>VZRL01004071.1:141372-589040 GCA_013397895.1 Origma solitaria
CCCCAATAATTTTCATCAGTGAGTGTATCTTTGTATAAATTTATTCTAAATGAGAGTAATACACTTGCCTTGGAATGGATGTTTGACCAGAGAGAATTTTTCTCAATAAGAGGTCACATTGGACAGTAAAGCTAAATCCTAGGTTTGCTGTTAAAATACTAAAAATAACTAAGTTTTCATTATCAAGTGCTGAATATGCATACAAACCTATAAAGTGTTTTAAAATGTGTCCCTCATCTGGAAAGTGTATGATTTTATATACATTAATTTCAGCACAATCAGCTTAAAAGAATGGGATTTCTACATCAGAATTCTGAGATTTGAGTTACTTTTGACTGCTCTATTTTTCCTAAAAGGTTATCTTTGATAGTATTTTTCTTTGAATTTATTTGTCTCATATTTGTTCCTCTTTAGGTTTTTTCCTCTCTTCTTTCCCCTTTCTTTCTGCACTGATGCCATTGTATTTTAATGTTTATATCATCACTTGGGCCTAAGTAGATAACATTGGGCCAAAACTTTTGTTATTGGTGTTGCTGTAGCAAGGCATTGCAGTTTGCTGTCAGTACTGTGCACCTGAACAAAAGCAAAAACTTTTCACATTCAAATTTCAAGATCTTCAGCTGTTAAGGGCAATGTCCTTGTATTGGGCAGTGGTGGCAGCTCATTTATGTCTAGGGCCATGAATGTTGCTGTGGTCAGTAGCACTCCTTCCCTGTGTTGTTTTTGCAGCCAGCTTTCTGAAAGCATAGCTACATTTTTTGTGGTTTTTTGTTTATGCTTTAATCTGGCAAGAAACAGCTCTGGATTAACATGGCACAGTGCCTGTGTGATCGTATCCTGCAGGTATGACTAGGCTTCTAAATGCCATCTGGCAGTGCTGAGGGGCCAAATTATATTAGAGCATCCAGACAATGAAATGGAAAAGGTTTCATGATAACCTTGCTTCACCTGGTTTTGTGTACCTTGTATGCAGACAGAAATAGATTGTAATGCTTATTCATGTTGGACAAATAAGGGCATGGTGAGCTGCTTAGCCAGCAAATGTAACCTTTAGGTTTTCTCAATTCTGCAATGATATTCATAACTTAATGTTGCAGTTACATGGATTTATGTATTTAATTCCTAATTATTTTTTTAAGTACTGCCTGCCTGAAGACATAAAGCTTTGTCTCTGTACCGAGGCTTGTATGTTAAGATTCATCTAAAACCTGAGCTATAGCAGGTGCTTTTTGAAGTCTTTGAACTGAGTATAGCTTTAGTTTGAGTTCTGTCTACTTCAGAGGGAAAGGAAACACTTTCCTATTCTGCTCACAGACAGCTTGTGCTGGAGGGCTGCTGCCTCTCTTCTCACAATAACTGCAGCAGCTAATCATGTATAATCTGTGTGTTACTGCTCACAAAGAAAATCAGTGTCATTGGAAAGGCATAAATTGGTGCATATACACATTTTACATGGGTAGGTGCTTATATTTTATATTATAAACCACATCCTTTCAGATTTTCCATTGTTCTGCTTTTTATGTGGCAGGTGTCAAGATTTCATTTATGCCACTTTGCTGTTATGGGTTCCTGAACCATCTCTATAATGAGAGGCAAATCAAGGGGGAGGGGAAGTGGGAGTTTCCATTTTCATCCTTTAAGATAAAATGATGAACTGTTATAAACTATATAAAAACCGCTTGTAAACTATATGTTTAATAATAGAGATGTTATATGTCTGGGTCTTAGACATGTCTTTTTCCCCCTTATGCAAATACTGTTCCTGGATGTCTCTTTGCTGGCCTGCCAAACATCTCGAAACTTCGGACAAATACCCATTGCAAGTAGATGAAATGATTTTCTATTGCAGTGAGTCCAGCACAGCAGGGTTTGTCAGAGTATGTGAGTTATGCAAGGTATGTTTCCACCTTCAGATCCAGAATTTGCTGGACAGAATTTTGAGTCCTACTAAGTGTGAGGGATTGTACTTCAATTTATAATATCAAGATCTGGATGATTTTATGCTCCTAAGCAAATATGGGTCCAAAATTTCAGCATTTTCAGATAGTGATTTAGATGAGATTGCCTGTTTCCATTCTTGTATTCCAAATTGACTGGAGCACAGTTGGTTTTTTGTTTATTTTTTGTTTGTTTGTTTTTGTTTGTTTGGGTTTTCTGTTTGGGATTTTTTCCTTCTTTTTTTAGTTTTGTTTTAGTTTGGTTTTTTTTGTTTCTTTATTTGTATGGCTTGATAATATAGCTCACTGATGGTATCAAAGTACTCACTACAAGTTGACATTTAGGCATACACCCTCACTCCCTGTAGAAAACTATAGGACAGGTTTTCTCACAAAGATGAAGGAAGCATAAGTGTTTTGGGATTTGTTTGGGGAATTTAAAAAAAAAAATTAATTATTAGTTCTGGTATTGGGTTTTAACAAGGCATAGCAGAATGGTGTTTAGATCTTTCTATTCTTTTATTTTGAAGGAGTTAGAACTTGATGACTTTTCTGTTCTACAAGCACTCTTATGCCAATTCAGGATTTAATTTTTCACCTCTTCTAATGGCAATACTAGGTCAAGCATGTTTCTATCCTATAATTATATCAGTAAAATAATTCTTGGAAGGATTTGGCTTACAGCTGAGAGTCTGAGTCCAAAGTTCCTTTTGCCAAAAGCAGACTTCACTAAATAAGGATTTTCTATTATCTACATTAAATTAAGACAGAGGTGAAAATTATTTCAGCATTAGTCTAAATCATGTAGAAGAATTTTTGACATGTGAACTGAGTATTTGTAAATGACAGTAGAGTTATGTTTAATCTCCTGAAAGATGTTTACTAACCACTTTCAGTAAGCTGAGAAATTTATTAATCTTGATGAATATTCCCCATATATTTTTCTAAAATAGATGTTTTAAATATGTTATTAATTGTACCTTATCTGTTGGGGTGACCTTTTCTTCTAGATCAGCCTTTACAGTGTTTATATTTTTCGTAGACAGATTGGATCATGATGTTCTAGCCTGAGTTTAGGAACATCTGAAGGCCACTTGGAAACTCTGTTCATAATAAGTCATCTTTCTTACTTAATCATGTCTCATATAGATCTGTACTCTGTAGATAATATAGCTGATAATTCATTTACAGCCTTTAGAAGCTCTTAGTAAAAGAGAGAGGAATCAGGTTTTTGCATTTCATTGTAACAATAACTAAAAACACTGGAAAAAAATAAAATGAGAAGTATACTTGGTATGTATTTATTTACAATTCACTCTGCTATTCTGGGTAATAAATGAGGTGGGATAGGGAAGATAAAGCAAACCCACATATTTAAAACATATGTAAAATAACTGCAAGAGCATTCTGTACATAATATATATTTAAACATGAAATGAAGATACAGAGTGAGGTTAAAAATGAAAAGGAAAAAGTTCAGGGTCTTTTCTGCATGTATTATGGTTAGTCTGAAATCTGGATAGTTTTTCCATGAGTCATTGAAAATTGACTATACTTCACATCTGTCTTGGCTTAACTAAAATATGCCAACTACTACTTCTACTCAGAGTGCAAGTTCTTTGTGTCTCGTACAAAGGTGTCCTTTACCTGTGCCATGTTTGTTACATTTTGAAAATTGGAGTCAAGGCCTACAGCATAACCAAAATGATTGTTTTTATTGTTTTAACTGCTCTCTTTGATCCATATTTCTTTTCTTTTTACCTTTTTTTTTTTTTTTTTAAATCTATAGTTCTAATATCTGTTATAAGGTACTAAAGAAATTCTGTTTTCCCTATTAAGGTCATCTTTAGAGTACAAAGAGACTGTTGAGAACAGTGGTAAGGAAATCTGATCATCCTTAGATTGTATTACCAGACAGACCATGCAAGTTTGTTTTGTTAATTTGCTCCTGTCTTTTAAAAATCTTTTGTTGTCTCCTGTTCTTTAGATATTTCAAATAATGGAAGACTGAAAGGTAAACTATCTTAGGTGATTAGGCTAGGATGTTTTTTGTTATATTCTTGATGTGATCTAATTTGATTTGTGCTTTCAGATGCTTCAATCGTAGTCAGAATGAATTGTGTTATTGTTTGCTGTTCAGCCAAGATGTGCTCCCTCTGTAATACAAAATTCAAGCTGCTCTTCAGATACTCCTCAGAATATACAGAGTAATCATTAGATTTAAAAAAAAAAAAAAAAGATTCGTTTCAGGGAATATTTTAGGGTGAATTTCAGTTGTGTTTTAAAAAGGGACTTATGCTTTATGTGAAGCTTCAGAATTTGCAGGAAAGGAGCAATCCCCACATTCAGTTCTGCTCCCAGTGCTGAAAGGGAGAGGTGTGGTGCCACGTTTTGCAGTGAGTGCTGTCCCCAGAAAGGATTGTGGAGGAGGTGAAGGAATCCTTGACTGCTTAAGGAATGACATCATGGGTTTCTGACTGCTGAGTTCAATTACAACTGTCATGGCCCTACTCAACTATTTCTTGCTGAGGTGGTTGTCTTTTTATGTGTATTAATCAACTTCAATATTTAACTGTATTTAAGACTTTTTTGAACTTTGATATAGTTATCTGGTATTTTCTGAAGCTGCAGAAGCTTCTTTGCTTACTGACACATCATTTCCTAGAAACAATCTTTGCTTGCTAGGGGATATGGCCATGCAAATGTGCATATCTGTGATTTCAAGATAAGTCTGCAGGGAAATGTGAGGGAGCTGTTTAAATGAGTCATCTCGTAGCAACTGTTGTATCAGACAGATAAAATGTTTCTGAAAAGATCTGGAGGAAGGAGGTGGGGGGAGATTCTGACACTAATTGACTTTGCTGTGTCTTTAAATAAGGTGCAAAATCAGCATCTGTACTCCAATTCCAGTTCGAAGAATAGAGAACTGCTGCTGGTTTAGGGTTAGGGGAAAAAAAATAGAATCTTAGTTTAGAAGCAAAAATTCTTCTAAAGAATTCTTTTAATAAAAGGTGGGTGGTGACATATTTTGCTCTCAATTCCGTGTGCTCTCAGACTGAGCACAGTCAGACCCACCATGCCCAGAGCATGTACCTTCGTCTCCAAGTCTTCACTGTCCTGGGCAGGGCTCATGAGCACTTAAGCCTGAGGGAGAGGAGGCATCTTTGCAGAGAATGGCACCTGAACAGTATGGCTGTATCACAGACCAAAATCTGCAGTGGGGCAAGACAGAGCAGAGCTCAAGACCTTGTTCTTCACCACCTTTGCAACATGACAAGATTCTGTGGATGAATGAAATATACAGTCCTCTGCTCACAGAAATGCATCTGTTCCCCTCGCATTTTCCGTGCAAAAACATTTGCCTCTCCTTCTGTGAGGTCTCAGTTTAGCCCCATCCCCTTCCTGATAGAACTCTGCCATCGCTCATCACCAGTGTGGTCTCTGAAGTAGTCTGTGTATGCTTCCCCTATAATCCAGACTTTTGTTCAAAACTACACAGTGAAGAAAAGATGAAGATAGAGGCGGGTTTTGGCATTTCTCTCTGTGTATGTGTGTGTGTGTGTATGTATGTGTGTGTATAAAATTGGGGTTTCTCAGACATAAATAGCTGTGCCATAGTTCAAGTTTTTGGGAACCCAGAAATCATCAGTCATCCACCAGGTGTGAAAATTGCTTTAACATTAAAGGTCTTCAAGGATCAGAACAATAATATAAAAGCCTCTCAAAACTTTAGTTCTTGCTTTTTGCTCTTGATGCTATATTATGGCTTTGATTTCAGTCTGACTTCACTGGAATTATAAATGTGCCTCTGTTATGTTACATCTAGAGTTTAGGTGAAGCCTTATAAGAAGACTGCCCTGCTTTTTTGTAACAGCAATTTTTGCAGTATGTTTTAATTCTGTTTGAAATAAACAATACTATAGGAATCAATTAATTTTCTTCACTGCCTACCAGAAAACCACAATACTGGCATTTGATCTTTGCACTTACAGACATAAGTTATTTTTTCATATAAGCTTGAAATCCATAGAAAGTATTGTTCTGCATATTGCCTAATCTGTTGGGCAAATGCTTGTGGAGGTGCTATTTTCAAACTCTAGAATTTAATCTAAATATCTTAATATGTCTGAATTTAGCAAGTGCTACTTTAATAATTGATTAGTTTTACATTGGAAAGATGGCATGATTCTATGAAAAAGAATATTTTTGGTTGGGCAATCTCTACATTTATCAGCAATTTTTCTATGTTATTGGAGGCACTATCTTCCCTACATGCAGATCTCTTTTCCGAAATGTTCACTCACAAGTCCAGAGGTGAAGAAGTATTAATCTTCAGAATTTGAAAACAGTTTTTCACTTTTATTTAAAAATAACCCATTTTGTTTATACAACAAATGTGTCTATGTAGTTGGTAGCTATTTCAGAACAAAGGTTCTGTAAAGGTTGTGTTGGAGGCCTTTCTGGGGGAAAGAAGCAGAAGTCCTTTTATATAGGTGGGTATGCATCCAGCCATATACACTACATACGCAGAACAAAGTTCTTTTTCCACCCCCCTCCCCAGGGGGCTTTCTTCCATTCAACAGTAAATTTTGATGGGAAGATATTCCCATCAACAGTAAACAAAACCAGTAAATTTTGATGGGAAGATATAAAGTTGAAGCTGACTGCTCCAGTCCACACCATTTGGAAACTTGGACATTAAAACAGTGCAAATATCAATGCAAATATGTTTTGATTCATCCAGCTCTGTATGCAGTACTGACACTAGCACTGCAAATGTGATTTATGTCTAGTTAAAATTGTTCTGGCTGCTGAGAATGGAACTATTCAGTTATTTATTTTATTTGGGTATCCCTGCCTACTGAGATTAGATGCTCAGGAAAATTAGTTTTAATTCTCTTAATACTGCAGGAATCAGTTTTTTAGAAAGCCAAGGTTATCCACAGTCCTGGAACTTGCAAGGAGGTGTTCTAGCAGGGAAACTGGACCACAACACCAGCTGAAATAGCACAAGAGACAATGTCATTTTGCAAGTGACAGCTGGAAGAAATACCAGGATGCAAAGTCAACAGCTGTCTTCTGTTGTCCCAGTACAGTAATTTCATCACTGGTTCACAGTGAGAATTTTGATTTTTACCGGTGTCTTAGTTTGGGAGAAAGAAAATAACTCTTGGTAGGAATGCTATAGCTGAATGATTTTGTGTCTTAAGAAAAATTATAGAGTGAGAGTAGATTTTTGGCTAGGCTTTTGATGCTTCCTCACACAACATTCTTGAGTGAAGGTGTTTGAAGTCTGTGTTGTGCTGTGATGAACAACAACATTGTTTGGATCACTGGGCCTAGAGAGTGAGTTTAATGGGTCATACTTTGCTTGGAGTCTGGTACCGAGAGAAGTATTACAGGGTTCTGTTCTGGTTGTGTTCAATATCTTAATCTATGACTTGGAGGAGGGAACAGAGTGCTGCTCTTGGGAGTCTTGCTCGTGGGAAGGGACAATTCCTCACAAAGTCACAGGTTGAGGTCTGCCAGTCTATGGAGCAGCTCTGTGGAAGAAGTACTGGGACTGTGGTAGCTATCTACCACAAAAGCAAGCATGGGACAGCAGTATCCGCTTGACAGGAAAGGCTGCAACAACCTCCTCAGCTGAGTGAACAGACATACAACCTGAGATCAAGCGAAATGATGATCCCCTTTACTCAGCATTTCTTACAACCCATCTAAAAGCTACTCCTTACAGTTTGGGGCCCCTCGGAACGAGAAGGGTGTCAATATGCTGTAGGGAGTTCAGCGGAGTGCTACATATGAGAGCTGGGGTTCCTTGGCTTACGTCTGGAGAAGGGAGAGTTTGACAACAATCCATCAGCACCTACCAGGAGATCATCAAGGACATGGTACCAGACTCTTTGTATCCCACCATGTTTATCAGGAGTAAATTGAAAAAAGAGGAGTTGTACTGAAAAGAGAAGGTTTTTCACCATGAGGACAGTAGAAGTAATGGAAGAGATGGCAACTGCATGGGCTGTGCACACAGTCCTTGGAGATTGTCCATCTGGGAACAGCCCTGAGTAAGCTGACCTGAGCAGACTCTGCTTGGAAGAGATTGGAATAGAGCTCTCTTGAGGCCTCTTTCAGCCAGTATTATTTTGTGATTAGCCAGTGGGGGCACTTTATGAAACAAATGGAACAGCTGTGTTCTGGTCTAACAACTGAAGAGAAAAAAACCCAAACAAACCCCACCAAAAACACATCAAAACCACCTCCATCAAAAAACCCACAACACAACCCCTCCTCAAATATTTCATGTGGAAAGATGGGGACATCATTCTGTTCTGAAGGTATATATGTCTATTGAAGTGCCCATTCCCCCTCAAGGGTGGTTCTCCATCCTGTTGCCAGACATGCAAAATGAAAAACAAACACAGAAGAGTTCTGTATGCAACATCTGAAGATGAGGATCTGAACAGAGGCTTCTCCTTCACTGACTATTCCATGGGCTTCCTCTGCACAGAAGGGGTTTCCCCTCTTTGGTTTGGACTCCTGTTTTATTTTACTTTTTTTAATAACTTTGATCACTGCCATTTGCTCTGACAAGAACATCCCCCAGGGCCTTTTCCAGAATCATGACAATGTATTAATGTCATCGCTAAGGAAGAAGGAAATTAATATGTGTGTATGTGTATATGTGGATGTATTTCCTGATTTGAGCTCTGCAAGTGGAGGGACAAAGAACAGGATGTAGTGATTGCAGAGAAGATGAACACAGAGCGCTAAGGAAGTCAGTCACAGGCACTAAGGATTCATGTTCAGTCTCATCACAAAAGAATGTTAAATGAAGATGACCATAAGAGAAGACAAGTGATGCCACAGAAAACAAGACCCAGCTATTTAGGAAGCATCTTGGGAATGCTGATCTCATACACAGTCATGTCTTAATGAACCAGTGTTCCCATGCAGCCCTCTCCGATCTCCCTGCTCCCCCCTGTCCATCCTAAAGCATTGCCTCTCTTGGCAAGGTCAGGGTCCCATCAAATGCACTTGTGGACCGGTAATGCAAACCCAGGAGCACCATTTATTAATGATGAGGAAAAGTAATCTGTCTGTGAGTAAAGTAAAGTGTCTGCTTCATGCTGTCACTCCAGGACAGGGGTAAAAAAGGAATAGAGAACTTCTGTTTCAGAGGCAGAGCACCAGTTAAAGGGAAAGCAACATGTGGATGCAATCAGTTTTAAGAGTTACATCTTTGTCCTGGTGATGACACTTAAGAGACATAAACACCAGTAACATGGAAGGGGTATGATCAGACTGTCTAAGTTACAGCCAAAAGAAAAAGAACTGAAACACTTCTTATTTGGATAGAACTAAATTCCTTTCTACAATGCTTTGTTCATCAGCTCTTTGATGAACACAAGTACCTACTCAATGTATTGGTGTGGAACATGCACCCAGAATTTTCCTCATTTCATCATAAGTAATTTTTATAGTTTCTTGACATACAACAATAGAGTACCTTGTGGCCTTCTCCAGCCATCAGCACTGAGAGTACAAATTGATTATTTCTCATGGTGCTGCTTTCAGTTGCCTCCTATATTTTTCTGCTTATGTACATTTTCCACTCATCCACAGTATACAGAAGACAGTGTAAAAATCATGCTTTTCACATTCCTGGGTAGAGCTGCTGTTGCTGAACACACTCAAAACAAAATGATGAGTGTTTCACAAAATCTTAAAAGAAATTAACCACTGAGATTACTTTTTTTACTTGTCTTGCAGCAATGTCTGACTTTCCCCAGGAAAGCTTTTGGTGTGAAAGCCAAAATGGTTGTGTTTTTTTACAGTACAATATTAAAATAATCAAAGAAGAAATGCAGTGTTATATGCCAGATATTTCTGTAGTATCTACCTCAATTCCAGCTTTCCAGTCTCACAGAGAGAAACCTTTGAACCTGTGTTATTTTTCTCTCTGCCTTATTCCAGAGACACATGGTGGTGATAGTATTCATCTGTTTTAACTGGTCTGTGACAGCAATGTTTTGAACCAGATGATATTATCCAATGGGGAGTTTTTCCCAGGCTAGCTCCAATGTTATGTCATCCGTTTGATAAAATAGATCCTGCCATAGATGAAAATCACTTTCCAAGATAAATTCAATGGATTTTTTTTTGTAAGGTATGAGTCCACTTTCTAGAAATAGTGTCAATATCAAAGTGAAAAGTTCAGGGCTCTGGATTTCAGCCACTCACTTAAATTCATCAAAACCTCATCTATGTCCCCTGCAAGCTGCCCCACATGTGCTGGCTGTGACAGACACCCATTCTGTTCCTTATTACTGACATTCTGGGTATTTAGACTCTAATTTTTTCTTCCAGATGAGAAATTAACAGCTATTCGAGTCTTATTGTAACAATTCTCTAGACCATGGCCTGGTATAGAGAACAGATGGATTCTATCTAAATTTACCTTTCTGAGTAGAAAAGCCCACAGATATGACCCACTTCTGTAAGAAAATCTTAATTAAGAATTGATGTCCAAGTAATTATTTTGTTGGTTAATGAAATTGGTTTTGTATTCTTCAGCAGGAGAGTCTGAAATTGATTACTATTGACAACTATTTTCCAAACACAGACAAAAATCTTTCAACTGAAAGATATTTTATTTTCATCAAGTCATTCCTTTTGCCATTGACAGACTGATTGCTGTCCCCAAGGCTCAGGGAGACCACAATGTGTCCTTTATAATTTATGTCTGGAGTTTGTAGCTTGAGGAAAGAATTTTCAGGTATTCACAGACAAATATGCAATTCTGTCTGTATGTAAACCTCAAAAATCTCTTGTTTATTAAGAAACAGAACAAGAAACACCAGCAACCAAAAACAAATAAAAGATTTTTTTTTTTCTGTTTTCACATTTAAAAAAAATTATTAGTATTTTTGTGTTTCTCTGGATTGCTATTCTATTTATGTTACAAATACATCATTATCCACAAACCCTTAATCAGAACATGAAAGGATCATTTTATCTCCTGTACTACTTTTTTGTGCTCTATTTCCCAAGGCCTCTATTGATTTTTTTAAAAATGCAAATAACTTAAAAGGATTTAATTTCAGTTGTTGCAAAGCAATTACCTTTAGTTAGAAAGGGTTTAACTGTGATTTTACTTGAATGCTATATTGGAATTTCTTTTAGTGGCTCATGATATTCTTGGTTTAAAATGAATTAATTATTTGCGTGTAAAAATATTAAAATATTTATGTTAGAGTAAAAAAAAAGTTATTAGAGTTATACTGGGACTGTGTAAAGATTCTCAAGCTGTCAACTGCTGTCTGAAGAAATTTTTAACAGATGTTTCATAGGGATTGGGTTTTTTTCATTATAGCCTTCCACAAACTATCTTGTGAAGAAATTTATTGATAATAATAATAGTTAGCATTATGTAGTGGGAGGATAAATACTATGAACATATGTTTAATGATATAGGAATGTGGGGATTTTAAATTATTTTTTTAAAATGTATCCATTTTCTTAGACTTCTGAGAAAACTGGTCATATCCTGCAGCCATATGGAGAAACATATAGCGCCTGAATTGCAGGGTGATTTTTTATAACTACTGATGTAACTGCTTCTGGTCGGATGAGTACATTTTAAAGTTGCATAGAAAGCTTTCCATTGCTCCTGCATAAGGATCAGATTTCTTAAGCAATTTATGTTCCAGTAACTTTGGGATATTTTCACATAATCACTCCCCTTTGTCTTTCTAGTTAGATCTATTTCTCTCAACTTACACTATTGTTCTTCAGAATCCTCATTTCTGCAGGGTAAGAAAACATGGACTTCATTTACGACACTAAAGAGTATTGAAGTTGTTTGCTTATCTTTGCATAGTCTGAATATTTCATGTTTTAAGTATTTCAATTTTTTGGGGGGTGATTTACCTGTGAAATGAGATATCCCTCATAGTAGACTGTGTAAATGCAATGGGTTCTGCTGTACTGAGAATAAACTTATAGAGCTTGTTTCTTCCTGTGCCCCAAAGTCATATGTTGACAGCCCTGTCTAGTGCTGAGGGGCTCTCAGTTTTGTACAGCCTAAGGGAACCCGGTGATCACGGGAAGTGGCAGGATGAAGCCATGTGGGATGCACCTTGATGGCTCTTTGTGCAGACAGCCAAAGGTGCAATTGTGGCTGTTGTTGAATGGGCAGCACGAGCAGAACCCATAGCAACCATGGTCTGTCTTCAGCTGCTGCGTTCCCAGTGGCTGTCAGCTCTCTGCAGTCTGTGCCACTGCCGGCTGTGCTGGGCACCAGCCAGCCCGAGTGTGAAGCCATGGGCTGTGCTCTGCTGCTCCAGGAAGCAGGATGGTTATCTGTGGGACAGGAGGGGTAGACAGCACTGACAGCTGAGAGCTCTTGCATCAGACATTGTCTCAAGTGTACATCTGTCTTTTGATAACCATTCCGTATCAATATCTCTGCTCCACATTTGGTTTTCTTGCATGAGGCACAAGGGATAGGCAAACCCAAGTATAGAGCTACAGATATTTGGGGCTGTGTTCAGAGCCAATGAACCAGTCTCTGGTAGATGACTGGAGTGGGAGAAGAGCACCTAAAGTAGGAATAATGTGTGATAGAAGTAAACCCACCCAGTCTTCTTCCACTTCTCAACCCACCCAACACCCCCAGTACTAAGGTTTTACCTGTGCAGGAGAGAGAAGAGCTTTGCTCCAATGCTCTTTATTGCATACTTTATTCATTATGCAATTCTAGATTAAAAGGAAAGTGACAGAGAAGTATCAAAGTAACACAATACAGGTCCTTTCTCTTTCAGAATGACTCTTCTTTAATAAACATAAGTAACTAAGGCCTTTTTCTATGGCTTACTGTGGAAACTGCATCCATTGGTACTGTGCTCTGTGGCAGTATTGGATGGGGTAGTGGCCCATTCTGGATTTGCGGTCAAGACTATGGCCTGCAAAGTTGCCTGTGTCAGGTCTGGGGCTCTAGATTTTGCCCAAAGTGTCATGTAGTGCAGTGCTGCCTAAATTCTCTCTAATGCCTCTGAGTGCCTCACCTTTTCAAGTTTCAGAAGCAGCAGTAAGGAAGAAGCAATTGCAAAAATGCCTTGGAAACATTTCCTAGACTTGACTGCAAATCCTCTGTGCTGAATCAGACATGGACAGTGAAGAAATGCAGCATTTCCAGAATTATCAATTGCGGAATAAGGGAAGATTTTTAGTGCAAAGGTTCCATTTCAGGCAGATGTGGTAGTGCTGCTGTCCTGTGTCTGCTCCAGCAGACACTCATTAGTGGGTTCACTCAGTGCTGAGTCAGAGCTTCAGGACAGATTTGCTCTATCCTAGCTGAAGGCAGGAAATCTAAAGTGCACTTTCTTTCTGCCTCTCCTGTTACAGCAGTTGGTTTCAGAGGAAGGTGTTGCTCTTGCTCTACATTAGGAGTCAAGGCTCCGGGGATCCCAGTCTATGTACTCAGTTCTGTTTCTCTCTGTCCCTCCCTTTACTGTCCCCGCTCCACCATTTGCTCCTAAACATCCTTGAAACCGGGTTGAAAGATCCTCTGTTCCGTATACATTCAGGGGCAACTTTCTCAGAGCAAGGAATTGTTGAATCCCAGTGTGGGGGGTGAATAATAGGGGACTTTTTTTGCCTAACAAAAGCTCTCCAAATGTTAGTTTTATCTGAGCACTTGCATCCTTGATGTCTTGAAAGCCAGTTATTCTTCAAGGCTATGACTTTTATATTTGTAAGAGGGGGTTTTTGTGTAACACTTGCTGTTTCCATTGTTCTTTGTTTAGATGTTTTGGCAATATTAGTGGGCTCACTGTTTCAAAGGCAGCATTTCAAGGCAAGCAATATCTTACTCTTTTTGAAGAGTGAGGTACTGTGCTATTTGTAGCTAATGTTTATTTTTCTGCTTAAATGCAGTTAGTCTCAATTTGAAATGACCCCACGTTTTCATACAACAGTCTCCTTAACAAGAACCAAACGCACAGCACATGTGGGATTTATGTATTCTTACAGAGCCCAGGACCATATCCCTCAAGCAAATAACCTCCTTCACTGAATGCAAGGAAAGGCTGGAAGTTTAACTCTCTTCAGCTTCTTACTGAATTTATCTTCTTCTGTGTATGGTGTACAAATGAGAATCTATAAGAGCCTAAATAGCTTTGCAGCTGACCTCTTGATCTCATGAAGCCTTTTTTTTCTTCCCTCATATTTCTTGTCTTTGATTATGAAAGTGAAATACAGGTATAGAATGACAGTCTTAAAAGTTTTAGGAAGCCTCTTGGATGCAGAGCATTAGTGCAGGTGTTTGCTTCTACACTAGAAAAGCTGTCATTTTGCTTTTGTTTATATTCATCATATTGTTTGTGCTCTATGACGTACAGTGTTTAGTAGATTTTTTAAAAAGTTGTGTGCATGTGTGACCTGCAACTCTTGTTGCATCTTGATTTGCATGTTATGGTAACAGTATCAAGGAGAGAAAATAAGTTCTTTCCTTCTTTTCTGTAGTCTCATTGACTCTCACAATGCAGTAGAAATTTCTTTTTACACCTTTTGCCCTTCATTCTCTCTACTGATAGTAATTAACTTCTCTTAGTATTTAAAGAGATTTGATTTTCGTAATGTGCACTTGCTGGAACATAGGTATGCTGTGGGCATATGCTTAATCTATGCACATTTCTCTTTTTGTAGCTATAAGTACCCTTACTTAAACTCATTGAGATTTTGTTTGTTATGTAAGTAAAAGTACACGTGGGTGGGTAAAGATCTCAACTGTGTCTGTTGCACACATGTAATGTTGTGGCAAGATAATGTATTTGGCACAGAACTGTACATTATGCTTAAGTAAAACATAAGAGTAAGTGCTTTTAGTGGTTTCATTAGCTTTTCTCAAGATTTAAGGCATAATATTATATGAACATGGGATTTTCAGAAGAGTTTGCATTGGTGTAAACTTCTTTCCTGTCAAAATCCTGGCTATGGATTTAAAAATTGTCCATATTTCTCAATATTGCTTAACGGTTTAAACATCAGAAAAAAAAAAAAAAAGACCCAGAGGGGCCAATTCAATGAAATTTGCATTAGAAAACAGTAGATACTTGTTCCCTGTACCAATCCTATCCACTTTCTGCCAAGGGAGAGACAATTCTGTAGAAGGTAGGGTATGTTTCTGCTAACTTTTAAGCCCATTTGAGTACAATGAAACTTGTTAGCACAAGTATGTTTCCCAGTACACTACCCTAAAGATCAAAACCCAGTCGTCCCTGAATGGTGGTATTTCCTCTACTACCTTCTCTTCTTTTGGCTTTTAAATAGACACTTACGTCATCTTTAGAGGTGAGTGCTTTTGCTAGCCTAGAAGAAATTATGGGGGAGGATTTGGACACTTGTCAGTGTGTCCTAGTTTTAGGAACTGCTGAGAAAGCAAGGACTTAATGTTCTTTGATTTTGATTAAAAATGCCTCGTTTTCAGACAGATGGCTTAAGTCAGCCCTGATTCAAGCCCAGTTGAGGTGAAATGCAAAAAAGAAGGAGGTTTTTTAGAATATCAGAACAGCTAATCAGTTTAAAATATTTGATTCAGATATGAGGAAATTAAAAGAAAGTATCATTTATTAATCTATATTCACCTGTATAATCTGAGTTCATCTAAAGATGGCATTGGAGATTAGACATGGGTATGCATTGCTTTTGTTTTAAATGAGCTTGAGAAGGTGATGTGGAGTCCATTGATTTATGCTAGTTATGGAGGGACAGACGGTATCTGGCTTGATGAAAACCTTGTTGGTGCAAAGCTGCACACTGGATTTTTACAAGTTTCAGTGGCTATATGAAAAAGGGAATTCTGAGATTACACAGACACTAGTGTGTTTTCAGGGACCCTCTTTCTCTCCCTGTAAATGAAGTCTTGACCATTGTGCATGGTCAAGACTTTTTTCTTTCACAGTACAATCCCTGTTCAAAGTAATAAAATGCACAAAAATTTATGTAACACTGACAGTACGTTTGGACAGAATACTCTCAAGTTGCAGTTGATTAATAATTTTTGTTTGTAACTATACCATCATTTCCTAGCCCACTTTAAATGGAGGTGTTTTTTTTTTTTAAAATATATAATCTTTAATGAAGATTTATGAGAAAAGTAAGTTCTTAAATTGTCTGCTTACAATTTATGAACAGCAGAAAATGCAGTACAAAAACCTTTCCCTGTGTAAATAAATGTAAGTCTCTGTGTTTAACAGTTAAGATTGCCACCAGTGATTTTTCTCTCAAAGTAAGTGTTTCGATAATTTATTTCACGCAAGTTGTCAGGATTTGACAGATAACAGCTGTATAATAATTTCTCAAAAGTGTAATAGAAGGTATCTCCCAGCTGGGCTGCTTGGTTTGGGAATAAGTTTTGGGAGGTCACTATGAAGAGGGATTTTATAAATCATATGTTAGTGACTGTGCTTTTGGTGAAACTCTGATAAATATTTGGACTTGTTTTGTTTTAGTGAAACTATTTATGTGAGAAAAACATGTATTTGTACAATTAGAGCAAAAAAACCCCATCATTTCTGTGCTCTACCACTGGCCATGTGTTGAAGTGAGGAAAGCAAGATGATTATATTAATCAGTAGCTAATTTAAGACCATTGATTTCAGAGAATTAAATGGGAATGTTACCTTTCTGAAAGATCAGAATATAATAGTTTTGCTATTTTTCATAAAATGAGATAAAGCTGTCTTCAGTTTTATGAATGGAATGAAGTATAGTATGTATCTCTACCTCGAGAGATGATTGCGTTGAGGTAGAAAAAGAGGACCCTATAACTTTATGTTAATTTATTTCTGTCTCATCTACAAAATTTTGCTTATATTCTACATTAGAATTCAGCTCATATTGTCTGCCTTTCTGAGTGGCTGTGGCTTTAGCATTAAATACAGGGAAGAATAGCAACTAACTTGTCTGAGGAAGAAGTCTGCAATGAAGAGCGTTTAGAGCCAAAGCCTGTGCCTCTACTGCCATCATGGGAGTTGCAGTCTAAGCTAGAAAATGCCACTGATCACAAGGCCACATAATAGACATTCCTGATCTGAAATGTAGTCTTTAAATCTCCTTAACTTCCCAGCCAGCTTTAGAACTGCAAATTACATTATTTTGCTTAAAAATCTGAAGAAAAATATTTCCTGCAAGTTTGAAGATAAAAATTTTGGGTGAGAAAAAAAAGAACAGCTTGCAGTTAAGCTCTACTTAATAAACCCGACAAGTCCAGGTTAAATGGAAAATTGTCTTTGAGTATACAGAGGTATATGTACAGAATTCAGCTTGATAGGAATGTTCAGTAAAAGGGATATCGTGAAAAGTTGGAAAATATGTTAATCTCTGGCTACGTGTTCATTTTTCTGGATTGGTTTTTTTTTTTCTTTTTTGCTTTTCTCCAGACTCTCAAGATATGGACAATAAAATTAATTACTTTTAATTACATTTAATTACATTTCCCCTTACCCCACACTTATCAACATACACACCTTATGCTACCTAGAAATCTATTATTTTATAAAAATATATAAATAATATAACAGTGCACTAAAATCACTGATGCACAACTTTCTAGCAGTTATTTTACAGTGTTGGATGTAGCAGACTTATTCTGAGGTAGCATCATGCTCTCCTCTTCCTTTTTATATTGTGTACCACTCAAGCATTTTCCTTGTTTCTTCAGGCTCTCCTGAGCTTTATCTATGTTTTATGGAATGCTGGTGTTACTGTGGGACAGGAATTCTTGATTCAGTCTCTTGGGACTGTTTTAAGAGTCTGTGAGTCCCTAAAGGTGGAAAAATGATTCCATGTACACTTTATGGTCTTTCACACCTGTCAGAGGCAGATCAGCCTCTTGGTGTAGCAGTAACTGTGAAGTTAGGTCAGGACTTCACTAAGTCTCAACTTTAAATGTCCATCTTTGGATTTGTGGGTCTGTTACTATCCCTAAACTCATGTGAATAAGGAAGTTTATCGTATAATCACGCACATTCAGAACTTTTAAGATATGTTATATGTTTCAGTTTTGAGTACTTTGATGATAGGCCCTTCAAAAATTCTTTGAATAACCATAACTGAATTTTCTGCTGAGACAGAAGGCAGGTAACACCACTATGCTTATTTAAACTGTAAGACATGTTGGTTTCAGAAAATGACAGTCTGTTCTTTCAGGCTATTTAGGATAAAAATGGGTGCTGCTGTTCTCAAGGGCCATGAAAATAGGGACAGTTTCAAATTATCTACTGATATGTTGAGAGTGGGTAAAAAAGTATGTCTTCAGACTCCAGGAGGTTAAAGGGGAGTCAGATCTATGGTGGGAGGTAGAGACTTTAAATGTGAACATACATCTATATATATTTTTTCTTGGCATATTAAGTTAAAATAAGTATTGCAGATTCTAAATTGTGAATGGAATAAACAAAAAGAAACATGAAACAGATAACAAAATCATTACTTTGGCAATATTTAATTTTTGAATATCAGTCCAGGTGTATTCTGTTTGCATCTGTCCTTTTATATACAAGAGATGTTATAAGGGCAGTCTGACCTTATGAGAAAGGAAAGGAAGTGCACAAAAGATTTTTGACTGTATTTTCCTGCAAAAGGGAGTATCTGTTGCAACCTTAATGAGAAAAGTCAATGTTGTATGTCCTTTATGACTATTTAGGCTTCATGACATGAAGGCAGTCGATTTCAGATTGAAAGCAACGAGACAGTGTTTGTTCACCCTGTGAATTTCATCTGATGCACCCTACTGTTGACCTCAGAACTGGAGTTTCCTAATGTCATTATAATCTTGTCAATGTTTAAAAATGCGTAAGTCCTATGAGCTTTGCTTGCTGATGTATTCTGATTCACTTTTAGTATGAGATCAGGTAATACATTGGTTGGTTTTTATTCTACCTTTGTAGAAAATCACAAATCCATTCATTAGCTAAAGTAAAACAATGAAAAGATACAGTATACAATAGACAAAAAACCGATTTGCTTAGTGATAATTACTAGTGTTCATTTTCTCACTTAAGTGGTAGGACACATCACACTGTTACCATAGCAACTCTGATTCTGTCCCATTAACTGCCTAATGTGAATTTATGAATGCAAGTTTCAGTGTGTGGAAAGCTGCTCAAAATAGGGAGTGATTCATCATGTACAGCGCAGACAGCTGAGTTGCAGCCTAAGTCAGGGCTGTCTGATTTGGTTTTCTGTGTTAAAAGGCTATGCTGTGGTGCAGGTATCCAATTAAAGATGAAGAAATTTGATATTTAGAGAGATTTGAAATGATGGTTGAATAGCTGTTTTAATTTTTGAAATGTTCAATGCTGCATCACATTCTAAAAAAACCAAAAATCTGTTTTTTTGTAATGATACTGGGAAAGATAATGACCCACAATGATTTGTTTGAGATTTGAGATATTTCAAAGGTGTACCCATTTCAAGTAGCTTGGTAATGCTGAATATGCTCTTGGATACTGGGTTTTAGTGGATTTATCCCAAGCTTTAATTAGCAGTTTGCACCTCAAGAAAACAAACTTGTTACTAAGGAACTAGAAAGATATCTGCATTAAAATCTTGGCTGTCCCATGGACTTCCCTGATTTTGTGATACATGTTTAGGTCTGTGCATGCTTTTCTCCCATGAAATATGAAAAAAAATCCTGAAAAAGAAAAAATCCCCTCTTTACTTTTTCTTCTCTATGTCATAGAATCATTAAGGTTGAAAAAGACTTTGAAGTTCATTGAATCCAACTGTTAACCCAGCACTGCCAAGTCCACCGCTAAACCATGTCCCTTAACCATTTCATAGCTATTTAGGCTCCCATCCTATGCCTATTTGCAGTTTTCACACTTGTGACAAGTTTTAGTAAATGCATCAGCATTTATAGGAATAGTCTATCTGTGATAGAAAATGTGTCTCTACTTACAGTCTGCCTACGCAGTCTCAATGTGCTGAGACTGAGTTCAGTAGCTTTGTTCAGTCCCTAGGCCTGCTATGAAATAGACTGTACCAAATGCAGTAAAACTGCATTAAGGAAATGATCTGAATGTGAAGCTAATCATGTAGAGGTGGAATTAAGGTAGCCTATGCAGATTTATTTTGCATTTGTGCATCTGCCTGATGGTACAGTTCTTTATTACGTTATTATGAACTATTTTTAGCAGGTGGGTTGGAGCTACAGAAGTGCAGTAAGTTTTTCTCTAAGAACCATGTTAGTCCATTCATTGGGATAATACTAAGTGTTGAAGTTTACTTGGGATAAAAGAAATATACTTCTTTTTACAATAGCTATCTTTTGGAATTAGATTCATACTATGGACTATGCACTCAATCTTTTTTGAATAGCATAGCACTGGAATCAGACTTCAGAATTCATTTTCATGCTTTGCTTTTCTGTGTATTATTACATTACACTGAACCATTCAGTTCCAGAGTAAGATTTCTGCTTTATTGTAGTTGATAAATTTGCCTTTCAGGGTTGTTCTGTATGGAAGCAAAGGACACATTACTGCTGCTGTCACATCTTTAATACATATGGCCAAACACAACTTACTCCATTCCTCTTGCTGTTTCTCATGGTACCATTATGGTACCATGTGCACCTGTGTGCACCTGCTCATCTCTTCCAACTGATCCCGGTAACCATTTAGCAAAGACAATCCCTTCAACATTACTAGTCTTCCAGACAGAAAGGCCAATTTTGCTTATAAATCCTTAAACACAAACTTTCAATTATGTAGGAAAGGTCTTGTTTTCTTTAATTGGTATATTAGGACTTGCAGCAAGTGCTTTGAAACCTCTTGCTGTCAGGATATGCAGTGAAAGTGTGTCACTGTTTAAAGGGTTAAAAAGTTGCATCGTCTTAGGCATATGCTCAGACTTTCAGATCACAGTATCAGAGAAAGGGTCAGGTTGGAAAGCATGCTTGTGGGTCACAGAATATTCTGAGTTGGAAGGGACCCAAAACAAGGATCCCCAAGTTCAGCTCTTAAGTGAATGACCCATATGGGGATTGAACCCACAACCTTGGTGTTATCAGCACCATCCTCTGACCCACTGAGCTAATAAATCACCAGGTTATCTTGTCCAAACTCCCTGCTCAAGCAGGGTCATCCTGAAGAGAATCAAAAAGAGATACTTCTATCCTTGGCAACTTGTTGCACAAGCCCCTTGATATTACTGGGACAAAAGCACAATATGGTACATTTAAGCCATAAATGTACATTTAGGTGTGTAGTCACACATATACAGGATTGCATATATGGATGATCTATGCTCTTTTTAACAAAGAAAAACCAGTAAATTTATGTCAACTCATTGGCTTCTTAGGAGTGTGAAATGTTGAAGTTTAGTCCCAGATCGCAGGTGGATATTCAAGATACTTCAATGGTTAACAATGGCATTAAAGGGAAACGCACTATTTCTACAAAGAAAATGTCACTCTTTGCTGCTAACTGGATGGCCTTCTGCCATGTGTTGACCATGTGAACTACTGCCATGTGAACTGCTGTCTTGACTGCAGCCAGCTCACAATCAGCATCACAAGGAGCTGTCAAAAGTATATCAGAGTTGAAAAGCTGGGAGGGGGAGAAGTAGGGTGCTTTGAAAGAAATATCAGAGAATTTCTTGCATTTCAGTTAATGGAAATTTTGTAGAGTTGGTTGATAAGAATGTCTCCTAAGTATATGTGCTTGATATAGCTTTTATTTATTTTTAATAATTGGAATTGACATCAGGGAAAAAAGTTTTGACATTTAAAGACTGGCAAAGGAATTGGTAAGTTCTAAAGGGTACATTTTCTACTAAATGCTGTATATATATATGTAAGGTGAAAGCTCATGAAAGGTATCGCAGTTGACTAACAAATATTTGGAAGATTATTTATAGCATATTGAAAACTTGACAGGAGGTTTTCTGCATCACTTGCATGATTAAGGATTTGAAGTGTGATGTTTGGGGCCCAGAATTAGTAATATAATTAAAGTATACTTAAGCCTCAATTACTTAGTGCAAGTTAAAAATATTTTAAAACTTAAAGATATAGTAAATACTGTCTGAGTACCTAAGTATTCTGCTTATCAAGATGATAATAATTTTCACTAATTGTTACCAAATTTATCTTAGAAACACACATATTAATGGAAAAAAAACCCTTCTTTTTTTTGTTTTTTTTTAATGTGGGAAATCACATCTGTGTTTAAAACTGCTTGTTAATAACATATTAACTAATAAGGGTGCTGCCAGTTACAAATTCATAGCCTGAACCAGGGTTTATATTTCATTTGTATCATCAATACTTGGTAAACCTGAGGCTGCAGAGGAGGAAAGTTGCAAGTACTTGTTAGCAAAGAGGTTGTGAAAATGCATGAACTCTTCCTCCAGCAACATGCTCTCAGCTTTTTCCTGGCTACCTTTCCCAGTTGCATCTGTGTTTAGAGCTACCTACTTAAGGGGAATACCTGATTTACAAACAATTTTTACTTGACACTAAAGGTATTTAGAAGTTGTGGGAGGATTTTTTGGGAGGTCACACTTGGATGGATCTCAGTGCTTGCAGAGACTGGGAATACAGAGCAGACTTTCTCTCCAAGGAAGCTGAGTTGAAGTTACACCAAGGCAAGTTTGCTTGAAAGGGTGGACATATATGGGCCATCTCCGTATTCAGTGTATGCTACAGAGTTGTGCAGAGCCACCACATCTGTTCAATTGTGTTCACATCTTCCAGTTCCTCTTCTGTAACCCTTTGATGCTAATATGATGCTCTTAGGACAGATTTGTGTGGAAACAGAAGTCCTTTATTTTCAGGTTTGAACTGAAACTTGAGAGGAGCCTGTATTTTTTAAAAAAATAAGTGTCCTAGGAAGTAGCCATATTACAGATAATTATCTTTATTGAAGAGACTGTACAGCAGTTTTTAAATTACAATTAGTCAACAAAAGGTTTTCACAGACAATAGGTTTCCTTTGATAAACCAAGGAGGACTCCTGTCTTTCTGGTTTTTCAGCTTTTGACAAGTTTATTTGTGTAGTATAGTGTAATACGGACTGAGGTCTCCTCAGGGATTTATTCAACTAGTGACTGTTAATTGAAAAACTCATTTCAGATAATCCTTAGGAGTGAAATTAATCTCTTGGTTTTGATGAAGTCATACATCACCAATTCCATTTAAAAATGAATGGTAATACTTTCCATTTGTTTTTAAATGTCAGGTTTGGATGCTTATTTTTTCATTAGTGATTATGACATTATGTTCTTGATGATTTAAAAAAGAACACTAGTATTGCGTCTATAAAATAAAAGCAGGATCTCATTTTTATGCCCTTACTTACATCACAAACTTTGCAAAGACTGTAACTGCTCTTGCTTATTTTCTATCCCAGCAAAACTGTTCTTGAAACTGATAGACATAGTTCTCAATCTGTTTTAATCTCAATGTGTATTACATTTTTCCACTAATAAATATTTAGAATTTAATCTAGAGAGGCATTTAAACAATTCTAGCATAAGACACAGTAGGGTATTTAGGAGGATCCCTCTAAAATCTATCAGGAGAACTGGTGTTCTAAGCAGTTCAATGACATGTAATTATTTAGTAAACTTGAGCAGCAGTGCTTTCTTCTCTTGATGTGTTTTTAAATGTGTTAATTGCTGTACATTAGGCAAGGATTTAGTATCCAATGTGGCATTACATGACTGCTTTTTGGTACCTTTGCAGGTGAGAGACCAACAAAATTTTCTCTTTCAGGACTACATATTATATGTAAACCAGTAGCATTCTAGGTGCCATATTTTCTTAATATAAAAGCGTGTGTTTACCCATATGTAATCATATTTAAAAAGCATTGTCAAAATAGCATAATGAAATAATGATGTTAGTGAAGGCAACGTTTGAGGGTGCTGATTCCTCAGAAATTCATTGCTTAGACTTCCATGCACCGGGCTGTGTTCTCTGAGAGTTTTTTGCTCTTAATGCAGAAACTAGAGAGGAAATTTTCAAACCGAACAGCTAAATTTTGGCAAAAGTACATACCATTAAAATACAGGTTTTGCAGCAAAATTCAGGTAACATTGATATGCTATGTGGCCATTCCTGTGGTTTGTATGAAGTTCAGTCTCAACCACAAGCTCCCGTCAGCACGACTATATGATAATAGGCTTAATGAAGGCAGTTTGGGTAGCTTTAACCAGTCATTACCTTGGCATAAGTGTCATTCTGTGCTCTTTGAATCAGAGGTTGAAGGATCGATTCCCAAATAGGGCCTGACTGGTGGTTGCTGCTGCCTGCACAGAAGCATCTGAATATCAGAATTTCCACCTGAGTTCAAGTATCAGTATGTGTCAATGTGGTCATGGGAAATAGGGCTGATACGGTTTGACACTGTCAGAATGATTTGCAGATAAAGTAGTCTAGTCACTGTCCATTTAATTTTTTATGCTCTTGGAGAGAAGTGGCTGAATTAGGCATGGACACTATGGGGTCTCTAGAAATATTTTATCAGTACGTATGTTGCAATAGGAAGTTGTTTTGCGTAAGTATAAAGGTATTATAACCCCCTAGCAAGGAAGACCTGGGAAAAAGGCAAGAGAAAAGTTTAGTAAAATATTATCAAGTAAATTACAGTTGTCCGTGATACACATCTGACTCACCTAAGGCTTGCCTTCAGTAACTTCAAGGCTTGTAAAAATAACAGACTGAAGTAATTACCCTTCATGAATAAATGGACGAAGTGATGAAGATACTCCTGACTGATAATTGTTTTGGTTATGTGGGGAGTAAAGAAGATATCTCACTTCCTTTCAATGCGAAAGGTTATGGCGTTCCCAACTTGCTAATGCTGAGAAGACAGTACAGGCCCCTAGTCAGCAAACCTAATTAGAGAACTACTCTGCTCCCTATCAACTGCAACTGTGAGAGGCAATCTCGTTAGTGTGTGACCTGCTGAATGCAGACAATGTTTGTGCCTTTTCAAGCTCGAATACATATTTTGCTGATAACATATTCTTAGCAATTATCCTTCTCTCCATCAATTTTGTGGGTGTTGAGGGCTTTGGAATATTAGCTCTCTGAGCTAAGTCTGTCATTGTTAAAAACATCTAAAAGAAATGTGTCAGCCTTTGGCTCATATGGAGCTGATGCAGCTTCATTGTCACCATCTCGTCTGTCTGTGCTGGCAATACAAATGCTCTTGTACTGATAGGTGTAGGTGTGTGCAAAGGTTTCTCAGCTTTGAGGATCAAATTCAAATGTTATGAGCTACTCATACGGTTCATTTTTGGATACTTGAAGTAAGAGTAGTCTTAGAATCATGCTGCAACTGTGATTATTGACTATTTTGACATTTCTTTTCAATTTTGACTTCAAAAAGAAAAGGTAGCATTTGCTAAAAGCACCTGATTTCTTTAAAAAACTCCTCACAACAATAACAAAATAACATATAAAAAGCAAACAAAAACAATCCCCCCAAAAAACAGAAAAAAATAATTAGTTTTTATATACCTTTTAACATTTCTCTAGTAGTAACAGACTTATTTTTAAAAATTGCACGATGTTGTTGACACAGCAAGAATATATGCTTACAAAATGAAAAAAACCCCTGAAGATACAAATCCCTCTTCTACTAGTAGCTATTCTATTCCTCTCTTATGAAACTCATACTGATATGATTCTTTTGTTTCTATTTTTTGATTTAGTGGGTTCTTTATTGAAGTGACAGAAAGTGGTATTTACAGAGCTAATTCAATTAAGTAAGACAACCTTCTTAGTGGATTAAAGAAATACAAAAATTTGAGGATTTCAGAGGGAAAAGATAAAATATTATTAGTATCATAAGTAATACATAAACCAAAGGCAATTTTATAATAATTATTTATGTAATTATAAGAACCATATGTATGTTCTCAACAAGCAGCAAAATCAGTTTCTCCTTCTGAGGTCTGTTTTCATAGTTTCCAGTAGCTCATTTCTCTGAGCTAATGGAGGACCAGCTTTGATAATAAAGTGTTTCCAGAGATTCCTCCCTTGTAAGATACAAGACTGTGGGTGTGCTAAATTTGCTCTGATTTTTCTCATGTGATAGAAACTTATTATTAGGTTAAAATAGGAACTAAAAAGTAAAATTAAAAATGAGATTCCAGAATTATTCTTTTACCTGTTACCCTCAGATATGTTAACTTGTTTTTAAACAAATGCTTTTGAGACAAATACCCTTGACATCTTCAATGAAAACCTAGAATTTAATTTAAAATCTTGATGTTTTGACAGTATTGCTATTGGCTACCAGTGATGAAAGAACTGCTACTAATAGCAGTTCTGATCTCCTTTATGATATCTGATGCTTTTATAAAATTAATTTTTATAAATTAATCAGGTTCATCAACTAAGTTTTTATTGCATTTTGGAGAGCTGTCCTCTCAAACCTCAGGTTCCTATATATATATATATTTTTTTTTTTGCTTAGGTGGAAACATAGGTGACTTAAGCATAGCTGCATAAAAATTAGGTTTCTAGTCTGTATTTGTTGTCTAGCATCTCAGAACAGCAAACGCTTAAAATGGGAACCCTCAGAAGGTGAGCTACTCCCCCTCGTCCTTTCCAATATTTGTAAGAAAAACTCAAGTATAGATGCTAAATTTTTAGGTGCTTGAAATTTGTCAAAGTGATGCTGTCATTAGTGCTGGGCTCTTCATATTGGTATTTTCTACATTTCTCACCTATTTTGAGTTAACATTGAGTAGAAGTAACTCATTTTGCTTTATCTTTCCAGAACAGACTGCTTGCCATGATGATTTCAGGGCAGTCAAACAGAGTAGCTCCCGAGTTTGGTTTTCAAGCTTTCTTGTGATGTTGAGCTGTCTTTTGAATTTTGCCTGGTCTGTCTTGGCTTGTTTAGTGGAGCTGATGATATATGCTGTGACGGTTTACAGACCAGACTTTTCCTCTCTTTCCACACTGTGAGCACCATAAACAAGCAAACAAACAAACAGACAAGATGCTGCAGGTTATTAAAATAATTTTAAACTACCCCCTTGACTCAAATAGAGCAAGAACATAGTGCCTAAGGAATCTGAAATCTTTACTAAAGTTTGGATGGAGAAACAATGCCAGGTTTACTTGGAAGTGTCTGTTTATAAAAAGTAAACTTGCTGCTTCACAGTTGTATCTCACAGTGGATTGTAAAGGTGTTTTTTTACTGTTTTACCCATTGTTAAAAACATAACCACGTATTTTTAAGAAAATAAGTGTTTACTTTATTTAAATACAGGACCAAGCTTGCTTTCAAGAAAATGTGCTTCATCTTTCTCCCCCACTCAATTCTCCCTTTGCCATTCTTGTTTCAAAATGTCACCCAGACTAATAATTAGCTTGAGAAATTTTCTCATGAGCATGTCTTCTGAAAAACTATTAGTCAGACCAAAATTCTTTCTGAAAAAATATGCCTCTTGCTTTATCAAGTCCCCAGAAAGATACCTTATTTCAAGAGGTTGCTGAGTGCTGTCTGGTGGCACTTCTGCCTCCCTTCTGGGATGCAGAGAGCAATCCCAGAGGGTAACACTGCCACCTTGGGCTCCAACTCTGTAAAAGCACAAAGGGGAAGTTCTGCCAAGAAAATAAGTTTTCTAATGCTGTAGAGCTGCTTGTTACCTTAGGGTAGGGAAACACAAACCCTGATGTTCCTTCTAAAGCACAGCATCCCTTCTTCCAGGCAGTTAAGCAATGACTCATTGCAATGAGATTTTCTTGCTCTTGCTGTAATTGGTTTCTTCTGGATGCTTTGTGGTGCCTTCAAGACTTTGCTTCTCAGTGGATGCTTACAAAAGAGTTCTAATAGTTGTTTCATTTCCAGTAGCTCTGTAATTTAAGTAGTTTTATTTTCCTGTACCTAATATAATTTCATGTTTTACTGATTAAAAAACATATTTTTCTTTTTTTCTCCTTAAAGACATTCTTAGCTTATTTGTCTTCAGTTTGCATTAACTGGCATTTCAGCAAATACTATGTGAATAGGCAGAGATTTGTACAGTTCTGCTTTCTAAAAGGTTTCACCACAGGAATAAAAGGTTTCTTTTTGTGGCGAATTGTCCCATATATACTTTGGGTGTTATGTTTCTATTCCCATCGCACAGAGCATAAAAAAAGAAAAAACAACCTAGCGCATCAAGATTCCCAGATTATATATATATTTTTTTTTATTAGACTCTGAATTATGTTTCATCAAACTACTCCAATACTTAAGTATGCATCTAATACTTCCCTAATTGTTAATAAGATATAGGGGAAAGTAAGGATTAGCACCTTCCTCTTACCCTGCTAAACAGCCCCCACATGTATGACTAGAATATAAAGGGGTGCACCACTTCAATTCCACGTTGAAGATGTTTAAAAATCAAACCAACTTCACCAACATAATTCCTCTAAATTTTGCATACGTATTTTTTCACCACTTGTTACTTGTACTGTTCTGGTTGTGATTTGTAGCTGTGAATGATCAAGGACAAAAGATGAGCTGTCTGCAGGGCAAAGTAATTAGGGGAGGGGTGTGCACCTGATGCAGCTGAGAAAAAATAATTTTAAAGGTCAGCTATCTAATTAAAGATACTAATTGCCTCTAAAAATTGGGGGAAAGACACCTTTCCTCTGCATAGTAAAACATTCTCTTCAACTGCTCTCGGTAAAAGAACATAAATTATTTCCTTTCAGAAAATAAGTATGTTTTCCATACACTGTATATAAATGATCCTTGGGAATTGCGTCATCTTATTTAAAGGAGTATAGGCATGGCTTCTGTATTTAACTAAATTATACTCATATGTATATTCGTGTTATACAGAAATAAATAATACAATATGAGTAGTATAAAAACATCCTGCACAATTCTTATGCAATCTATTCCATGGCTTGATTATGCCTAACTGCAAGCTTGTAAAAAAGTGAGCTACACCCTTGTAGCTGGTGTGGTGTGATACAATAAGAATATGTATCTGAAACAAGAGATCTTAGATTTGTTTTAAAGAAAAAGTACTAACATGGAAGATGAAAAAGGTAAGTGTTTATTCTATATTTTGGGACTTGCATATTTTTAGGCAACTGCAAGAAAAATTCTGAATTAGTAATGAGGAGTTGCCAAGTGGCTTGCCAAGCACTCTCGAGGGAGTTAATAAACCATTGATGTTTTCTTATGCTGGTCATCTTTTCACTTGAGTGTCTGAGACAGTCTGTCCCTATGTCACTCCAATAAACAGCATGTTTTATTCATTCTCTTACAGAATAAAGGCATAATGGTTACTCTCATACGTAACAAGAGTTGTGGAGTGGTGATGGAGTGGTGATATTTTAAAAGTTTCTTACAGTGATGGAGATGTTTAGTCACATTTATATGATTAGGCAAATACTACAAGACATCAAGCCTATAGCTTGAGATATGTTCATGTGTAGAATAGCAAGTTGGGTTCACTTAACTGTATTTATGGGAGATCTTTGCAGAATTCTATTTTTTCCCCTGTCTTAGAGGAGATTGATCTATGGTTATAGCTATTCATTTTGTTTACCAAATGGAAGAATTACTTTCCTGCCCAAACATCTCAGTATAATCCATCTCCTGTATGTTTCCTCAAATATAATCCTGTGCCCACTGCTTAAAAAAATGATTAGCTATATTGTAAATACAAGAACTAATCCTCTCCTTTGAAAAGCTGCATAAACAGCATGGGTTTGCTTTGAGGGTGAAGGGAAAAGAGTACTCCCCAAAGCTGCTTGCAGCAAGGAAATCTGCCCTGTGCTTGCTCTTATGCTCCCAGGAGCTTCTGCACCCCTTGCTGTGGCCCCAGGAATGTGTACATCTAGTGTCAGCAAGGCATTTAATTGTGTGCTTAACATTGAATTCAGCAAGACCTATACACTTATTTAACTTCAATGCTTGCTTGCTGTTATCGGAAAGAGTGGTTTACTCAACTGAAATTACCAGAAGGAAAGACAGATTTTCCTGGTAAGGTAGATATCCATGGATGCCTGCATCTGTACCAACATCAAAGAGATCTTTTTTCAGCTCAGAAGCACCCAGATCAAAACTGCAATGCTTCCTTTCCAGTGATGTGCATAGCAGAGGAAAGAATACAGTTCTTGCCTCTCTCTAAAAACATCTCTTGTCATTCTGCATCCTGCATGTTCATCAGGACAAGTGAGGGTACTGTGGACTTGCCTTCCTTCGTCTACTTGTTTCCCTCCATAGAGTGGCTGGCATTGAGATACTATCTTTCCTGTATTGACTCATGCCCTTGATGATGCCAAAGACAAATGTGGAAGGAAGGTTGTGGTGATCTGCTGTACAAATTACAGTATTTCTGTTATTCTCTCAGAAAATGCCAAGTTTCAACACTGTACATTCTCAACACTGTGCAGACTCTTCTTCCCAGCATCACAACTTCACAGATGCTCACTCAGTGCCTGTCCATTTCTGCACTTGACATTTGTAGGACAGAGCTTACTGCTTCAATTATTAACACAAAATTCAAATTAACAAGAGCTAACCTGCATTGACTTATAGTCTAACGCAGCTCCAGCTCAGCTGCCTCGTTTTCCCTTGGGGATTCACCTGAAGTACTACTATAGTCAGCTCCCTGCAGAGCATGGGAGGCCATAGCCATACAGATTTCTGACAAGGTATTTCATTAAAGGCTTCAGAAGAAGATGAAGTGTAAAGGGTGCAGCACAGTTAACAACGGGGATGGAAGCATATGGTCAGTTTTTACGATAGTCAGAAGCTTCTAGCTGATTTCTTTAAGGATTTGTGCTGTTCATGTGAAAAAGTCTGTGAAAGAGAATTAACATTCAATTGACAGAAATCTGTATGTGATACAACATTATATACTGTAATTCATTGCTGTTCATTTATTTTCTTCTTTTTATTTACCATTGGTGTAATTGGGACATTTGAATGCATGAGGTGTACTCTTACTAGGCAGGACTGTTAGCCTCTCTGACCTGTAAATGCCTTTTATTGGTATTAACTTGTTTGAAGCCTGGGAAAACCTCATATTCTCTAATTAGAGAGTTTATGCATCAGAATTCAAATATAAGTTATAGTCCACAATTTGTTGGCCAATTATTCAGAAACTATGCCCAGTCTAACAGCTTTCCTGCTGGATCATCCTGTATTAATACACACAATCATCAGGAGCAAGCTGTCCTTTCATTTTGCAGTGCTGCAAGGAGCAGGTTTGAATCCTGAGCAAGCTGCCACCAGAAGGTTGGAAGTAATTCAGAGAAAGCCATCAATGATGATTAAAGATTTAGATTTCATGAAGACATACTAAAAACTAATTATATAGAATTCATCAAAATGCTGAAATAGCTTTATGACAGTGCAGAATTATCCTCACAGGAGAAAGGTGAGGATCACTAATGAAGAAGATAAATTTCCAGTCCTCAAAACCTCCCCCAAAACAATGCCAAACCCTGTGGAGTATACCATTGCTTTCCTAGTCTACAGAAGTTGCTTGCTAGAAGGCAGTGTGATTTGCAGTAGGCAGTGTCCTTGTCTACATTACTTTGTATAATCAACCTAATGTTACTTAATTTATAGTTGTACTCTTATGCCAATTGCTGTTTCACACTTCTTTCCTCTCACAGATTCTGAGAGTGAAGCTCATGGTAGATTAGCCACTCAGTGTGCACCATGATTGCCTGCTGCATAATTCACAAACATCAAGTGACTAGACAGTCAATGTAGTGGAGTTTTAAGTGATCACTTGGGAAGTGGAAGCTGGAGTCCCTCAAACCTTGCAACTCTTGATCAGAAAAAAAAAAAAAATTGCTTTCTGCAGCTATAAAAAACCTCCAGGATAAGAGGGCTTGACTGATTAGGTGCCTGAGCCCTCAGAAGTATTGAGTGTTTGTGCTGGGTTTGTTTATGGATTAGCACAAGTACACAGGATCTTGAAAATCATAGTGTAACCACAAGCTCAGGAAGTAACAGAACATTGCTTGCTTTTGACAGAGCCTGTGAGGTACAGATGGAAGATCCTATAGATTTTACTTTTACAAACCAAACTCCCCAGTGGTATTTTGTGCTCTCAGTCTAGGGCTCTTCCAAACTGCAAATGAATTCTGCAATAGACGTCTTCTCCATCAGTATTTCAAGGCATACCCTTGCAGCCCAAATAATCACATAAGTTGTTTTTTCTCTCTACTCAATCTAAAATGATTTGACTTTGTTTTAATTTCTAAGACTTATTTAAATTTTCTTTTCAGTATGAATGGGTTGCACCGCAATATTTCTGAACTGTGGAAAAATCTTGGCACATCTCTGCCTTTGCAGAAGCTTATTTTCATGCACACCCACTTCCCTAGGAATATCCCTTTTTAATACTTACAGTGTTGATCACAAGCCGTAGTTAAGATCAAGGACCTGCTTTGCTTGTTTGTTTGTTTGTTTCTCCTTTTTAAGAAGATGGTCTGAAAAAATGTAGAAAATGAATGATGGGTGATGAAAATGGATAATTAGTCCAGGTGTCTTTGCTTATGTGAGATTTGGCAAAAATAAAAAGTCTCAACTTTGGAAAGGAAGTGGGCATTCCACAACCCACTTGACAACAACTGCCATTGAAAATGAAGACAGCACATCCTTGTGTGAAGTCTGAAATGTTTGTAAGTTTCCTCTCTGGCTGTATTGCATTCAGCTATCCTACTCCAATTGTCATATTAGGAATGCATACCTTCATCTTTTTAAACTTGTGAAATATGAAGCACATTCTGTAAGAAGGTGATAATCAAACAGCATGGGGAAGTGAAGAATCTAAATATTGAACCTCATGATAGAACAAAAAAAGCTAAAAAGGAAAAAGTGCAATGAGGAAAGAACACAGTAATAAGCTTTCTAGCTGTTTTACAGACATTCTCAGAAGCATATTAGGATTAGCCTAACTCCTGTGTACACACACCAAATTTCCTCTTGAGCACTGCATAGATGCCCATGAAAACAGGCATGGCTGAAAAACAAAAGGCAATGAAGAGCTACAAAGGAAGCATGGAGCAATCCAGTTTTTACTAGTTAAGTGAGTTAAAGCATGAAAGAGGAAGCTGAAACGATAATAAGGTGAAAGACATGCATGAAATAGCACAGAATATTTCAGAATGTTCACAGTGATGAGTAGGCTAAATGAATAGTTCAAGCAACAAAAAATCTGCCTGTTTAACATGGTTTGCTGTAATTATTTAATCTGACCAAGATAATCCACTCAACGAATGCTCACCAAATTGCAGTTAATGTCAAATACCATTTAAATAAAAAGCTTGAGTCTTTGAATTTTGGATTTTCTGTCTTGATAGTCTCTCATGCCACCAGTAGTACTTGGAGTCCATTAATTTTTTTACACAAATTATATAGTGCTTCAGAAAGACAAGTTTTTTTAGCACTGAGAACTATTTTGGCAATACGCAGTTGTACAAAACCAGCATCCAGTGATTAAAAGTAGCATTGTTCAAGAACTTTGAATCATAAATCCTACATAAAAACTTGCTTCCTTTGACCTTCTTATAATTTTTCAAACACAAAGAAGCACCCTCCATTCCACCAAGCCAAACACTCCAGTTGCACTGCATAAACACCTGATTAAAACCTTAATATCTAATTCACTTTGTGAGAGAGGAAGAAGCTGAAAAATAATCCTGGTTTCTAAATCTTTAGATCTCCAGATCAGTGCTTAGCTGTCAATGTGAGCTGCATCTTAAACAGACAGGAAGGACTTGATTTATCTACAGTGTCTGCTTTGTATGATAAAAGAGATCATTTGACCTAGCTGGAATGTGTTCCTGAGCCATAGAAGATGAGTATTGTTTTAATGGCCTTCAAATTTAAAAATTAAATACAAGTGATGTGAAAAGCACTGTCTGTAGTCCTTGCTGTAAGTAAGCTCTCAGTATCGTTATAGTAGCTGACTTAAAAGAGAAGGGAATACTGGAAAGCTAAGGTCACAACAACGGCAAGGGAATTTACAAGTCTAACATCTGATAATGGAGATCATAACTACAGCATTTGAAGATTTAGTTGGCAGTACAGACTGATGAAAAGGGTGTTTTTCAGAGACTTAAACCACTAAATAGCAGGATTGCCAAGTGTATAAGTTTTGTGCAGTGTCTGTTGTGTCCTCTAGAAAAGTCACCGTGGAATTTAGGATAAAATCGTTCTGCTTCATATGTGATACGTTTTAAAAACTTGGAGATTTGCATAAACTTTCCTCTGACCCCTCTGTGACAAATAATCTCTCTTGTGTGGAAGATGGGCACGGGAAGTCTGACATTTCCTCCACACTGTGTTTATGCTACCTTCCTCTTCAAGGCAGATGCCTTCTCACTCTCCTTTCAGGACTGGCAGCAGACTCTTTAAAGAAAGATGGGGGTGTTGTGCACCTGGGCCACTTTCAGTCCTCAGACCATTGAGTGTACCATTCTTGGGTCAGTCTTTCTTGGCTCCAATTTATTTATCAAGGTGTAGTCCCTAGACATAAGGACCCCAATAAAAATGGGTTTCATTTTTTCAAGTTGGAATGGGAAGTGACATGTGAGATGTCCTAAAAGTTTATATTTGTATTTCTTAGCCTATGTTTTACCTTATATAATTCAGAATTTATTGTATTTCATTACAGTACATCCTGTGACATTGTATTGTCTTATGCCTTGGTCATTAAAGAACTGCAGTGATGGAATATTCTTGACAGACATGGAAATAATGCATACATCCACTAGATCTGTTCAACCTATGGTTAATTTTAAATGTTTGCTCTCTTGAAAGAATTTGCTTTTTTCAAAATGTACACACTGTATTTTACTTTCACAGCTGCTCCCTTTTTTTACCTCTGTTGTATATTGGTGACTCTATATTTTCTTGGCCTTTCTGTCCCCTTATATTTAAAGAAGAAACAATTCCAGCAAGTGGGAGCAGAACTTCAGGCACCATATTTGAATGCTTAAAATGTGACAGAACTGCTGGGAACTGGCTTACTGTTAGCTCACTTCTCCATTCATTAATTTATATTAGAAATCTTAATTTGGTAGTCGGCAAGGTATGTCTTTCATTATTGCCTTGTGCCACACGTAGAACCTGTGTGCTGTATTTATCAATACTGTGCTGAAGCCTTATTTCAGGCCGTGAGCTAAAAGTGCTGAATGTTGTACTAGCAGAAAGCCTTGACAAATCAGGATAGTAAGCCTTCCTTTTGTTGTTGTTGTCATGAAATATTGGGAGAGTTCTCTTCAGCTGTGGCTTTTTGATTATGGATGTGGCCATGGAGAAACTATCCCTCCAAAACATGGATAATTGGCTAAGATTCTTTCCACTTCCAAGCCCATTATTCTAACATAAAAAAGTCTCACTGAGGCAGTACTGCCGCAATGTCTTTCCTTTTATGAAGAGTGCATTGATTAATCCATAAATGTGTAACTTAATTTTTGGGATGTCAACTGTATATGTCTTCCTAGCTTTACTTTTTTTCTCATCAAGTGACAATTTGTGCTTTAACAGATTGAGACACGTTTATTGAATTTAACTCATTTACAACGTTATGTAGCTTTCAAGTACAAACCTCTGGGCAGAGAGATGCTCTGCTTTGTTTTGACAGTGTCTGTATTTCTGTGTCCTACAATGAGAGCTCAGCCAGGCTCCCCACTCTGCATTTCCTAACACTGAATTAGCATTTACGTGGCATAAAATATTTTTGACATCTTACCTTCTCAGTGTCAACCAACATGAATGCAAAGAATGAGGAGAAAAAAGTAACAGATGTCTTTTCAGACATTGCAGATGCCCGAAGTGTAGTTTCTTGTATGACCTTTCCACACACTCCAAAGGTCCTGTGCAGGTACTCTAGAACACAAGTAGGTGGCTGTGGACGCAAATGATGACAAAGCAGAGATGAAAAAAAAACCAAAGCATTTTCTAGGCCAGAACTTCTTTTTCTTAATTAGACCTGGTGGGACTAATGAGTCTCATTATCCTAACAGTTCAGTAGGGACTGAAGTAGATTACTCAGCATCTTGTAAAAATGCATTTTTGATGTACCCATACAGTCAGCTAAAGTGAGGTTTTGTTATCTTCAATTTTCAGTATAATCTGCAGAACAGTGCTTGGATAAGTGCAGGAGCACACAAGGTCTGGAAAACTGTAAATAAATAACCCAAGGAAGCTGGTACTGAAAATTATAGTTTTATTGAACAGATATTGGTTGAATAAATGCCACTTAGACAGCACACCCATTGATTTTCTTGTCCAAGACTAAATACATATCCAGGTTCTATGATTTCTTTTTATTATTAAAAATATGTAGTCATATCCTGAATCAAAATAGATACGTATGTACATATATATATTTTAACCGAGACAATGTGTTGATACAGTGATCCCAAAATTTGCATTCCAAGTCAGAGTCAAATTAGGATTTGTAGGAGACTCCAGAGAGAAGACAGAAATTGAATCTGAAAATGAGCATTGCAGGTGACTTTGTAGGATCCATGATCAAAAGAAACAGGTGGCAAGGCTTGAGCCCAGCAGAGCCAAGAGCAGGAATGGCATTGCCCCTTATAGATACTGTGTAGTGCTTCTGAACAGCAGAAGGGGTCAGAGGGAATAATAGCACCAAGAAGCAGATAAAGCTAATGGACTCTCCCAGGCTGCCTCCTTCATACAATCAATATAGCCTGACTGATCAAGACTGAACATAAATCACCAGGCGTTTCTTCCAGCCTCCAATTTAGATGGTAAATTGCTGTCCCATGCTTATCATAGCTTTTGCAATTCTTGTTTTGTATGTCTGGACTCTCACTGCATGATTGTGCTGAATAACTACCCACCCCTTCTGAAGGGCATCAGTAGCAAAAATACAGATTGAGAGTTGCTAGGCTAATTATGGATTTTAACCTGTTGTGTTTGGTGATTTTTTTCTTTTTTTTTCTTTTTTTTTCTTTTTTTTTTGAATGGAATGGGTGAGTGTATACCTTCAAGAATAAGTTATGAGCTAACTGAAAAATGGCTTTTGCTTTTCCTTTTCTGTGTGTTATTACTGGTTACTGTCCTTCTCTGGCGTATTATTATACTTCATGTTTCATTCCTGCTCTTTTGAATACTGTAAGATACAAAATTATACAAATTTTCACTCTAAAATGTGTGGCAGCACTAGAAACATGTAATTTATTGTGTACCAGTTGCTATCTAGTAGTATTGATTGATTGATTTGGGGGAACTTATTGCTTAATTTATAGGTGCAAATGCCATAGTTTGACCTGATGATTATAAATATATGTGTCAGACGTATTACTAATGAGGCAGAATGCCCCACAGGAAGACTTTGATGATAGACTTTAATAATATGCTCTTGCAAATGAATTCTTAGACTGTGGAGGTATTTACTCGCCAATGTATAAACCTTTGTGTTTACTGCTGAGTACTATCTGGAATTGTGAAATAATGTTATTGTAAGGCAAGAATTCTGCATATTGAAGGTATTGCATAGATGGATTCAATATCTTGCATCTTTGAAGTACAACACTGCAAGGCCACAAATGAATGCAACATCTCAGGAGTAATCTCAGATTTAGAAATGCGAATAGAATGCCCAGGATAAGAAATTTAGTAGCATATGACTTCCTTACTTATTCTCCTTTAAGAGGCCTTAACCAGGTAGATATGAATAGCTCAGAAACTATGCTGATATTTTTTCTGTCTTTCAGAGACATCTCCATTAAGTAATGGTGATTCCTTTTGTATTAAATATGCCTCTAATATGCAATACTTTGTTAAAGAGTAGGATTTTTTAAAACAAATTGAAACAATAGTATATGAAATACACATGAACTATATAATGGTCTCTATAATGTAATATGTTTCCCCTCACACAAGTTTGAGAATTGTAATTTCTACCTAAGGATAGCTTTGTATTTAAATGAAAGACAATATATTTTTATATATTTTTCTGTTTGCAGCTGGATTTTATTCTGTAAGCAACATTTAATTATGAAAACACGTTCATCAGCTTACTGGTGTCTCAATTTTCTCTCACCGTCTTGGTTTGTTTTCCTCCTCCTCATCCCTCCTCCCCAGATTGTAAAAATAAATAAAGGATGAGCTTCTGGTGTTTTCCATAGAAAGTTAAGCTTCGCTGACATTGAGTAATTTCTTTTACAGCTCACATGCACTTTGAATTTAAAATTTAATCTGTTCAAATCAGCTTTCATTACCAGGGAATTGTGCTTAGCATGTTCCATGAATGATTCAGTAGATCTTAATAGCTACCTCAGTAATTTCTTCTGAATCATTGAAAGAGATCACATTAGTAAACATCACTGCTAAGTGCTAAGCACATTTTTCATAAAATTGTATTTCTCTCCAATATCTGTTGTGTATGTTTCATGTAAGGAATTGTATGTTGTACCTTAGATCTATTGTTCTTGTAAAAAAGAGTACATGATTTAAAAAATTTTTTGAGCTCTCTGCAACTGATACAAACAGTGCACTAGCACAAGCACCATGGCGCTGTGCTTGCCACCTCACAAAGAGTGCTGCCCTCCATGGACCTACTGTAAAAGTGATATAAATGTACCTCTGGCTTCCACGTGAAGCCTTTCTTACATTGTACTCACTTATCACATATGCTGCTGCTGACTTCTGGGAAGATGAATAGTGTTATTAGCAATTGGAGGAATAAAGATAACATGGAAGTATTAAGGGAGGTTTCATAAACTTTATGTCCCAATGCCTTTGAAGTAGCTCTTAATTCAGCAGTAAGAAAGTGGAGTGATTATTCTTAATTATGGTTCCCTTGAATATTTAAATTATGAATGAAGAATGCCATTGTTCCTTGAAAGTTGGTAATACTTATTTGAATTCTGCTTCATTAATTAAAAAAAAAAAAAAAAAGAAAGAAAGAATAAATATCTTCCCATTCCAAAGCTTCATTAAATGGCATACCCACAGTTTTCATATGTTAATTATACTTAATGTTTTCACTTTTATTTTGAATTTATAAAAAACCTAATACAAGAAACATTTAAGAGTTGTTTTTATTTAAGAGAGGTATATGCCACCATGAAATAATCTGTGTGCTTTAATATCATCTAGTATTTGGATGTTTTCAGTGAACTGTTTCAAGTGTGATTTTAACATGATTATTACTTTAACTAAATACATGACCCATAAAGCTACAAGAACACAGAGTGGATAATTATAAATGTAAAGCTTTGGAATGTCAGTAAAACTACTTACATATCTTTCGAACATTATTTTGCTCAGATTACTTGCAATAGAAATTAAGTAAAAACTCAAAGTGAGATGGGAGGGCAAAGATCCCAAACCTGAGGACAGAGCTCAGCAATGGAGCTCCTGTGCACACAGAATTACCTGTGATCAACAATGAGCAGGATCAGAATACTGAGAGAGGGCACATTGAATCTCTTTGCTGTACTACAGAGCAGCAATATAGATAGCTATTTTTGCAGTCTCATAAATACCCATCATTCATAACAGTCCTGTTTTGCATGTTTATAGTTATTTTAATTTTATAGCATCCCAGAATGCAATGCAAACAAAGTATGCAGGAAAAGGTGCATAAATGATTCTGACACATGCACACCTCTGGTGCACATCAACCTGTACAAATCCAAAGAGGAAAGAAAATCTGGCAAGCAGTTCTCCTAAACTTCCTAAGAAAGAGCAGTGAGGACATGCATGTATGCTGTGAAATGGGGATTCCTTCCTTCTCTCTCTGGAAGTTGTTCCGTGGGTAGAGGTTTTGCAGTTTTGTGGTTGTCCTGTTAAACATGATTAAACCATTAACTAACACTTGTATAAAAGTGCTGGTTTTGTCCTTGTGATAATGTCTGTGTTTTGGAGTTTGTTAGTGAGATTTCATCCTTGGTGATAAGTACTGTGCCTATGACTTAGGGTTTGGAGGATCTTCTCTAATGCACAATAATGCATTAGTTCCTAGAAGTACACATTAGCAGGATGAATTAAGGTGGGACAAATAGGCATAATTTTGACTTCTCCTAAAATTTTTAGCGTTTGACTTTGCAAATACCATATTTGTTACTAGCTTAGCCTTCGATTAAACCAGAAAAAATCGTCTTTGACCATGGTTGGAAGCTGTTAGAAGGTATTTGTGCATGTCAGCTATGAACCTTCCTTATGAACAGGAGCTCAAAATAAAGTACAGGAGTCAAAACTGGCCTTGGTTTTGAGATGTTAATAGCAGTTTGTGTTAAATGAACCATGTGTCAGCTGACATTCAAGAAAGTCTGCCATTTTCTGAAAGAGATCCATTGTATTTAGCTTGAGAACAGGTGCTGTATTTAATAGTTTTTCAGGAATTTCTTACTTTTTGCTAGTTTCTATCATAATTCCAGTCTTAATAAAAATAGTGTGCTTCTCAAGTAAAATTCATCCTGTAGCTATATAAACAGGATTCTATTTAACTTCTTCTCTGGAAAGCTTATGTTGGAAACCATTGATTTATATGGGCATAATAAATGTTAATGTAAGCAGCAACAACATTTATCTCTGACCATAAGGAGTCATCACTTTTTTTTAAATAACACAATATACATCCATATTGTTGACATACTAGTAAATCAAAGACTTCAGTAAGGATTAGATTAGAACAGAGAACTGTACTAGAGTGCAAAATTTGGTGCTTTCACAGGAAGAAAACATCATAATATTAACAAGGTTTATGATAGTATATAGGCACAAAATAATGTGTGAGCAGATCTTTTGTCTTCTCTTCCTATTTTGTCAGCCATTGCAAGGGAGTTTCCATACAGCAGAATACAAAATATGAGTGCTTAGGTAGGGAGGCTGTAATGACAAAAAAGAACATTGTTTTAGTTGAAAAAAATTGTATCTCAGTTCAACAATATTTCCTGCAGCTTTTTACAAAGTAGGTCAATCCTGAAATGAAAATCCTTTTCCAGAACAAAAGGTTGAACATTTTGTTTAGAAAATTACTTCAAAAAGTCAAAAAGCCATCTCAGGATTTTCATCCAGCCAGAATTCTCTGCCAAATCTGGTTTGAAATTGTGAGTAATTTGGCTGAGTCCAAAAAAAGCATTTTTAGTTAGACTTACTCTCAACCAATAAACTCTTTCCAGCTCTGTCATTGTGTCCTAACTGCTAGCAGAATGGAGATTTTTAAAGCCAAGAAAAATGTCTTTCTGTATTCTTCTAGGCCACTTAAAACATGTGGGGCACCACAGCTTTCAAACATACCTTAATAATGTTGTTTAAGGAGCGGTTGCAATTAGTTTTGATTACTATATATAAAGCTAATCAGAAGTAGTGCCAAGTGAAAGCTTATACATACACAAAGCTTTTTAGTGTTTCAAATATGCTGAAGCAGGCATGAGAAGCACAGTAGATAAAGGAGAATTTGAGGTATTTTAAAACCACATTAATTTTCAGAATAGATGTGGGGCTTTCTGTTTGTTTTTATTGAAGATGTTTCATCTACAATGAAAGAGCTGCTATTTCAAATGACATTTTTGCAGGTAATTAGTCTGTGATATTTCTATACTTCTTGTTGATATTTTGGAAATATATTTAAATAATTCAGCATTTATTGTTTTCAGAATCCTAAGACTACTTTTTTTTTCCCCTCTGCATCTATTTCACAGTAATATATTACACGCAATACATTATCAGCATATAAATTCTGTTTCATTTGTTTGGAATGACTACAAGCAGTGTGGAATTGAATGCACCTAATTTTTCTTTCTCACACTCCCTTGCATGTGTGCTCATAATTTGCACAATTTTATCATTCATTGTCCATAATATCAGAAGTAACCAGTACCTTAAAATACTCACAAATTTTCAGTTCAGACTGTTATGTGGTGTCCTATGAGAAGAGGGTAGTGGTGCTACAGCCTTCATATTGTGGACAAAAACCTGGAGTGCAGGTGCTGTACTTGGTGTACACAATGTGGCATGACTTCCACTTGCCTCTATGCAGTGCAGGAACCACACTGGCCGTAATGAAGTGTCTGGTTAAGAAGCCAGGATAACGAGAAACAAGCATGATGTGTTCCTACTCATATGACATTTCAATCACCACAATATCAGCTGTCAAAAAAAAAGACATTTAACTGTACAGACATCACATCACCAGAGCATTTTGGCCTGTACTTGTTTTTTTAAAAATCGAGCGTAATGAGAGTCTTTCTGTACACTTGAGTCATACTCCCTTCATCTTTGAGCTCCTGATGGTGTGGGGAGACCCTCATTTTCCTGAGGTGCAGTGCAGCAGTAGTAGCTCCTCCTCATGGGGTCTGTGGTGCCAAGCCCCTCAGTTCCTGGCCTCAGTGGTTGGTGCCTGCGTCAAGTAATGCTGGCCACCAGAACATGCCTTTAACATTTTAATCTTGCGTTTCTGTCATCTAGCCTGTGTTTTGAGTAGCCTGTGCTTCCCCTTTCCAGTCAGATAGCTTGAGGATTACTGTAGCAAGAGCAGAAGCATGTGGTATTTTAAATTCATTCCTTTCTTTTAGAAGGAGCATATGCAGCTATCAGCCTGAGATGCAGTTTGGCGGAAAATGTTACAGAGTCTGACCTTGGAAAAGTGTATTCTCACATATGGTGTCTGAGATTGATGTTACTTAGAGGTAATGAGCTGTGTGCTACATTTTCAAAGGAATAACTCTCATTGTAGACATTTACTTAAAAAGTGCTACATGTCATTTCTTTCCCAGCTCACAAGAGTTCAGAGAGAGGAGATGTAAGGCTCAGAGAACTGTAATTTAATTGTGATTGTCACCTCTTCCCTTCTTGTTGGGAGGAGCTCCAAGCTGCTAGCAACTGAAAATTAATTATCGTCTTGCCAACTGTTTATTGTGGATAAAATAACTTAGCAATTGTGCTTCAGTTTTCAGTGCCAGGTATCCTCATGACACATACAGTGATGCCAGTTGGTACAAATTATCAATATAGTTTGTATTTTCAGAGAGGAGAAAACATAGGGAAAGAACTGACCTGGGCATAAAATGCTGGGTTGGTCATCTCTGTTCATCACAGAAGCTACAGGATGCTATTGAGGAATACTAAGCCATTGTTCTCTTTTGATCTCTTTGAACTGATCAAAAGTGAAGAGCTTCTGAGTTTTCATAATTGCTTAAGCAATTTTAATTATATTTCTTCGGTACTCCTATTCCTTAAAAAAATATTTTTTGCTTATGACACTAGATGCTTATGAAATGTCAGTACCCCAGAAGATGTTACATTACTTTGTTGCTGGGCTAATTATTTACAGTCATATTGAAAATAAGGAGTCTTGCTTATTAAAAATAAATGAGATTTATCATTGACTTCTGTTTGCTGAGCAAAAGACGATGATCCTATCATTGTATTTCTCACCAAGGAAAACACATACTTTATTCAAATTTGATTTTTATTAGCCTCTAGCAGCTAAGAAACATCAAAAGCTCTGTTCTTGAAACTGGAAAAGCTGTTTCTTTAAAAATAGTTTTATGTAGGTCTGAAAGAATATTTCGAAGCAGAAAGAAGGCAAAAAAAATTCAGACAATTATTTTTAGGCCTCCCCCTCAAAAACCCTTAGGCTCAAGGAATTCTAATGTATTTTACTTTTTCATCACCTGTACCTACAACAATGTTTCTATTTCATAAATAGACTCAGAGGTGAGCCTTTAGAGTAGCACATAATTTCTGATTACAAGCCCTGTTAAGAGTTATGAATTTTGTATTCTGATACATAAAAGCAGATCTTTGAAGAGTCTTGATGAAGACAGTATTAGAAGCCCAATGTGTAATCTGATCTATGCAAATTCATAGATTAAAGAGCAGTTTTGCTCTGCTGAAGGACAAGAGTCTCACTAGGGTACTTTAAGCTGGAATAACTTGATTAGTGTAAATACAAGTCATAAACTACACCAGCTGAGAAAAGGTAAAAATCCTGTTTTCCTAATACTGATTAGTTAGGTATTTTTTCATCAGGAATAATTTTGCTTAAATTAATATATGCTAAGAAATACTGGCAAAACATATCATTTATTATAGAGTCTTGTACTTAGATACACAGCTGTAAATGCAGGATTCAAAAGTGGTTTTGGAAGGTTCTAAAAATATAGAAAAAAAGGCCTTAATCCTGTCTTTCCAATTGGGAATAGGGTCAGGTGGTACGGAGAGTCGAGTGAGATTTGACAATTATGAAGCCTGATCACACAAGGACATTGAAAAACTCAATTAATGTCTTGAGTTGGGCAATTCAGTTACAGTCTATGACCTTCCCTTTTTAATTTCATCAGTTACTTCTGCCCACTTTAGCACAGTCTACATCTCCAGCTATTAAAGAATAGTTAGGTTTTCATTGTAAATGGAAAAAAAATTGTGACAGACATCCATTTGGGCACATTCTGTAAGATTGTGCAATTCTTTTTACAGAGACAGCTTTGAAAACACTAAAGATAACCTTAATACTTTTAGACTCTTGAAAGTAAGGGAATTTATAATTTGAATGAAATTTCAGGGTGTTTTCTTAACAATTTCTGTGTTTAATTATGCTTTTATACATATTAAAAATCCTGAAAATGAATATCAGGTTTTATAAAATCATATAATATTAATTTTTTTAAACTTTTTTTTTTGATCCTGAGAAAACACATGGTGGATTGTGACTTGTACTGAAATCAGTTTTGTTTTAAGAAAATACAAGAAAAAATGGTTTCCATTATTTGAAACAGCTTTTAGGTTTGTGTTTCAGCTTGGCATTCAAGTACATTGACATTCTTACTTCAGTACTTTATATAATTAAGAACTGTTTATGGGGACAGGTTAACTTTTCTTAACTATTATCAGTGTTTTTCAGAGGGCCTTTTTGCCTTTGTCTAATTTTACTGTATTGCATGTGGCATCTGCCACCTTCTGGATATCGTCAGAATTGCCAGTGGTTTAAATGCTCTTTAAAATAATTGGAAAGTGCTTTCATCCCCCACGTATCTGTTACAGAAATGAGTACAACTGGTATCCTTGGACAGGTTAATACATCAAAGGAAGTAGCCCACAGCTACTTCTCAGCCAGCCACTTTAGCAGTGTACAATGGTTTTAGATTGACGTCTGGACAAGTTTTAAGCAGTGTTTCTATGTCCTGCATCATTCTAATAGACTGATTGTTGCTCTAAAATGGTTATGCATTTTGACCAGGCAGTGAAAAGCAACATTGGAAATAAAAGCAGTAAGCTATCAAAAAAATAAGCAAACCAACCCAACTGAGAAGCATACACAATGTTGTTCAGGTGGGAGAGATGTGCCCATCTTACAGAAAAAGTGGAGATGTGGTGTGAAAGCTTTTTAAAGTTAGGCATAAATATTCTGAAACTAATTCTAAGATTTTATGTGTAGCTGCTGATAAAAAGTGGGGTTTGATTTATTGAGTCTAAAAATGAGTTAAAGTGCCTTGCCAAGTCCCTATAATTTCAGTGCCCTTTTAATCCCTGCTGCAATTCATTCTCACTTTGTCATGCATTAATTTGCAATAACCTTTTCCCACACAGAAATATGCTGAGTCTTGTATGCTGCCCTTCACAGTCCTCTGTTGGTACTGGAAAAGTCTTGCGACTCTTGTTCTATGTCCCAGTCTCGTGCATGCAAAATGATCACATGCTGCTTTGTTAACTGAAAATTACAAGGTGGAATAATTTCTTACGTGCAAGAATAGTTGAATCTACTTTTGAAATTAAGCTGTGACTTAATTAGAGCTTTCATTTTGGAAAAATTAAAGTTCTAGCTTTCTTAGTCTACTAGACTCCATCAGTATTTCACTCAATGTAAACAAGATCTTTAGTTGGTTGTACTAAGTTTTTTGCTTATTTTCATTTGTTGCTATTAACAGGCTTAATTTTGTCTTTTGTCTAGTTTTCAGTTTCTCTTTAATAAGAGCTGGATTCTAAATGGGATTTTAGATTTCATACATGAATTGCATACCAGCTCAAAGATAATTGAAAGCTGAGCTTTTTCAAGTCTGATGGGTAGTGAGAAGGAAGCCTGCAGTTTGTAGCAAAGCTTGTAGCTTGACATGATACAGCAGAAATTTCAAGCAGAAATGCATGAAAATTGTGTCAACTCTCAAGGCTGTCTCTTCAGATATTTTTTATCCAACTGCTGTTTCTCTTCAAGAGATGCTCTGTGCAAGCTGTCAAAGTCCTCATGGCAGCCAGGAATTAATTCTTTTAAATCTTTCCAAAATATGTCTTCCCTGGGGAATTTCAGCTTCCAGTTCAGAACGACAAAATGTTGGATTTTTCTCCTCAGTTTCCTAGTGTCAGTGTGTTGGTTGATGAGCTGAAGGAATTTTACACCCTACTAACTGCAAAAGAAGGGGGAGGAAAAAACCTCTGCCCTTGAGATGTGCCTAAGTGAACTCAGTTTAAATTTTTTTTAAAATGCAGAATAGGAAGCCAATGAAAGGCTAAGTGACTTAAAGCCAAGCTCTGAGTGTCTTTGTTAGTTTAAGCTTTTAAAGCTCTAGATGTACATTCTGGATGAAGCATGAGATGGAAGGAGATTTAAGAAAAAAATGTAATATAAAGAATAATAACTTTAAAGTGATTGGTGTGTAATTGGAGCAGAACAAGTAAACTATGAAAAGTTGCACTCAGTACTCAACAGTTCATTTCAGGCCACACAGTCAGAGTTACTGCACTTGAAGAGATTCTAACCTGAGCCTACAAGAAGATTAAGCACTGCTCCATGAACACGGAATTGAAGTAAATATCATAAGGCAAATCAATATTCAGGTCAGGCTACAGAGCACATCCTAGACCAAATATTCCTTTAAGATTCTGCAGTACAACTTCAAGCATTTGCTTCTTAGGGAAGATCTTCCCTCCTGTTCTTTGAGTAGAGTTCTAACTCTTTAAGTAAAATAGAAGGCAAAAGGTCCTTAGAAAAATGTGCAGCACATCCCTGCTTTCTAACGTGATTAATTTCTGTGGCAGCTTCTAAAATGAGGGAGTTGAGTATGCTTTTTCCAGAAGGTTTGGTTGCATTCTTCTCCACTCAAGTGCAAAACAGAATTCATCCCAAAACATTATTAGTCAAGAGAGGCACAACCATGAAATATAAACAGTTTAAAACATGGAGGTTAGAGGGAGAAACCAGAAACATGTCAATTCCCAGCCCACATAAATAGTCTTCCTATCTCAGGGGGGTGAAACAGTCACTCAGAGTTGTATTTTGAAATCCTCTGGAATATAAAAGCAACTTCAGAAAAAACCAAAAACACAGCTCAAAACCTGTTCTCAGAGGAGTAGCCAGTAAATATATATTTTATATACAGTCAACTCGCTCTCCATTAACACTTTTGATGTACCACATTAAAGCAAGCATATGGAATTAGGTTCACTTTCATGTTATATTTAACTGGTATTTCCTTTAAAAGGAATGTTTTCCCTCTTACCCTGTCAAAGGAGCCCCTACTTGTCTCCACTGTAACTCTTTTTCCATGTTGCAAACAACAAATGCAATGATTAAAAGAGGTTTGAGTCACACCATCATATAATGAAGCATTTTCAGTTACTTTTTAAAAAATGCTAAGGATTATTTTATTTAATGACTTGATGGAAAGGACTGTTGTGCTTTTGTTTGTGGAAATAGGCACTGGGAGAGAAATTATTGATAAAATATAGAACTGTAGTCCTGGTAATGTGTGAGCTTTAGTTGCTAAAACTTGCTACTTTGTTTTCTTCATCTGAATAAGATTCGGCATCATAGGAATAGATTTTATCTGATGTAGCTCATATCAAAATGTCTAGGTAATGTCAACTGAGGTTTGTTTATGTAATGAGTGTGGTACATGGAGAATTAAAAATTATACAAGCCTGGGCTGCATTCACAGAAGTAGGTCCATTTACTGTGGATAGATTAGAATTCTGGCTTTGGCATGAATAATAATTTTAAAACGAAGTGAGGAAAAGAATAATGTAGTCTTGTAACCCATTTTTATTAAGTAGAAAGGTGACAATTAGATGAAAAAGTGAAGTAATTTTGACAGAAGGAAGTGGAAAAGATAAGGAAAATAAATATTTATGTGACTTTCCAAGTAAATTGTATAGATAACAAAAAGATCATAGTTCGAATGGCCTGGAATTGACTGTACTCCACCAATCACAGCTCAAGGGTTTATGCCTGAATGTGAAAAATTTGGAATTACTTTCAGCTTTGAAACCAAGTATTATTGTTTGTTTAACAAAAACATGGTTGAGTAACTAATACCACTGGCACAAATACTGAAGGGTTCTGCATATTCTAATAAGGATGACAAAGAGAGTAGATAAAATAATTTTATTTGGATCAGTATCACTTACATGAAATTAGGATGATGAAGACATACAGATTTTAATGTAATTTTAATGTAATGAATGTGGTATCTTTAAAGTTGTTAGAGAGAAAAAGACTTCTGAAATGTGGGTCGATATGGAAGATCAGTCCCTAGTGACAAATATGAGGACAAGCATTTCTAACAAAGGTAAACCCCAGCTGCCTCAGAAAGGAGATCAGCATTTTTCACCACAATGTCCGTGAACCTGCAAAGAGAAATGGTTTATATTTGATTCTGTTAATTTGTGATGACATTATAGAACTGTTAGCAGGCAAGATCCTCAGCTAATGTGGTCCTACACTGATACCATTTGAATGAAATGTAGACTTCTAGCAGCTTTCATTTGTAATACAGCAAATTCTGAGGAATTAAAGAAGTTTCTCAACAAGGTTGGTTAGGTTTGAGGGCGGGAGAACTTGGGGGTTTTTTTAGTCAAAATTGAAAAATGATTTAGAACTTTTACTCTCCCTCCCACTTCCCCTGTCCCCACCCCCCCCAAAAAAAAAAGGAAGAGGAAAAAGGTTTGCATCTTAACAGAATGATATGAATGTTCAAAAGAGATGTCTAGATATGCAAAGAACTTGAGCAGGCAGTACTTAAAGTCCATTTTAATATCAGGAAGTACTGTGAATAAGCGAGCTTCATAAAATGAAGTGTTTTTCGGAAACTTATGAGAAACTGTGTTAGGCTCTTTAGTCACTTGAAAAGAGAGAGGAGAAAGATGGGAGATCATTACACGGTGACTGTAACAACCAGATTAAAGGTAAAGGCAGTGTGACCTCACCACTCAATGAATACTTTGAGTCAGTTTTCAGTAAGGCTATCGATGTTGAACATGAGGCCAAAGGCTAAGTGACGAAATAACTGGAATGAGTGCATAAAATGGAAATTACCATACCCAAGAGGCAAGAAGGACTGTATTCTCAGTAAATGGACTGGAATTTTTTGTTCATAAAGTACAGAATGAGGGGAGACGGAGGCAGGGGCCAAGTGTGGTATATATGAAGCCACAGGCCTTGAGTTTTACTGAGTGTCAAACTAGGAATGGCACTGGATGAACAAACAGTGATGAGTGTTTTACCAATACTTTAAGAAAAAAAGAAAATATCCAAGGAGCTATAAAACTTCATAAAATGCTTTATGAAATACTTCAGAAGAATGAATGTGCAAGTAAAGGAATGATGAGAAAGAAAGTGGCATGGATTTACCAAGGTGGGTTATACCTTCTTGTCCTGACTAGACATTTGCCCCTCTTACTGAAGGATATGTAATAGATCACAAAAGATCAATAGTCATCTGAGGAAGCATATATTAAGACAGAGAAAGTTAGAATTAGTACATGATTTAAAAGATGTGGAAGGAACATTAATGAGGAAATCTCAAATTAGGGTTTGAAGCAAATTGCTTGAAGACTTGCTGAAAGATAGGTTTGGGGGTGGATCTTATTCTCATTAATGACTATGGCACCACAAGGTTTTTGCCAGTGGCATTTGGAGATCACAAAGTTGAGATGCATCATCAAAGGAGGATCAAAACATCATGAAAGAGAGTCTCTGAGGTCCATGAAGTAACATAAACTGGGGCAAAGTGAGTCTGTATTTATAATATATGAGCTGCTTCAGCAAAAAATAAAAGAAGAGAAAATGATACCTGTTGATCATAAGATGAGCATGAGCTCTGAGAGGGATGAAAACCCAAACATGATCCTCTATCCTGTGTTCAGTGAAAATAATGGCATGAAAACTTCCCTATCTGTGGTGTTGGTAAGGTGTCATTTGGAATGTTGTTCTCAGTTCTAGCCTCCAAAGTACAGAAGTTATATAAACACACTGGAATACAACTAGAGGTTTGCTGGGATGGTCAGGAGAATGCTCAGTTTATCTTGTGTATTTCATGAGAGCTTGTCTAGCCAAGTGAATCAGAAGTTGAGAGGGAATATAATTTCTCTTTATGAATACATGATGGGGGAGGAATGAGCATTAGGGAAGAAGAAAATGTTCCAAGAAAGAAAATTCCACAAAAAATGATCCTAAAAAAAAATCAGGGTTAGAAATTAGAACCATCAGGGAAATGAAGCTGTGGAATAGCTTTCAAATCTAAATACTTAGGGGGGGAAAATTTGTTATTTCGAAATGGAGTGGGATAGTATCTGTGAAAGGGATGATGTGAAGTGTTTCACTGTGATAGCAGAAGGCTCAATATGACTTAGATCTCCATCCTCTTAACAGAAAAACAAACAAAAAAAGGAAATAAAATGTTGATTATCTTAAATTACTGTTATATTACTTCAAAAATATTATTTGCATTTCTTTCAGTAGGACTCATTGATACAGACACATGCAGTCTTTTTCCCTGTTGCTTCTATAAATGAGTTACTGCTTGAAAAATTAAAACTCCAACTTCCTCTCTATTTCTGCAATCCTGCATACATGTCCATAATTCTGTTTGTTTCTGGAAGTTCCATTTCTGTTATTTGAGTGCTTATAAATTCAGTTGTTGTAACTCAAGAACTGGGTGATCGTAAACTCTGACACAGAATGGGGATGTAAACACCAAGAAGAGAGTTGAGTTATTGCATGTTGCCCTAGGAGAAAGCTGATAATAATAGGATAAAACTAAGCAAAGCAAGAGAGGTGAATACCCGGAAGCTGAGAAATTCCTATCACAGAGACATTTAAAACTCCACTGGAAAAATAATATAAAATGCAGAGAAGAAAGATTTAGTACTGTGGAAATGAGAAATTACACCACCTGATTTTTCAGTCTAATCTTGAGGTTTTTTCCTTGCTATTCTCTTCCTTTCTTTTACCAGTGCATTGTTGTGTTATTACAGTGTACATTTCTGCATGGTGACTGCTCATAACTCTGTAAGCACTAAGATGGCTAAAGACAACTGACTCATAACAAAATGTGACAGGAAGAGCGGAATTACATTGTAAGATCATCAGTTAAGCTACAAACAGCCTTACTGGTTCGACCACCCTGTTGCTGCTGATACACATTTTAATCATTAGGCTGAGGTATAAATGAAACAGCTATTTCGCCTTAAAATCTTAGAATAAGTCAGTTCTATAAGAAGTCATCGGTCTGTTGTCTTGCCCCTAAACCTTCAATACTTGTTTTTCTGAACCATTACTACTGCGTTTCAGTGCTACTGTATGCCATTGTACTTTGTTCCTGTCTGCATACTGTCCTGTCCTTCCAATATGCTTTATTTCCTTTCCTGGACTAATTCAGAATGAATGGATTTTTGTTTTGTATTGATGTGGATTATTCTGGCAGCTATTTCCATCTCATTTGAAATGTCTTGGCTTCATTCTTACTTGGATTTTCTCTCTTGGCATGAATATTATACTATTATACTGGTTAGTTGATTTCCAAATCAAATAGCTTATGAAATAATTGAAGTAAAGTACTCTAATGCTGAAATACTTTGTACTGCACAATGACATTTGGAATGAGCATAATTGCCATTTCTGGATACTCCTTTGTTTTGGGAATAATTGTGGGTTTTTTTTCTCTATGATTTTTATAAAGCAAAGTAAAATCATTGAATTGCTGGGCATTTTTAACTAAGCATTAGTTACCAAAAAGAAACTCGTATGGCAGCAACCTCAGCTTCCTGGTGTTATTCTGATTTGGAGCGTCCTGATTTTACTGATGTTCTCTTTAACACTGTTTCTGAAGATCCTAGAAATAGTCAGGGGTCTTCCCACCAAAGTGTGTTATTAATGTCTGGGTATTGGCTTTTCTTCTTAACAATTTAAGCACCAAGCTGAGAGCAGGCAGCACTAGCAGTTCACTTCCATCTTAGAATTCATCAAAATCCCAGCAGGAGAAACTTCAGAGCAGACAAGAAAGAGCCTGAATGAAGCCATGCAGACAGGGCACTTGGAGGAGAGGGGCAGGAAATACTCAGAGCCCTGGCCTTTGCTCTCTGGGCTTTTTTACAGTTATCATCTGATGGAAGTCTCATGTAAAATACATGCAGTTTCCAGGGAGCTGGGTCTGTCTTTTCACAGTTGAATGTCCTGATCCCGGGGTCAGGTTTTACCTGATCTGCACTTCAGCTGATCACAGTTTTTGTCTGCACGGAAGCACAGGTGGGCTGGAGAAGAGAGTGCTGTACACCTGCTGGGGCCTGGAAGTGCAGGATAGTCCTCTGTATTACAGGAGATCTGTTTTTATTGCTATGCAAAGTGAATACGTCAAAAGCCTAGGCCTCCCTAATTCAGCAATGAGGTCTTCAGCCAGAGTCTTGACTTTAGCTGTTTTGCAAGGATCTTTGTGAGTGACTGGAAGGCAACTCATGCTTGTCTGGGTGAACCTCGGCAGGAAGAGAATTTTGGATGGGGGAGAGCACTTGTCCTCTCAGGACACACTCCCCGTTGTCCTACTGATAAAAGTCAGAGACTTCCTTCTTGTTTAATTGGAATTTTAAAAATACATTTTCTTTTCCTCTTCTTGTCCACAATTCATTAACTAATGCAACACAGCATTTTTTGCCTCAAGCATATACATACTCTGAAAATGGGGAAACTATTAGTAACTTTATCACTAAGTAAATACTGTGCAAAATGCATCCTGGCTGGCTAACATCTAACAGAGGTCTGTAATCCTAATGGTTTCTCTTTGGATACGACACAAAATGAAATTTCCCTTATTAGAAAAATTAGAGAGAGGAACCCAATTAACTATTATGCCATTTTATTTATCTTTTAAAAAGCCATTTTTTGCTTAGAAATCATGTACTTTAATGCATAAAGCTATTTTACAATACTATTACAACTGTCTTAAAGAGCACTATGGAATTAGTGCCAGTGGAAGATAACAATGAAAGTTAAAATGTGGCAATTATGACACAATTATTTTGTATGTTTGCATTTTGCCTCTCTGTTGTCTTTAAAAGAGTGTTGGTATCATAAAAACATAGTTCCTTTTAATGCCCAGTGCTGCAGGTGGTTCTGAGTTCCTTGACATTTATGCTTTCATCACATACTTTTTTCCTTCACGTTGCTTATATTTCTCTGTGGGAATGGCAAAAAAAATAAGCTGGCAGAAAATGAAAGGAAATGTGCCCTGAAAGCTTCACAGAGTGTGGTATTAGTTTAGATGTCTCAAATAACATAATCTTTTGGCTGGAAATATGGCATAGAATCAGATGTACTCTTCTGTGTTGGGAGAGAGCTCATGTGATTTTGCTGTAGCCTGTTGAATGCTGCTTTGCTTGCTGTCCTGTTGGTTTGTGTGCTCTGGGGCTGACACAGGTGGCCACATGCCTCATGGCTTGTCACTTGCTTCCAGCTCTTGATATTTACTGTGCATGAGCAGAGCAGGAGAGGATATAAAATCAAGGCAGTAGCTATTATTTTTGTAGTAAACAAAGGTAATAGAAACAAGTAGGCATCATGAAAGAATACTTATCAACTTGAACAAATTTTTACTGTGTTGTTTACAATGAATCAGGAAAAGAGCAAAGAAATATTGAGGCAGAGGTGCAGTCATTCTGTAGCATTTCCCTTGATGTAAGAAATCACATATGACATAATGAATTTTAAAAAGGCAAATATAAAGAAAATTAGGATGTTAACTTTATGTTAAAATTAGCATCAACAAGAAGCATGAAGGCAAATGGCATAAACTAAAAAGCCCCAACCAAACACCGAACATCCTGTCCCCCAACCAACACGTCTTATGCCGAGGTGTGTATAAATGGATAAACACATTATAGATCTTGAATAAGCCCCTTCTTTTCTGTTTAGCTTAGTTAAAATACATAAGCACATTAACAAATATGCCTGCTGTCATGGAAGCATCACAACCTTTGATCAAGAATTGAATAACTAACCATAATGAGCCAGAAATCTTTTCATTAGTAAAAGTAAAATAAATAGAATTATTACAGTGGAGAAAAAATGTGAATATTTTAATGTGAAATAAAACTTGCTATTGCCAGTAAAAGGTTTTCTAAAAAAAAAAGGCAAATTATTGATGAGCTTTGAGATGGCATTAATTTATTTCATTAGGTTTTGTTAATATACCTCAGGGTTTATCATTAACTAAGCTCAGAACATATGGTCTGAATATTTGCTGGCATGGTTCTATTCATTTCAAGCATTTTTGTTAACAGCCATATGCCAACTCTCCTGAGAATGAAGAAGTGAATTATGATAAAGTTCAGACATTTTTCCTGGAGGCCTCAGCTTGTTTACAGGTTGATAATGTACAGTTATGCCATGCAACTTTTGTTTACAGGGCCTATTTCAACCTCTGTAAAGCAGAGCATCAGTAGGAGAACAGCGCAAAGTTTAGGAAGGGAGAGCAAAGTTAATGTGTATTTACAAGACCTAAGTGCAACAGGGATTTATAGTCTCACAGTACAGCTTTAGAGTGATGGTTTAAACTGTTCACGTTTACTTGCTTGTCAGAGGTGCTACAAGTCTCTGCTTAATGTATTTGTCTTACATTTCTTTGTTGCCCCTTCAAGGCCCCATAGAAGTAATGCAGAGTTCCCGTGAGGTTCTTGGACTTGCCATTGAAAGTCACTGCTTAGAAAACTAAGGCAAACACTTTAGAAAGAAAAAGATAGCTAACCAAGAACCAGAAACATTTTATATACCATAAACAATGACAATATTAGTATTCATATAATTTCAAGAGAAAGAGAAGGTTTTAGTCCCAAATTATATGGTCACATCAAAATATTGAAGCTTATAACAGTCACTGTAGTGACCTGCACTATTATGACTATTTCAACTCTCAAATAGAGAATAATTTAGTGCTTGCAAAAGTGAGACAATGTTAAAAAGAAATCAGTCTCCTCCTACAGTGACTGATGTGGCACAAGGTGTGTGACTGTTGAGATTCCACAGCTGACTGCAAGACCAAGTCATAGGTTAGCTACAGACAAACAAACCAGCAAGTATGGGAAAACTTGGTCGAAAACAAATAAATATCAATCACAAAGCATATTTTGTCCACATTGTTTGAAAACTGTGATATGTTGCTTGTTCAAGTGAGGATTTCAAAGCATGGTAGCAGTGGACAACCTCCAGTGAGATATCATGTAGCTTTTGTGGTAGAACCTTCGCATACAAATCTTGTGCTCTGAAGTGGTTGACTGGTAACACACACTGTACAGCTCTTGAGAGTTTCAGTGTTGCCACTACAGTTTGGAAAGTGTTGGAGGGTAAATTGCTCAGAAATAAGATATGTTTTCCTGCACATATAGTTTACATTGCTCTTGGATGCAAAACAGATGGACTCTCAATAAGGAAAATATTTTACAACTAATTCTTGACCTCACTTATATGATTATTGTTATGTTTTAGTTAATTACTTTTGTTAGTACTATAGATACATGAATAGTCCCAAGTTTAGGGACTAGTCACATAGTCTAGTTAAGGAAATTTAGTTAAGGAAATTTATGTGAGGAGATGCAGGAATCTGATATGAAGGTCTGTAGCAAACTTTTTGCTGATTATACTAAATAGATAAACATGTTATATATTCTTCATATTAATGGTGCATTACATTAGGTTTTGATTAGCTTTAATGAGATTTACTTCATGTCTGCAACAGTGTTCCAGTTACATCAAAAATCACAGAAATGGAATAAAATGAAAATACTCTCCTTCAATTTGGTTGAAATGGCCTTAATTTATGTTATTATGCAGCCCATTGAGCTCTTTGAAGAACATCCAAGCTGTTTCCACACTTATTTTTATAGGGATATGGTTTAAATAAAAGAACTATCAGAACTGTTCTTGTATTCAGCCACATACATTGTCATTACTGGCAGAATATCATCCCATTCCTTTAAAATTAGAAATGTTTGTGAGATATCACAGGTTTCAGCCACTCTTCTATGTGAATTCTAATTAGCATGCTGTGTTTAGTGAGCTGTCCTGAAGTTTTTTGCCTCATTTTTATTATGAGTATTTCCAGTGCCTGCTTTAGGATTCAAAACCATGATATAAGGGTTTTGCTAAAAGTTTTATGAGTTTTCTGCATCAGTCCTCAGGTTTTACTGTTTTGATTATTTGGTATTACACTGACACATGAAGTTTGAGCTGATTTTGCAAGATGAAGTATAGTCAAGTGGGGAGAAGGGTATAGTCCAAACTTGTCTTTAGAATCAGAATCAAAAAGAAAGAAAAAGCACAAAAAATCCCCAAAACACAGCAGACAAACAGTAGTCAGACATTAATGCTGGAGTCCCATGGCAGCCTAACCGCAAAATCAGCAAGAGCTTCTGCTCTCCTGGCTTGCAGATTGGATCCAGCACATTGGCATGTGCTTTCAGAGAGGCCCCACAGGCATTGGCAGCGGTCAGTATCTGAGCCAGTTGATCATGGTTCTGGTACCCCAATTTCTTTTTCAGTCACCTCGTCTTTTCATTTCCTGCAATTGTGTTCCCCCCAGCTCCTGACCAGGCCTGGTAACAGCACAAGAAAGCAATCTCAGGCCCCTGTCTCTTCTGTCAGATGAGAGGGGGTTTGCTCTAGGTTGCCTGACAGGCAGACGTCCAAGTTTGATGGTGAAAAGACTGGAAGAACTTAGAACTTGGTCCTGGAGACATCAGGTCTGGGGGACATGGAGTTTGAGAAAGTGTGGTGGGTCATGGGCCAAGAAATAGGCTTTTCAAACACTTCCAGGGAGTAACTTTGAGATTGTTTTAATATATAGATAAGACTGGGAGGATCATTTAAATTCTCCTTTCACCTCATGCCTTACACAGTGCTGTTTATAATGTGTGCACCCTTTGTATTTAATTGGGAGATATGTTTCTCTAAGAGAAATCGCTTCAAAATACATTTTCCATTCAAATTAATTTCTATTTTGTTTTATTTAAAACACATTATATTTTCAGTAAAAGTAGTTTTTTATTATACCTTTGATACAGTTATATTGAATTTTAACTGAAAAGCAGAGCTAAGTCTACATTTCACATAGTAAAATCAAATGTTTTCAGCAACAATCACATCCTCCTTAGAATTCTGCCTTAAATTAAACTATATTTTTAGCCTTGAAAGCTTTTGTAGAGAAAATGTTTTCATCAGCTTTGCCTGCACACAGGAATTTTGGAAGAACAGACTGTGGTTTACACTGAAAGGAACATCTGCACCCATATGGGGTATGGCAACCTGCGAGTCCATTCGAGCACTGATGTAGCCAGCACTCTGGGCAAGATGACAGATGTGCCAAGTTGTTAACAGGAATACGTTGGTCCAAATTGCCTGCTAAGGGGCAACAACCACTATTTCGGTCCACAGCCAGCAAGAGACTGAACTAAAGCTGTGGCCTTTTAGTTAATTATAGACCAATTACATTGTCTTCAGATACAAGAGGATGGATTTCAGCCACAATATATTCTTTGGATGTTAAAAAACATCATCCTCTTGCTTTATTTATACACAGCATTCAGTTAAAATTCACTTCTTTCACTAGAATTGCAAGATGTTCTTTTCTCAAAATTCACTGTCTCATAGATTTTGATGCTGTCATGAAGGGTACTAGCTTCATTGCTGGAAACCTGGGAAGTGCACTGACCTGTTACAGCAGATTTACTCATAGTAGATAGGGAACTATTGCCAACATGGAACTATTAGATTTTTGCTGCTAAAAGCAAATCTTAGTCCCTTAAAGACAATGAAATCTATCCAAAAATTATTTATTCTTGTGGATATTTTCTGCATCTAAAAGATCATTTGCTCTATAGTACTGTCTCTGTGCATCTGTCCTACCTTAAGATATGAGTACTGTAGTTTTTAAAATTTTTTCAATAATTATCTGTAATTTGGTTGTCTAAAGAACCTCCTTTCATGATAGATAGGATGAAGCACACATTACCCAGAATGCGTTCAGTAATCAGGTTGCATTATTTAGACATGTTTTAATTTCATTTAAATATAAAATAGCATATTAAAGTGTAAGGAGGGTCAAGTAGAGACACAGGTTGTCCAGAGAGGTCATGGAGTCACCATCCTTGGAGATATTAAACACTTGACTGTACCTGGGAGCAGAACAACCTGCTCTGGGTGACCCTGCTTTGGGCAGGGTGTTGGACTAAATAATCTCCAGAGGTTCCTTCCCATCTCAATAATTTGGTGTTTGTGTGAAATTTAGAATTGTAGAAATTTAGAATTGTAGGCCATTGCCTCTTTCATTTAAGTTCATTCACCAATACAATTATTCATTATGAAAGCTCTATAAAGTTTGATAACCAGCAGAATAAAAGACAGGCATTTCTAAGCTCAGTAATTTCATGCACTGTCTCCTCCTCATGGCTGTCTCAGCATGTTTAGTCAGTTCAATTTAATTTTAAATAGCTTGATTTATTATCCTGTGCTAAAACATAACATCTTTCTGTTCCCTTGTTCATACTTGCCTGGCTAGATAGTCATCCCAAAGTGGTTCTTCACATAAAAATCTGAGAAAATGGAAGTGCTTTTAAATGCTGTTTATAGATACTGAATTATTAGCCTTTCAAAACACCACTATGGTCAAGTGTTAAATCCTTTGGGAATCAAGAAAATTCAGGTTTGTTTGTGTTGTTTTTTGGGGTTTTTTGGTTTGTGGGTTTTTTGTTATTTGTTTGTTTGTTGGGTTGGTGTTGTTTAGTGTTTTTTTTTGTGTGTCTGTTTGGTTTATTTTGTTTTGTTTTTGTTAATAGATCTCTGTTTTTAAACAGGTGATACTGGTGTTCTTCCCTTGCAGCTACTGCTGCTAGGCAGACATCAATAAATGAATGTGTGAAACTAGCATAACATTTTTATGTTCCTGTGTAGAATATAAGTAGCTGGTTCTACATGTTTCATGCTAATGACAGCATATATTCTACTGTGAAATTTTAATAATTAGAACAGGGGAAAAGTGGCAGATACCAAAGGGAGAATATTGTTCATTAGAGCAGTGTGGGAAGCAGTACATGTTTTCAAGTCACTAAGATATCTGTGTACTTGGGGAACACTAAAGTTTGTGGATACTGAGATAGAATTTAGCCAAATTGTGTGCTTAATTCTAATTAAATTTTACCTTCTGATCTTCTTTCAGAAACTGAAAGTTTCAGTTTGAAAGTTTCAGTCAGCCACTTGTGTTTAGAAAAAAAATGGAAAAACCATGGGTTGTTTAGAATTAAAATAATTTTGATGTTTCATTTGAAGTAATTTAAAATATTGTGGTCATGTGACCTCTGTGTCAAACACATGACATTTTTATAGCTGTGAAAACCTGTCTAGATCTGAGAGATTAATAAGTCTTTGAAGATTGTCATCTGTCAGGCATGCCCAGTAAAGGCTTCTGTGGCCTATTCTGTGCTGGCACGAGTTGTTCTCTGAAAGACTTGCATTTGTCCATGACCTGCACAAGGAACTGTTTGCCAGAGTGACTGTGGTTTTCACCCTAGGTGGCTAAAGCAGGATTTTCCCAAAATGTTAGTGTTTTGCAGAGGCCAGGAAGGATACACACTCTCCAGGGTTAGGCAACAAATAATTCCTGAATTCTTAACAATTGTCCTGTTCCTCCCTCAGCTAAAGCAGGAGTTTGCTTTAGTTAGAAGGCTTGGAAAGGAGATGAGAAGACTGGGACCGGAATATTGGACAATGGGAAGAAATAAAACTGTGAGAGGAATTATGAGGGAGAGGTTTAGAAATCAGCAGAAGAGTTTAGTATAATTTGGACTGTTTCTGAGTGGGAAGGAGAGAGCTATGAGCCAGCCACTGGTGAGAGACATGGAGATCACACAAGCCTAGAGGAAGGGGAAGCAGTGTCTGGCTGGACAAACATATTCCTTTATAGAACTTCTTATTCCCTAGTTCCCTAGACATTGCATACATGCATGTCCAAAATAAATTGTCGGTACTGAGGACGCCTTTTTCTTCCTTTGCATTGTACATGTACATTTATATTGTCTCCTTTTCAGAATTACAGCACCCTTTTGTCCGCATGTCTGTTTAATAGACAGCAGTTCTAGGTTTTATATATATTTATATATATATATATATTAATATGGGGAGAAATCACTAAAGATGAAGCAAAAAAGAAAATAATACTAAGTCCCTTTTACCATTTTGAGCTTTCTCAGGTCTGTAGGTATTTTGCCTCTCAGGAAAGCTCTGGCAACATTTCTGCAAGATTAGATCTTTGTCTTTGCTGTGATTTTTATGGATACTTACTTTCCCAAAGCATCTTTGAAATGTCATTACTTCGCAGAGGCAACCACTGCCCTTTTAAATGGCTCTATTAAAATAAATTTGAGGTGCCCTGAAGCTTTCTCAGGCAAATCCCAGCAATAACAAATTGAACTCCCTTAGTGAATGATTGATTTGGTAGACCTACCATTCAAAAGAAAAGATTTTTTTGTTATTTTTCCTTCTGCTTGTAAGCAGCATAAGTAAATACTTGTTTTGTTCTTTTTCTTGGTCCTCTCTTTATTTCACAGGAGTAAATTTTAAATAAAATGGATAATGACATCAAAGGGATTGCCTTGGTATAACCTTTATGTAAAGCACCCTTTTGGTTTCTAGTAAGTTGCAGTACTAGCAATGAGTCAGAGTATGATTTGATGGAAAAAGGGAGCTTTAACAGCAGTTTTATTAATGGTTCTGCATTAATTATATGTAGGATTACTTGTAATTATTTATATTATTTCCCTTTCTACTCCACAGACAATACCTATTCTAAAAAAATTATGGGGAAGCCATCCTTCTCCAAAGTCAAGGAATTTTAAAAGCTGGCTTTTAAAAGGTCACCAAGACATTCTAGTGTCTCAGAAGATCTATTTTTCCCCCACCCCTTTTTTTTGGATCCTGATACAAATATAGAAGAAGAGAGGGAATTCAGTTGGATTCCTAACATGTGAAATTCAATGCAATTGAAGACAAACCCAGTACTTTTTATAACTATTGACATTAATAGAAGCATATAATGACTTTTTCCAGAAAAGCTGTATTCAATTTCCTTTTACTTATGAAAAAAATAAATAAATTTGGTTTTCAGATGGTTGATGATGCCCAGTTATGAACAGCATGTATCGAAAATATTATTCTGAAAATCAGACCAATAACCAAAGTAGTCAGATTTATTCTGATATTTTTTCAGGTTAAGTTCAGTTTAGTAAGATATTCTGTAGCTTTTAACAGATACATGATTTAATTTCATTGCTTTACCATCTAACTAAAATCTTTACTGGGAAAGGTACCAATATGAAGACATATGTGTAGGTACTGATCTGAATACAAATTTTAGTGCTTTCCTTGACTCAAATGGTGACTGTGGAAAGCAAATCAAGTTTGGCATGAAATTTCAATAGTCTCACCTAAAATATCATTGGAAGAAATATCATGGCACCAAACAGCATACATTTTATTTACATGAAAGGGAAACTCACGTAACTCATCAACCAAAATTTATTTTTCTTGCATAATGATTGCTAAGTGCTTAGTATATTTGAGTATCTATTAATTTCAGACAGATATTAGGAAAAAGCATGCCAGAAAAATGTGTAAGTAATATAAGTCTTCATGTGCTCTTTTCCCTTTTTTCATAGCACCACTGAATTTAGATTCAAGGTTTGAGCAGAAGTAATGACTAATTATGGTAATAGTTCAGACATTATTACAAAGATAGTCATTCACCTGCTAAAACCATCACTTCTTTCATCTCTGTTGTAACACCTTTTTGATGTGTATTACAGACTTTGACATTATTTTTTAAAATATTACAAATCACTTCATATATTGCACATAGAAAAGCTGTTGTGTGGCTGCAGAGATTTAAATTTCTCTTTTTAGTTCATGTTTATATTTACTTAAAACTAAGGTGTTAATGCCAATATTTTGAAAGGAAAAATATTGGCTTATCTGAAGTCTGCCTCTGCTCATGCTTGTGCATGAGACAAATCTGACTCCATCTGGTAAACGTCAAGGCTGTCATGGAGTAGTGACAATTCAAAGGAGAGTGAAAGAAGCAGCCATGCTCCCTCTCCCTGCAATTCTAATTGCATGTCTGTGTGTCCTTGTATTTTTTAAGCATTTCCCTCAAGGTTGACATGACAAAAATATTGTTTTCACCTTATTCACCTTCATAAAAATATATTGTTGGCTTTTTCTTTAAAAAAAAAAAAAAGAAAATCCCAACATTCCTGTCATTGGAAGGTTAGAAATGTTTTAAAATCAACTGCATCTTTTAACTCTTTGCACACTCTCTGGATCCCATGAAGAAGAGCTGATGAAAAACACGGAGAAAATTGGCACAGAGTTTACAAGCCAAATGGGTGTATGTGCATTCTACATAACATGAGATGACTTGGGCATGGCAGGCTGCCCATTGTATTGTTGTTCCTCTTCCCTTCTCCCAACTATGTTTTAACAATCAGTGGAGATTTGAGAGTGAATTTTTGAATCTGCTAAACAAGCTTTCTGAAGACCAAAGTGCCTTCTCTATGCTCATCTTGAAACCCAAGAACATCTATGCAAAGATAGAAAAATATTGCTGGAAAGAGCCGCTCCTTGGTTTGGTATGGGAGTGGTAAGAAAGAATTACTTCGTCCCCACCTATTTTTACTATAGACCTTTGTTCCTGTATTGAATATGTACCCAGATGTGTATTTCCAAATGAACTTTCTGGAAGAAAGACCACAGGCGCTTGAGACCTTAAATGCTAACAGGGATTTTGACGACAGCCCAGTTGATGCTGCTGTTGCTGCAGTTGCTGGAACAGATGTCTCTTTAGGCCTCTTTTGCCATTCTGAATAGTACCTCAGAATAATGTTTCAATACCTCATCTCATGATGGAGAAAGACAGTTTGTCCCTTGGATATGGATTGGCTTGTCTAACAACTATCTTCTTCTTTCTTTCTTTTCTTTTTTTTTTTTTTTTTGTGAAAATGTGTTGATGATGGGCAAAATACCAAGTTAACTATCTTGGAAGATAACTGGACTTGGATGCTTAGTTACCTTGTAAAACCTTGAGCCATTTTTACAAAAAATAGTAACTTTATGGCTCTGACAGACAGTAACTGCTTGGTCTCTACTGTGTGCTGCAGCTTTGATCCAGGCTTGTAATCACATTTTGCTTAGCAGTAAAAGGGTAACTTTGGGCACAAATTTGCAAAATTAGTTACTGTAACTTCAGCCATTTGATGGGTCATTGGGGCTTGAGCAGACTTCTCTTTTTCAAAGCAGACTATTTAAAGCCAAATTATGTCACTGCACATGATCAGGTTGATATTTAACTGTGAAACTTAAAGTACAGTGTGTTTGTGCTCTGAGTTCTGCATCTGTCTTACTTTAGACTCTGCTCAAGAAACTTTCCTTTGACTACCCTGATCCTTGAAGATGTGGTACTTCTTTCTTTGTATGTTTACTAAAAGAAATGTGACAAAATCCTTTATATACTAATGCTCATAAATATAATGCCATATAAATTCTTGATATGATCCTTGAATGTAATCTTAAAAAAACCCCAATAAACCACCAAAACCCCTACAATCACATCAGTAGGAGGAAACCTTAAACTGTGAGCAAGTTAATACAGATGATTAGGGTAATTTTATATCTCCAAAAATAGTTTATGCTTTTTAATAAAAATGGACGTAATGGAATATTACTTTGAAAATGTATTTATGAGTTTGTATTTTTCAGCTAATTTTGTTTACTGACATGTTCTAATTGGGAAGATGGTTGTGTGTTGATTTCACTGGGAGATATTTATACTTGTGTTTCTTCTTCTCCAATGTGTGAATTTGTGGTGTCTCTGCATTCCAGCAGTGAATGTTTCTGCTGTTCCAAGTGATATAAGAAGGGAGGTAACAAAGTGAAGTGATGCAGCAGCGTGGAGCTCTGGGGATCCGCACCCCTGTGGGCAGCATGCCTTTAGGTACATTGCAGAATCCAGACAGTGTCTCGTGGCGCCTGTAGCTGCTCAGCAGATCAAATGTGCCCCAGACCAGCAGGGCAGTCCACAAGCCAGGCTGGGGCCATGATGTCAACATAGCACTTAGAATTAGATTTAGCGAACGAAAACGAAATTATGCATTTTGTGGTCTCCCTTTCTTCTACCTCCCTCCCCCCCACTCCCCCAAGTACTCAAAATGCAAGAATTCATGTCAAGCTGTGAGGTTTTTTGTATTTTGGCCCTATTTTCTTCTTAATCTGTTCTGAACTATTTGGGGCTTGTTACTTAGTTTTTCTGTCCTTCTTTGTTGCTATAGCAGTGAGAGAAAACTTTGATGTATGACTGTTCACTGTGCTGTACAAAAGCGTTATGAATAATTGCATTTATTTCTCCTTCCTAGAGTACAAATATCTTACTCAGGATATTTCATGACAAAATATACTATTACGTGTTTGGCTGAAGCCTACAGTCTCACTAATAGGAATCATACTAAAAGGTGACAGAGTTTCTGTCACAAGCAGGTTTTAAAGGCATTTGTAAAGTATCCCTATATCATTTTGTAGATGTGTAATTGTGCTTTGCTCAACAGTTAAGTACCTTTTGTAAGTGTTACTTCTGTGTGTGGTGTTTGATGGGAAGATATCTCAAAGAACATGGTGATAAATTGACTTTGGCAATATATGTATTACTTACAAATAAATCCTACCTGCTCTTCTTTGGCAGAATCACCATGGCTTTGTAGCGTTTTGGTGAAACATAGCAGTAGCATATGACTAGATGAGTAGGAGTTAATTTAATAGAGTCCAAACTTAGATATGCAGGAATACATTTCACAGCAATTTGTACTTCATCTGTATACATATTCTAGTGAGGAGAAGGTTCCAAATTATTAGACTTCTATAGGTAAGCTTAAGTTTAGTGGGGTAAAAGACAACGTAGGCATCTAAATAAGGATCAGACATTACCTAATTCTTGCATTCTTTGAATCAGGAACATCAGCTAAGTCTTCAAGTGTTTATTCTTTCATCAGAACAATACATCTAGCATACACTCTACAGTATTGTTCCACATTTTACAATGACAAAGTTAAAAAGTAACATGCTTATGTTTTTATTTTATTTCTACACAGAGAAGGTATGATTTGTAGTTATTATCGGAAAGGAAAAGTGACAAGTACTTTATAAAAGGGACATACCTCGACTCAAGAGGAATCGCCTGAAGAGCTAATATTTATCATCCTCTTGCAATTCAAATTGACATAGTATCCTTGTGTCCCTAAAGGCATTACTGTTCTCATAGCAGAGCTGTGAAAAAAATGTTGTGTTTCTTCCCCAAGGCATTGCAATTCACTGCCCCCTTTTGCTCACAAATCAACTCCTCACCTACTTGTGAATTAGGGTTGCTGAGGTGTAGGTGCACATTTGCTTCTGTCACTTCTGCTAGAGCTGTGATAACCTCTGGCAAAGGAATGAGTAAGATAACATTGAGAGAATGGAGGCTGTATATTTGAGAATATGTAAAAATCCATTACGAAAAGATCTGCTAGGGCTTTCAGAATTGTAAAGACTATCAGAGACATGAGGCAGGATGTGTTGGTGCTTGACTGTTTCACTTCCTCTGACTAGTTTATGGTACTGATTTTCTTCTTAGTATTGAATTTTATGTGATTACAGTCCTGCCAGACAAACAAGTAGAAGTGTTTATAAATGGCACCTTATATGCAAAAAAAATTAGGATGAAAATCTTCAAGAAGAAAAAGTAAGAAAATGAAACCAGCAATTTTTGAAACTGGAAATGAACCACAATTTTTAAAAATTCTATGAAAAAAAGAAGTAATTTCTTTTAGAATTGTTTTTACCTTCCTAAGAAAAAGCATAGTATCTAACATACATAGAGCATATTAGGAATTTTCCCTACTTCTTTCCTTCTCTCACTCTTCCTCTTTTCCTCCATTCCTCTCTCTTTCCTCTTTCACTACTTCCCTCCCTTACTCATCCTTTATATCTGTGCTCTAATAATTTGATCTAAAATGCATATTGCAGTTTAAGGCCAGTTATTTTCCTACTATTCACAAAGCAGTAAGCTATTCCATGACATCAACTATTTTAAATGATCCTTCTGCTTGATTATTTGGTTGGTTATTTAGGGGTAATATTGGAAATATTAGACTACTTTGAGAATATAAATCATATACCGCCAGACAGACGGGAGTTTGCCTTGTCCAAAAATATAAGATATATGACTCATTTTTATCTTTGGTTTTCCACTCAAAAGAATGGGTGTCAGCTTCCTGTGTAATTTTGATTTGTTTATCCAGCAGTTTTGTTTGTCCATGCAGTTTTCTCTTTGCCAGTTGTGGTCTATATTTGGTTTCCATAAAAGGTATGTTTTCTTTGAGGCTATCTTTTTTTTTCTTACTGTTGCCAAAACCACAAGTGATGCACCATTACTTGGACTTTTGTTCTTAATTTAAACTTGGCATAGTGTCTTCCTCTGGTGTAAAACATGAAACAAAATCCTTTCTGACATAAAAGCTAGGAGGTAACTCCTTCATTTGAGATTGAGTGTGGGTTCTATTGCATCGAGTGAGCTTTTCTACTTTCCTTGCATTAGGAAGTGGGAAGTAAGGGATGAGGCAAAAATATTTACCTGATGGCTGAATATTTACTGGGGTCAATCTGTCTTATGGAATATATGGGGAAGGCTGTAATAAAAAAATACAAAAGTTAAAAGTTGGAGAGAGGTAGTTTATTTTGACAAGAGTGTTCCATCAGAGAGCTGTACCAACCCCTTCTTACTGTTTTTCCTAGACTGAATGACTTTGGTGTCTGAGCAAACTGGAAATATGTGAAAGTGGAAAAAATCGGTTCCAGTTACTAAAATATAAACACATGTGGGTCTGCCCAGTAGCAATAGTAGTATGAAGTTCTGAGGTAAAACATTTGTTAGACTAAGATGACAGCAGTTGAGAAGGTTTCTCTTCCTTCCCCTGCTTTTTATCCTCCCTCTCCTTCACCCTCCCCTCCCTTCCCCTCCTCTCCCCATCATGCCCTTCCTCTGTATCTTTTACTTTCTTCTTTACTTATTTTCTTTACTTCCTTTCTTTATTTCCTTCCTTGTAAGACCAAACTTGAAATGCCAAACTGGTGTGAAGCATGACAACTATGGAAGGGTTGACCACAGCGAAATAATAGACATGAAAGCACAAAATTTTCCTGTATTTCACCTTGTATTGTAAATGCAATTTATTTATTCATCCTGAAAAGAAAGGAAATTGCAATAAAATATTTTATGTTACGCAGTCTTAGCCAAGGCTATCCAAAGCAGTCTGTGAAGAGAATATACAAAAGTTCTGTGATAAGATGGTGAGCTTACTTACCTCCTGCAGCCTATGGCAACCTCTTGTCATGGTTGTGCCATCTGTTTGCCCACTCTAAAGAGGTGTCACTGCAATCTCAGACAGCACCTGATAAAGTTTTTCTGACAACAGGCTGAGAAAGTGCAACCTTTGGCTTTTCTCAGCCCTTCACCTCTACTGAAGTTGGTATGAGATCAGTCTATATTTGTTGCATTATAGAATATCACAAGCTAGTCCTTAATCACCTACCTTTCTCTTTCTGCCCTTTATTTAATAACTTTTATTCTGGGGAAAGTAGCATCAAGTTCATAGGCCAACACAAGGCTGTTGATTTACCTTGTCTTAGCCACACAGAAATAAGTGGCTGTATTTGAGCTTTTTAGTGCCATCTGTATCTCAGCATGGATGAGAGAAGTAGGATGTAGACAAAGGAGAAGGCTTGAGTTGTAAAATCTATACTGCTTTGTCATGGAGCCTCTTTCTTTCCTTGCCTAGTTCTAAAGTGGAAAATATTGCTCTTTATGCCTTCAAACAGTGGGGAAAAGCAAAGAGAGTATACGGTTCTATTTGTTAGAGCAGTTCAGTTCAGATGGTAATATAAATAGTGTCAGCTTGGAACTTAAGGAAGATGGTTCTCTATCTTATATATATAGGTGAAAAAATAATAAAACAATTTGGAAAACTAACCTAACTCCTCCTAAGAGGCAGATCTGCTATTTGGCCTAGACGTGTAAACATGATTCTCCAGGTATCTGTATCCTTTCTGTTGTGATGTTTAACAGTGCAAGTGATTCCAACTTCATTCCTACTGACACTTTGAACTAATGCTTTTCTGAAATTTTCAAAGCAAAACCCACAAGAGATCCTAGCACTAGCTGTACCAGATTGAATATCTTCACATAAATATAACAGCAGGGTGTGATCTGTTGGAAAAGAAAAACTTCATTTTGTAGTGTACTAATTTCTTCCTATTTTTATAAAAGTTTTAAGCGATGGTCTGCCTTGCAAATAAAGGAAAAATATCTCCCATTTATGTAAGATCACAGCTAAATGGTACTTTTGGCATGCAGGGTATGACTTTTCAGTGTTTAAATCAGAGCAATGAAGAACACAGGTATACAGTTCAAAATCCCCATTTCTGTGCACTGCAATGGAGAGGAGCATGCCTGAAAAGCCTGGGGAAAAAGACTGGGAAGGTAGCACTCTGTTAGCTATAATTCTGGCTGAAGTCTCACATTTGGTATAAGTAATTTCTCTTGCTTTGGGGTTTTCAGCTGTAAAAGTGGTAGTTTATTGCATGCATCACAAAATAATGAAATGGCTAATTCTTGTAATGTTTCCTAGCAGTAAAAGAGAACTAATACATAACATTATTTTAATGTTAAGATAGGCTGTGACTTCTTTGAAATAATAATTTAGATTTTTTTTCCAACAGAAAGTCCCACAGTTTCTATGCCACTTTGATTTCTTCAGGATTTCCATGTGTAGTTCATTGGAAAAATCACATATAAACCACAGTTATGTAGCATAGCTTATTAAATAATTTCCTTTTTTGACATGTTTCTATATATGATTTAGTAGTGAATCTTTGATAGCCACATTATGTCACCAGAAATTTCTAAAAACACTTACAAGAGTAAGACAATTGAATTTTGCTTAGCAAGGATCAATTAGAAAAATAAAGAGATAAGACTTTAAGCACAAGTCAGAGGATGCTGAAGTCAAGTGATCTTCCCAATATACTAGAAGTCTTTGTTGCTCTTAAGTTCCTTGACTTTTTTTTCCTCTTAATCCCTTCCAAGATATTCTCCAGCCATATAAAATGAACTTTTGTTTTAATGCTGTTCTCAGGGCTTAGTTGAGAAAGAGGAATGCAGCTGTGATGGCCTTGGCCATAGACTCTTTTTCGCTGAGACACATTCCTTTCTCCTTGCCTGCATCACTGGGCCCTTGTCCAAAACCAACTGCATTGTGTTTATATTGTGTCCTCCTAAGCTTTAGCCTTCCTTAGGATCCTGTCATGCTCAGCCCTCACACTATGTCACATTCATTACGGTGACTCCTTTATTCCCCTTTCCACAGACTAACTTGTGAGAACTGTGTCACATCTCTTCGTGCACATTTAACATTTTCTTTGGTTAGGAAAAACATTGACAAATGGTTGCAGGGATACCAAGAGAAAAAAATGTCTTCATAGCCAAAATTCCTAATACTCTTCATAATTTTATCTTCAGCTTGATCTTCTAAGAATGTTCAAGTCCTGTCAATCAGAATTTCTAAAAGATCTAAAGCTTCAAGTGCCAGACTGTCATCCAAGGCTTTTCTTTGTTTGCTCCATGCCTTTCTCCACTCTTGTGCTTTTGATATTGTAACCCCTCAGTCCAGTGCTCTTAAAATTGAATCATTTGTTTCTTACTCTCAGCAGAAGTACATGGCTGCTATCACAAAGGCTTTTTACTGGCCAAACAAATTAGTGAATGCAAATTGACAGGCAATTCCATTTTCATGTCCCTTTGAAAACTTTCTTAGACACTTTACCCTTACAACAAAAGAATTGTGCAAAAATTTGTAATCACTTTGTGCCAATGTGTCTTGCTGCAGGAAATGAAGTTAGTCTCATTTTCATGAAAAAATATATACTCTTTCGTGTGTCGTTCACTTTTGGATAAATATTGCAGTTCACTTTTTCAGTACTGTGAAAAATGCATGTTTTCTTTATGCAAAACTGGAGAAAACAAAACTGCCAAAAGTTTTTGAGAGAAATGTATATAATTTGCACAGCCCTGCAATTTAATGAGGGAATGGTTATGTACAGGTGATTGAATTAAGAGTTTGATCCTTTCCTTCCCTTTTGATCCCCTTCCTTCTCTTCCATTCTCTTTCCTTTTCATCAAATAACAATTATGTTAAAAATTTAAGTCTCCCTAGAGTACTAGGTCACATTTTACCATGAAAGCAAATGATATTATGAAAATATATGAGGATCTCCCTGAGGCCCTATGTTACAGTTTTGTATCTAGTGTTTATCAGTGATTAATTTGTCTGTTATGCAGTGCTCCATCACTAGATGCTGCAAATATCCTTTCCACAGCTGACATGTCTCTTGGCTCATAAAATTTTCTCTAAATGAAATATGTTGCAGATCTGGCCACAGTAAATAGCAGGAAAAGAATTTCATGGTGGAGGTTATCCATAAACAAGTTATCCACCACATCTTCCATCAAGTAACACAAACTGAGCAGTGCATTATCCTGTCTACATATTCTGTATGTTTTGTCAGAAGCATATAAACACAGCCAAACACAACTTAATGAACTATCTCTTTTTTATTTTTAGTTAGGAAAGCAAAATATTTCTTCCAGTCTCTTGCTAATGATAAATGACAAAACACATGAGATTTCTTAATACATGTTATATATTTTATGTAAGGAAGGAAGAGCATCTAATGTTGAAATTTCAGTGACACATCATGGCAAATGTATTTTCTAGAGGTTTTTATAAAATCTGTTCCTCTACACAAATATCTCCTTTTGTTTTTTTGCAGAAAATGTTGCGATACCTTTTAAGTACAAACACATGTATCAGGCTATAATCTTTTAAGTGTGAAACAAACCGTGTACACCCAAAGTTTTTTTCCAGCTAGAGAGAGGGCTTTTTAAAGCACAAGTAGCAGGCAGGTACATGTAATTGTGTAAAAGCTCCTTGTGGAAGTTGTCTACAGTGTACTCTGCTTAGATGATCCACTCGTTTCAAGAGTGGTGTTGGAGTGTCTCTGCAAACCCAAATGCATGACTGAGAGAAATGTGATTAATCCAAACCCAATCTGTGTATCATCATCCAAGACATTTGAATGGAGGGTTCACAAGAATTTTTAGAATGAGGATTAGACAAAGTATTCTATCATTTAGAGAAAAGCCTGATCTGGTAGATATTAATGTTCCTGATCCTTTACTATGTCCTTTACTGTGACTCCTATGTCGCTGTGTTAGTATCGCTAACAAACTGAATGGAGTCTCGTGCTCTCCTGGGAACAATTCTACTTCTCCTGTTTGTCTGACTCCTGCTTCCCATTCCAGCTGTACATGATGCACTCATCTATTAAAAGTGACTTTTAGCACTTCTAAACTGACAACCTCTTGGGTGTTCGCAAGGAGGAAAGTAAAGAAAATGAAGAGTATAAAGTTTGAATTAGATTTTGGAAAACAGATTCTTGAGTCCCTGAAAATTTATCCTGGCCATGAACTTTCACAAGCCCCTATAAAATATTCTGTTGGGGAGCACCTGGCCATGAGGAGCTTACCTTATTAATACAGATTTCTTTTAAATATAACACTTAGATATTTTCTTGATATTTGGATGGAAGACACAAAGCTGGGCCATCCCACTGGGGTACAACTACTGGACCTCCTGATAGCAATAGCATGTGTTCACAAGGTGAAACCTCAGTTGCAAAGCCAGAAAAGTTCATATTCTGGGTAGGAAATAGCAGGAATTTCCTATGTCCTAAACCTAAACTATAACCATGGGATTGTATCTTACCTGTTGGGGTCAGTGTATAATTGGCATTATTTGATTTAAACTTAAATAATACTCATGTGTTTACCTAATTTCCTTTTACACATAAAGAATGCTCAGAGCCCTCGGCATCCATATATATCCAAATACACATATTTTTGTTATTTTCATGTGCACAGAGTAGCACAATTTTCTAGGAAATTCCCAGCTGAGAAATGACTTCAGGCTGCAGATCATTCTTCTGATCTTACTTCTTCTCATGAATTTTAAACCTGCAGGAAATGCATTCTCATACAGCTGAAGGCTGAAGTAATTATAGGTTTTCTTTGCTTTGGGCACACTTATTTCTCTGGGGGTTCCTTTCCTAAATGTGGAGCATAAGAACTACCTAAATAAACCGGGTGTCAGAAATTGATTTGCACAATCATTTTTATAGTGAACTGAGTAGCTGATCTTTCTAGAGTCCTGAACTCTGCTAAAGCTATGAGGATTCTCCTGTGTAAAATTAGGATATGAGGCATTTAGCAATTCAAAACCTATTTTTCATGAAGTTAGGCCCAAGTGCTGCAGGGTAAATTAATGTGTGTTAGGAAAATTGTTGTTTGAATTTGCTGTGATTATTTAGATACAGAAAACATTTATTTTTCATTCTTTGTTGACAGTCATTATTAGATTTGAAGGTGGACTCTTTTCATTAATGGGCAGTAGCTGAAGTTCTACCCTAAATCTGTATCAGTTTTTAGTTTAATAATTATGAAAACCAGAAAATCGCTGGGCCATGCTAGAAAGTGCTCCATCATTCCTATTCATTATTAGCTGTTGTCTTATTAAAAAAGAGTATATTGAACTTAAATGGCTATAATTTACTAAATAAGGACCAAGGGAATCCTCATCTGCATTTTGGACAATGGTGCACTTGCATACATACAACTACTTATCCTGCTGCTTTTGAGAGCAGTGGAACCATCACCTGGACTTGGAAAAGTAATTTAGGGTCCTTTTGACTCTTTCACGGATGTTATTACCATGATTACCCATAAAAGACAGAATTTTGATATAAAATACTCCTTCACTGAGATGATGACTCAGGTTGAAATAAATAGTTAGAAAATGCTTAAAAACAGACAAAACAATTTTCAGTTGTTTTACAGTTTGAATGAGAGTTTTAGAGGAGAGAACTTCCTTGCCAAAAGCAGAATGCTGGGAACAGAAGAACAGAGCTAATAGAGTGAGTGGGTGTGCAGGACAGGAACTGGGTTTTGAGATACATTTCTTAATTTCCAGTCTGTTCCTCTGAAACATTTTACATCAAACTGATGGGTGAACTTGAGGATTAACATAGTAGCACCAGCTACAGCACACTGAGAAGTATTTCCATTTCTTGGTTATTAAAATCTACATAGGAGTTCTGCACTTGCCAGCCAGAATTGGCAAAATGTCCAAGTGTTCTCCATTGGTTCAGTTTCCTTATTAGAAACAGCGCTGAACCCCAGTGTAGAGCTGGTGTGGCATGATGTTGATGCAGCCAGCACTGGCTGCATGCTTATAACATCTGTTGATAAAAATATTTCAAAACTCCAAGAAGTAGAAGAGTGTGTGTATATAAAAGCAGTTCAAAACATTATACTGCTGCTGTAAGAACAGTGGTGCTATTGGTATTTTATTTTTCTCAGTGTTTTGTTTCTTAGGCAGGATGTGTGTTAAGTTGTACATTCTTTTAAATTGACTCTTAAAATACTTTTGTGTAAATATAGCTACAGGTAATAGAGTCTCCTCTCCATCTTGAACAGGGGTGGTATTAAACTTGTTTTAGGGGTACTGTAAGAACTATAAAGGGATGGTGATTTTCTGAACTCTTGCTTTCTACTAAAAGCTCCAATGAGCTCACAATGCTTCTCCTTATTAAAAAAAGTCATTGTGTAGTGCATTCAGCAAACTTTAACCCTAGAAATAGGACATCAAATATTACTCTATTATTAGAAACTTATTTATTATTTAAGAAGCAGGAGTAGCACATTCTTATTGTGAATTATGCATGAGAATTAAAAAATTCCAGGGTGACTGGAAGTACAAAGCCAATTAAAGTCCCTAACTGTTGAGGTGGTTTGAAAATCTCATCTTAAATGAAGTGCATAAAGCAATGATAATCTTGTGGTAAAGTTCATTAAATAAGCAGCAGGCATTTAAAAATTCTATTTCTGCTGTTAAGGTGACGTGTTTGGTTTTGAAAAAACAGTTTTCTCTGTGCCCAGGTTCCATACCTTTAAGGAAGAGTAGCACTGCAGAGACAGGTAATGATGATAAATCAGTTCAGTTTAAAAAACAGTTCCTGTGCTAATTGCAATTAAAAAATAAATAAATTAGAAGCCCTCTCAAAAAATACAGTACAATGGTATCTCCTTATCTCTCTTTTTAAAATCAGTCTTGACATAAGGCTGCTGTATGTTGGCTTCAATTTGTTGGGGATTTTTCATATCTCCTTGGCACATACAAAATGCTTGATTGCCAAGAACAATCAATTTATAGAGATGAGAATGGCCTCCAGAACTGTGAATATTAAATGATGTCTTAAACATTTTCTGTAAAAACATATTGGTGGTTATGTTTGAATGCGTGAATTCCGACTGCTGAGATAGTTCCTTCAAATAGTTACTGAGTAATGTAAAACTCCTCTTCCTTGGTTCTTTCACTCTCTAAAGACCAAATCCAATTCTCATTAGTGGGAGCGTTAGTGTAACCATATTCAACAACTTCAGGAGGTCAGTGAGGACACTAAGTTAAAAAAAAAAAAAAAGTTAAATTGCAAATATGAAATCACAGATTGTACTTAACTGTTTGGTAAAAATCATTAAAATGTGTGAAACTTTCAGCAATCCCTAGTGGCAAGATCCTCAAAATTTTCAGGGCCTTCTGTTTCCCTCTTTCTGTGGCAGTGATGATTCTTACTGTTTCTGAGAATTTGGATTTAATTGATATAGCTAAAGCCCCAGTTTACAAATAAAGGCTAGCTTCTCAAGGTGTCTTGTCATGCAAATAGGAATTCATGGAGTTTTGGAAATACCCCTAAGAACTTACCAGCATATTAGGTAAGAAATGCCTTTACAAACTAGACACAAGTGACTTCAAAACTAGGCTTAAACATTGATGTTTAAGATTATTGAGTCCTCTTTATGTCAGTGGGAGTTAGATGCTTAAGTCATTGGGATGGGAGAGTGCTTTACACTTCTGAATCTGGATTCATGTCCCTGTATGCAGTCATCTAAATATATATCCCTAAGGATATAATACGTGCTTCATCCCATGTGTATTCAATGGGTTCCTCTGGGTTCAATTTTAAACTGCAATAAATTGCAAGCTTCCAGTACTTTTTATGGGAATTAGATGATAAAATACATTTGAAACCTTTATCTCATAGTCTTTCAGTTTCAAGATGGATTGCAGCATGTTCAGAGATAAATGAGCTCTGCAGGTTTCTGAGCCATGTGGTTGAAGTATCAGGAGTGGAAGACTGTCGTAACACCAAGCTCTACACAAGTTACATTGCTTGGCCAAATATGTTTACCCATAGAAAGAGCCATACTGCCCTGGATCACTTTAAGTGGCTGCAGTCTGTTTTAAAAGAAATATTTCAGTGCTTTCAAATGCTTTTTTTGTTTCTTGTATTTGCTTAAGCACCACAGGAATGGATGCAATATAAATCTGGAAGTATTAGACATGTAATAGAATGACTCCATCTTGGCACCATTGTAAATATAAATATAGTCATTTGTCACTCCTGAGGTAGCTAAAGAATAGGCTGGGTCAATATTCTGTGTAAAAGGAAAAGAGGTGGGCATAGAGCATCTTAACTGCATTACTGAGGGTATACTAAGAAGTTACAATGGTCAAGATTCCTCCAGAAAAATTAGAAATGTGAACGTTATTATTATGCCATTAAGGGAAAAATATTAGATGTTCTGAACAAAGGTCCTACTATTTCAGAAATCAGGCTTGTAACACCACAGGAAGGATCTAAAATCAGAATTAATACTAAAAAACAAGGAATTGATCTTGATCCAGAACTTCTTACTAAGGAAAAAATTATATAAAAACAATTGACCTAAAATATAAAATCCTGCCTTGCTTAAGACAATATAAATCTGTTAGAAGGTCTGGATTCTGTGTATATTCAATGCAAGTGAAGAGGCCATTTGTGTTTAATGGATCTGCAAATACATCTTAGGCTGCTAGAGCATACATGCTTGCACTATGGGAAAAAAGAAATTCCTTTTCTTGGAAAACAGCTAATGAAAGCAATATCAAGAATACTCTTGAGAATTACTGGCACTATGCACATGAGTGAGTGTACAAAGACTGTAGGATAAGGACATGGAAAAGTAAATTATGTGGCTCTCCAGTATCTCTGTGTAAACTCAGTTTTTATATGAAGATTTTTGTTTTTCTTGGCGTTTCACAAATTCTTGCTTTGTTTTTGATAGGTTTTTGAGTATATTTATTTTGGTTTTAGGGGCAGTAGTTAAAGTGGGGAAAGATGTAGTTGTCTTTTCTTCTTTGCTTAATATTTTAAGTATACAAAATAAACCCCATAATTATTCAGTTGGCTAATGGCATATTTTTTCTGGCTCATTGTTATCAGTGGACAATAATTTGTTGTCATAGATGGTCTGTTGGGAAAGAGAGTTAGTCTAGTCCAGTGGTGATAAAACAGAAGGGAAAATGGATTACTGAATTACTTCAGCGCACATTTCTTGACTGGCTTGAAGCTTCCATGCTTGTTTCTCCACCCTGTGGAAAGGCACATGATATTCCATGGGTAAAATCTGTGAGAAGCAGTCATTCAGCTGGGCCAGGTTTTACTCCTGAGGTTTCTCTCGCAGTGGACTTGTGACAATAAACTTAATATGCTTAAAAAGACTTCTTTTTAAATAGACTGATACAGGTTTTGTAAATTAATTAGAATATATGTTGTTTAGAGAACTTTATACTTTGAATATTTCATGTGACAGTGTTTAATTGCCACAGATGAGGGATTTTCACTCCATGGTCTGTGGTTTCTTGAGGTGGCTTCCAATATACTGCACAGTGGTTGAAGTGCTTCCAGGTGGTCCGCACAGAGGCCTTCACTGCTAGCAAAGTATCAATTTTTAAATCTCTTTATAATGCTTTAAATTCCAAAATAATTTTGGGACATAACATTTTAAAATAGGAATATTTTTTGCCTGCAGTTCAAATTCTTCAACATTAGGGCTATTGCTATAACTGTAGTCATGTTTTTTTTGAAAAGTCAGGAAAGGACAAGCATAGAAGTGGTGGGTCTGTAAATGCTGGTGTGAGTGCTAAGGTAGAATCCCATAACCAGGGAATGAAAAGTTAACATTAGGAATATAAGAAAAAAAGATGGGTTATAACCACGTGTTACCCCCATTATAATATAAACCTATTGCATCTGGCTCCCTTCACATCCTTCTAATGGTAATGGGGATGCAATCAAGCATGCACATATCCAAAGGAAAAGTGCATTGGAATTGCGTAGCTCTGGGATAGGCAACTTTAGGACATTTCTTTCTTAAAAAATGGTCTGCAATTTGACCACAACTGAAAATCTGTAATAGAGGTTTTATTTGGCTAGACATTGAGTTCAATTTAAAGAACAAAAAAAAATTGAGTTAAAATACGGGGAAAGGAGTAGAGTCTTGACTAGGATCCAGGCAGTTAGTGGTTACAGGTGATCCTATTATGCAAGAGCATGAGAACTATGAGTTTACTTTATCCCTTGAAAGCCAACAAGGGATTCTCCATCTTGCTTCACTAGAGATTTTTGTGTCTAAGCACAGGATGGCTACCCCAAGGGTTTCTGTGCCTCTTATTTCATGTTTTGAGGGTTTAGGCCGGACCAAAATAGAGACTACATCTTCACTGACCTCCTGAGCTACAGTGAATTTCACCCTAAAGCCCTCTTTTGGAATAAAAAGCATTTATTTCCTTAACTAAAAACAGAGTTGCTTCTGATTTGCTGAAACCAGCTAAAAGAATCCAAATCCATTCAGTTCTGTTTGGTTTGGGTTCTGAAGAAAGATTTCATCCCAGTTGGGTTCATACTGCAATTTATTTTTTGAGGATTTTTTACACTAGGGAGAAGAAAGGGGATGTGGAAGGGAGAGATAACTATGTTAAATCAGAAGCAGCTCTTTTCTAAAAGGAGTTGAAAGTTCCTTTTTCCATAATTAGCACGGTTTTTAAACTGCTGACAGAGCTGCACTGCTTATTATGAATAAAAGCTGGACATGGATGAAGTTGGGTTGAAATCTTGCCTGGAAGGTTTTGAACACAGAACTATATTTTATGTTCAAATGTTATATTTTTATCTTAATTTTCTGTCCCTTTTGACTACTATTATGAGATTAAAGTTAGATGGATAAAGTCATTTGAGAAGCTGGGTAAAAGTTAAATTGCCTGAGTCAGTTCAAACAACGAGAAACAAAGATGCATTCTTCCTGGGTTTAAATGATTACTTCTGATCACTAAAATGGTCTTTTGTGACCTTGAGATTAAGCAATGTTATATGATAGTGCCCAGACTTCATTCTCCTCATTCGACTGGAGTACTCTTTCCTGCCAGCTGTTACTATCATCAGTTGATTGTTTTCACATTGGCTCTAAGAATCTCCTCTCATTAAAGAAACATCAAATTGATCCTTCTGGGCATTTTAGGGGTATCAAGACATGAAATAATTTAATTAGTGTCATAAAAGAGAATGTTTTTCTGTAGTCTGGCAAAACATGATAATAAGCAGAAAGGCTGTAACTACATGGTGCTGCTGTCAGTCAGGCTTGACATATGGTGGGCGTGGGGATGGTGTGTGTATGATTTTTATCTGAATGCCAGGGGTTGCAGTACCAAAAAAAAACCCCATATGGCCATATTTAAAGCTTGTGTCTGACTTTTAGTCTGCATCTTTGCATCGCTTACCTCCAGTCTGAGGATTGAGAAAATTTGGGGGTTGTTCTTTAAAGGCATGTTTCTATTTAATCAAGAATTGTTGCCATGAGTATTCAGGTGTTCGGTCAATATTATGTAATTTTTGTTCCTATTTAACTCATAAAGGGAGAATGTTTTGTTGCTATGTCACGAGCAAAATGCATGGGAGATGTGGAAGACTTGACTGAATACTTGAGAAAATACTGGAGTGCTTCCCTGCAGAAATGTGCTCTTGTCTTCCCCTCAGTTCAGCAGAAGTGTATCTAGTAGGTGAAGGTGTAATAAAAACTTCACTTGCAGATGGAAGTACAAGAGACAGTGAGTCTTTCATGCCAGTGAGTGTTTATGTGTTGTCTCTGCAGAGATATCTTAGGAATGGAAAACCTGGGCGTTGCAAGCTGGAGGAGTCCTTTCATCAGTGCCAAGCTGGAGAAAGTAGGTGCTCACAGGGAAACTGGGACCCTCTCAGTGATCAAAAAGTGAACATTGAGAAACATGTTTCTCAGCTAGAATAAGTAGAATATTAGGACAGCATGGGGACCATAGCATTACTTCAGTGGTCAAGATTTCAGTCCTTTTGAAATTAATGGGGATTTTGTCACTGACCCATGTAGTAGCAGGATTTCAACCCAAAAGTAGCTAAGCTTGATGGCCCATGTAAAGGCTGTTGACAGCAGGAGCCAGTAGGGAGCCATCTTCTTCATGGGTGCCAGGAACAGTTGAGTCGGAAGCTGCAGAAAGGGGAACAGATGGGCGCTGATGTGTGTGAGCTTTGGGGATGTCCAAGGCAAAAAGGCACCATTCAAAGTTGCCCACTGCCCTGCTTCCCTGCCTGGCCCGTGCCATGCTTCCAGGCTGGGGGAATGCACCTGCCTGAGCCCCAGGCTCTGCTCACTGCCATGCACCACAGCTCTTTGCCGTGCTGAGAAGACAACCAACATTTGAAGCAGCATAGGTTCATATGTAAAATACCAAGATATGACAGAGGAGGGTCTAATTTGTTCAAAATTATGGCAGGAACGTGGAGCACAGCTCACATTGTTGGCTATCCCTACAGCGGAAGTATGGACTTCTGGCATTTTGGTTTGCTGTTTTGCTTTTGTTGGCCAATACCAAAAGTGCTTCCAGATAAGTACAGGAAAGTGCTGATGTGAGTTGGATACCTGAACTTCTTGAAGCCAAAAAGAGTTTTATTGGTGTCACCAATTCAGGGTCTTCTGTCCAAAAGGCATCTTGATGGATGCTCCAAAAGGCTCATAGGGAGATAGCATAGAAATGCACTGAGGAAAAACACCATTGCAGAGAAAAAAAGTGCAGAATACTAAGTGTTTTAAGTGTGTATATACACATATATATATAATATATAATTTTTTTCTAAACCTATTTTTTCACTCCATCTGTGTTTTCTCATTTTTGGGGCCTGTGTTTTCATTTTTTATCCTTTTGTTGTTCTTGATAACCTCTTTTCTAACTCCTTCATTTTGTGTGTATGGAAGCAATAACATTTCATGGCAAATTGTACATTTTAGTCCAGATGACAGTCATTATCTTCCTGCACGTTTTCTGTGATGCTGAGGACAGATGTCACAAAGAGTTCTTTGCAGTGATTAGCTAAGGCAAATCCTTAGACCTGTGTCCCCTATGTGTTATGCACAGCAGTGCCTCAGTATACACTCTTAATTGTCCTTTAGTAGGTCATCTGTCTAAAACCTGGCAGAACTGCATTCTTGTAATAAAATTTATTTCATCCATGTAACACAGAGACAACTTAAAGAGAATGCTTTTTGAAATGCTTTTATTTCACTGTAAATCTTGTCAAATGAAATATTGTTTTGTACACTTGGGCAATGCATCAACAGAAACATAGTTCAAAGAATGAAGATAATTTCTTCAATATTTTGAGGCTGCCTATACTGAGCAGCATTCTGGTTGAAGGGTAAACATTTTAATGGAGACCATTTATTCACCTAAGTCCAAATCTTTGCTGCAATTATTGCTAAGCACTGCATAGAGCCACATTTCATCTTCTCCCTGATCATAAAATAGATACTTTTTTCTGTATTAGTTGTTCAGTATTTCAGATATTTCAACAAGGATATAATGAAATGGAAACACTCAGTGTTACTTGTACTCCTTATGTCTAGCAGCTGTCAATCTAAGGAAAATGCCAAATATAGAATCTTCTTTACTCTTTGATGGGAATGCTCTTCTCAGTGACCTTTTTCTCCTAATCAGGAACATTTAACTAAAATCTTCCTCTTTTTTTTAGGTTAGCTTGGGTTAAATTGGGAGTTTTGTTTGTTTGTTGGGTTTGGGTTTTTTTTAATTGTACAGTTTTCCAGATACAACAGCCAGTGTCCAGGAATCACAAGATGTATTTCTGCTTTGAAGAAACTGCTCATATGATATGAAAATGGTACTATTGCAGATGTCTGCAGATTAGTCTGTGTGTATTTTGGGTAAAGTATCTTCTCCTATAGGTACTGAGAAGTCAGTAACAACCATCAGTGGGAGTGGGCTAGAAAAATGGGGTTAAAGGCTCATGCATCATGACAGGCTATCAGGCTTTGCTAAGTCTGCTTCTAGCACGGCCCAGCATGTCATGGTCTAAATGCAGGTCCTGTGGGAGGCTGGTTTTGTCTCTTAAAATAGCTAGCATTACAGTCTTATGGGTAAGTTTTAGTTTTTCTTGGTATTTATATATGTAGTCTGTGATGCTTTGCTCAGTGTTGGTCTTTTAATAATGAAAGTTACTTCACTAGAGCTAATGACTTAGGAATGGGTGGCTTATTATAAACATACAGAAGTAACTTTTCATGCTACTGTGAGATAAAAATTTGAATTTTTGGGCTTGTCTGTATGTGTAGGTATGAGAACTGCAAATTTCGGTTTGGAAATATCAAAATGCACTCTGATTTTTTTCACGGAAACATCATATATTACTGTAAAGATGGGAAAATATTCCCTGTAATGCTCTTGGTTGTAATGGAGCTGGTCAGAGAAAAAAAACGCTCTTGTCTTCAAGACTCCCAGAAGGAAAATAGTTTTCACAGTGTGATCCTATATGGATCCTAAAAGGATAAGACACCTTTTTCTTGAATCTCAGAATAGTCAGGGTTGGAAGGGACCTCTGGAGATCATCCAGGCCAACCCCCCTGCCGAGCCAGGGCCAGTGAGAGCAGGTTAGACAGGAAATCATCCAGGTGGGTTTTGGCAAGGAATATACGAACGGCTCATTAGCAGCATTGCGGTTGTTTTGCTGCTTCTCTCCAGATCCCAAATCCCTTGATCTCACCAGACCTCTCCTCTGCCCCCGCGTGAGTGGTGCACTGGTGCATGTGGCTCTGTGTGCCAATGTGGCAGGAGGCGCCAGAGCAAGACGTGCCTTGTCCGAAAGCAGCCGTTCAAATGAATTCACTCACTGCATAACAGCTTTGGGAAACGCAGCTTAACAGGATTTTAAAGTGATTTGAAGCAAGACCTTGAGGTCTCATTTCAGTGCACTAGAGCTGAACCAGAGAAAAACAGCAATATTTTCTTTTCATTTCATTGTGGCATACTTTTCTAAGTTATCAAAGCTGGAATCTTACAAGTTGAAATTTTGGGGAACATACGTTCCGGAAGACGTTTCACTAGAGTGCTTCCAACTGGAAAATTTTTTTGCATGTCCCTAAATTCTGCATCTCAATAGGAAATTAATGGAAAAAGAAGTATTTTTGTAGTGTGGGTAAACTCCTGCATGAATTTTAAAATAGAACCTTTCATTTTATTTAAATTTTATCATGTTGCAATTTTTTGTCCTAGAAGAATAGAAAGCTAAATTGAACAAAAAATTAAATATTGGAAGTTGTTCAGTATTCCACTAATAGTCCCTGATTAGGACAAAATTGAAGAACAATACAGTAATGATAAATTATTCCAAGAGTTCCCGAAACTTGTGCACATACTCATGGAAAATTAGGGACATAAACTGATACTTCAGCCTGAAGAAAATTCATTATTTACTGTTTTTAATCAGGATTGCCATACTGCGGGAAAGGCAGAAATTCACATGCACGGAGAGAGGAAAGACGTAGTTTATAGTGTCTAAGAAATATTTGTTACACCATGAATTTATGCACTCATTCCTAAAACGGGACTGAAGTAAGACATAAGGAGTACACAAGTCTAGTGCCAGCTTTCTGCACAGGGGTGAATTTAATCTAGAATGAATAAGGGTCTTTTACTTATTTTGTTTATTTTTTTTCAGTTTCTCTGCCCACTTCCTAACACTGTGTTTTTTAAATGGTGTTTTGGACAGCAATGCACCACCTGTAAGTCAAATATCAAAGGGCACTGTTTATAGGAAAGTTAATATATTGCTTTAATCTAAATCAACATCTTGCCTTTATGTCTTGGCTTACTAAAACATTAAGAAATCCATCAATAATTTTTAAATGCTATCGTTTAGAACAAATGCATTTATGAACTAAAAAAAATTAAAAAAAAANAAAAAAAAAGACAATTGCTAATAATCTGAACACAACTGGATTTTTTCCCATCAGTTGTGTAGTTTGTGGTGCAGCACCTGATAATTTCTGGCATTATTTGTTCTATGAGAGCATTTTGTGTGATGTCCTGTTTAGTGCAATTTGTGACTGCAGATTTTGCCACTGTTCGCTATTAATCTTTTTTGTGAACTGTGATTTCAGCATGCTGAACTGTCAATTTAGCCATTTAAACATTTTAAGTATTAGATTTCTGAATGTTTATGGGAGTAATCTGGTTTCTTTTTAATATGACTGTTATAATTAGTGTTAACACAGCTAAATTTTCTTTTAATATTGGTATTTTTAATGCATCCTTACCAATTCAGAGCGTGTGAGAAACATATGGGTTGTTTGAAATTAATTTGCCTTTCATCAACAATTTTTTAATGTCTAATGTTAAACAAAGTAGTTTGCGCTAAGGACCTAGGAGGCAAGTTTGGACTTTTGTGTTTGAAATTATGTATTCATTTTTATTATGAAGGGAAATATAATGGCCTTCAGTAATACAGTTGGATCACAGTATATTTCACATATTTTTCTATCTGGATGCTTTTTGTGTTCAGCTGAAAAATCACTCTTTTTAATAACTTATCTTTGTGAGCATTTTTATATATGTGCATGAATGGTCACATTTGTAATTTCTATTTGTTTTAAAATAAAATTTGTTGGTAGATGCACTTTCGTAAAGATAGTCATTACATACAATTTTATTTTGTATAAAGGTACCTAGGGTTGGAATTGTCTCCAATACCCCAGTAGGCACAACGACCACAAAGCTTTGTTATGTAGGTTTTGCTTTCATTTTGTGTCAGACATTTTTTCATATTAACTTATATTAATTCTTTGGTAGATTCTTAAAACCAGAATCAGCGTTTGTTTCAATGTATGCAATTCATATTTATTCCAGGGGGAAAAATTATGGCTATATTAAAACAATCTTATTTGGTACATATGTAAGCAATCATATTGCTGAACTCTGAAGATAAGGTCTAATTTTACAAGGGAACTCGCACACATGAGGTAGAGGTACGCATCTGCTTTTTTTTTAAAAATATCAAAAAACATCTTGACTTTATGGATGTTAGAAATCTTTCTGTAAACATTTATCTAAGCAATGGTAAACATTGCCTCAAGCATTTTTTCAAAGCAAGTTATTTTCATCCTACGAGGACACCATGCATTAAAGAAAAAGTGCATACAGCTGTTTGTCAGTGGGACTGTATTCAGGAAGAGATTTTGTGGCACTAAAAAACTTAGCTTTGGAGCTACTTTCAACTCACCTCAGTGCAAGAAGTAGTGTAAATATTTTGCTTTCCTACTGCGCTTCACAACAATTCATAAAATGTCATTATGTGAGGATGAAGTACACACTTGTCCTCAGGCTTCTTCTTGGAGATCAAAAAGCCATGAACTTTGAGCATTAGGTTTTCATGTGTAGATTAAAAATAAGAAGGTACAGCTATAATCTTGTAATGGGTGCTTTCTGTGATTCTTTTTGCTTGTTGAGGAAAGTGTGCAATGCCTTTTTATGGTAATTTTGCAACTGAGACAATGTCTGTGATGGCTGTGATGCAGCCCCTTACATTTTAAATAGGATGTCTCTTCTTAGATCATGTTACTTGAAAGCTCTTTCTGTTTTCTATATGTTTTTCAGGCTTAGGTAATAGCCAATTTAATGGCACAGCCAGGCCAATGTTTAAGAAGGTGTTATTTTGCTCAGCCATAGTAATCTGTTTGCCAAAGTTTATGGACAAGTTATAAATCTCTGGATGTAGGAATTTTTTTAAAAAGCACTGGTAAATCCTTAACTGTAGTGGTCTCTGTGTCATCAGGCAGTTGTGTCATGGTTAGCACTTAGAGACATATTTTACAAATTGAGGTAATTACTTATCAGTGACCCTTTCATATTCTGTTCTTCCTTGTCTTCACACATGGCACAATTTTCCTTTAGTGATCTGACATCAAAATTAGTATTGGGATTGGACCTGTCAGATGAGTACAAGCTAAAGTATGTGTGCTACCCCTAGAATAGAATACAGTTTTGCTGTTTAAATTCTTATACCAGGTAACAGCTGGAGCTGGATGTTAGTCCTTTCCTATCTACCTCCAATTGTATAATTACACAAACTCATGAGCATTCACAGAGTGTAATTCTCTCTCCTTCCTCCTCCCACCACTCCCATCTCCTGTCACTTGAAAAACCTGTAAATTATCTCTCATCAGATTGCAAATGCATGACTGTTTCCTCCTTTCAGAAAACATACAGTCAAATCTGCCAGGTTTGATGGGATTAGCAGGAAACAGGAGTAATCACAGAGAACATTTACTCATCTAGTTACCCACTTAGTGCCATAACTGTAATGCTTCTCAGCCCCAGTATTTCACGGGAATCCCCCAAAGGTCTGCCAATAGCCCAAAGCAGTTTTTCCAGTATGCTTCATAGGACGAAGGGGAATGTTGGAATGTTTTCTTCTCCCACTCTAAGGAAAACCCGTGATGACAGGTGTGAAGCCGTAATGGTACACGTGGTGTCTGCCTCCTCTTCCTCAAATTGCCTCATACCATTAACAAGGGGGAGCAAGGCAAACTCATTATCAGATGGGAGCTCAGCCCCTCCTTGTACAGCCACAGGATCACACTGATTACACATCATATTTTTCACACCTTTTAATATGTGTGTGGCTTAAGTCCAAGTAAGGCACTTGAAACAATGCTGTTGATGTGCGGTTTTTCCAGGTGCTGCTGGATTAACAGGCCTTTGTGGTGGTGCATTTGGAGGGAGAGAAGATACTGTTGAGAAGCCTTCATTCCTGCAGCAATATGCACCTATCCTTGACTCACTTGGGGCCAGGTTGAAAGTAGCTCAAATCATACAGAAATTGGGACCAGACAATCAGAAAATCAAAGCAGTCAGGTGTCAGCCTGAGTCCCTTTTTAACAGTTTTTCATTTGTTACAGCTTTCACTTTTTCTTTGGCTTCCACTGTAACTGACATCTGCATTTTAGATTTTTTTTTCCATGAGATCTCATCAAGTTGTTGAATGCCCAACACTTGCTTCTTTTCAGCCTTCTGAATTCAACATTTGCCTTTGTCAGTGAGAAAATGGTGCTTTCAGCTACAGATATTTCAGCTTCCATTGATGAAAGGAGAGATTATGGTTTATAGGGAGATGTGCTATCTTTTATTATAACAGCTGATACAGCTGAAGGAAAAGACAAGCTTTTGAGCACAAAGCCCTAGTCAAGGACAAGCTTGTGAGAAAAGATTTTACTCCCTGCTTGATCCACATTAAATAAAAAGTGGATGAGCACAAGCTAGGAAAATCTCTGAGCAACAACAGCTGCTCAGTGTTTTGAGTAGTTCAATACAGAAATGTTATTTTAGCCCAAACTCCCCTCTTTTAACAGATGACAAGAGAAGTGGTAATCTTGCTGTGTTCACTTGGAAAGCGAAGTCAATTCCCTTGCACTTTCTTCTACAAGTCTCCCAGGAAATGTCTAGGTAAAGACATAAAAATGGTTTAATGATATATGTTTTGGTTTAGATTATATTGGAGAGAGGTATGTATATAGAGATGCGCAAATTCTGTGTTTGTTTTGGTAATTTTTGACATGTAGAAAAATCAGCCTTCTCAAGCAAATATGTATTATGCATGAGCAGATTGGTCGCACCATCAGTAGTAAAACCACCACTGAGTCCTGGGATGGAGATCGGCCCTGTGGCAGCTCTAGCCATGCTAGAATGACCCCAAAATAGCTTTAAAGCAGAAGTAGCCCTTCCCTGAATCAATCTACTTTTCTGTGTTCCAAGCTGGAGCTGGATATTACTCCTTTTTGATCTACCTCCAGTCATCCTGGACAATGAGTAACCAACTTGAGGTATTTCCCACCCTGTTCAGAGGGCAGAGAACAGAACACACAGAGGGGAGAAACTCCTAGCTTTATTTTCATTCTCTGGTACCTTGGGATAATAATTCAGTAGCTTGGGGCTGCCTGCGTTATATCAGTTGCCTTTTTCTCTTACTGTTAGAAAACAGAGGCCTTATTTGAGCTCTGCACTGCCAGGGCCGTTTCTGTCTGAGAAATACGCTGCATGCACATCTAGCTCTCAGTCTCCTTTACATTTATATTTGCTGATTGGCTTTATGGTTGGTTTCTTCTTGAAACGGAGGTTACTTGACACATTAGATGATGGGAATACCTCAAGATATCTGGTCTGGATTTCTGAGTCTCCAATAATTGTGGCTGAACTATGGTCTGTTTTCTTCAGCAAAAATTTAGTGTGACCTAAAAAATTTTCAGTAATGAAGAGATCAGCACAATCTTTGACTGTTACATGTTTATTGGTTAATTGTTCTGACAATTAAAAAATGTGTATGTATTTTCTGGTTTTAATTTGGGGGCTCGAGCTTTCAGCCCTCCTACACCTTTTTTCTATTTTGCAGTCAACTGTCTACAGATGAGCTTGTGTGGTATTTGCAGCAGCACACTTATATGAGTTGTGTTTAGTCTGGCCTTGGGAAAAGAAATTTTCTCCTCTGTGTGGATTAATCTGATTACAGCATTCATATAATAGGTTGAGATTGCCTCTTCTTTTTTTTTTTTTTTTTATGTTGAAAATCAGAAAATCTATCAATCTACTCAAAGTATTTATTACTTTGGGAGTGATAAAAATCATGACATTAGGGAAAAAAGAAGTACTTTACTTAACTTCATTATATGTTGGAAATAGCTCTTATGGTGTTCTAGAGTTTAATGTTGAGAAAAGTTGGCCTATTTTTGAGATCTGGTTTGCTTTGATCTCTTATTTCCTGGGGATTTTCCACAGCTTCTGTGTCATAAAAGCTGCTTTGCCTCTTTGACCTTAGTAGAAGTCATATAGCAGGCTGTTTCCTTGTGTTTGCATAGCCTGAAGTTTCTCTTTTCTTCCCTACACTTTCTATTATGTAATCACTGACTACTTTTTTTCTTAAATAAAATTTTTCCAAATATCTATTCTAAAAATCTCCTTCAAAGGAATAAGAGCTGCCTTGTCTTCATTCTTCTTCACTAAGATGGCACTCAGTTCTGTGCTCTGTCAGTGGACTAAGGTTTTTACCAGAAGACAGGAGACACTGAGTGGTACTTGGCAAAATTCTGGCCTTTTTAAACCTAGCTGGAACATATGCAAATCCATGGCATTTGTTTTGGGCTAGTTCCTTAAATTTTAAACCATACGTTTCAGACAGTTCATTGCTTTGCTTCTCTGAATCTTGCCAAAGATAATGTGCATCCCCTTTTTATCTTTCATGATGGCATATAATGATTCTGTTGTTTTGACATGAATTTCCTGTTATTTCTTCCTCTGCATATTTTAGAGTAGCAACTTCTAGTGTGAGCAAGAGAGATTTGGAAATGTGTATGCTTTTGGAAAAATACAGATATCCTGGATGAGATAATCAAAGAGGTCATTTTGTATTCTGCTAGAAACTCTTGAAATGAAATGCAGTTTTGACCCTGATGCTGCCATGTTTATAGAGAGGAGACATTCCTCTGGAAAGAAATGCTAGCGTAGTCAAAAGTTTGTCTCCTGTGAGTAACTTCTGTGCACAGATTTATCAAAGCTTTAAGGAACCAAGTTCTTCCTTTGTTCAGTTAATGTTTTGAAAAGGGTTCTATGTAGATACAATGGCTAAGTAGTAATGTAGAGTTTAAGGAAGGGTTGAAATTTTTTTTTCCCTCCTTTTTCATGCCTTAATTTTGGCTCTCCTGAGCCTGAATTTTTTTCTTTTTCTTATGAAATAAAATCAAACACAGTTTCTTTGCTCAAATTTCTTCCCTTTTATTTATTTTATTTTCTTTTTCTTTCTTTCTCTTCTTTCTTTTTGTACTCTGTCACCCAATTTGGGTTGAAATGTTCAGTTTCATTTTATAGCAAACCCACAGTCTTGCAGCTTTTTCCATGCCAAATTATAGATCAGTTTTTATTTCAAGAATGATAGATATGGACTTCGTTAGATTGTTGTATTTGTCTTAACTTGGGTTCATTATATTCCACTCTAAAAAAAAAAGACTTGCCAAATATTTTTATTGGCTTGTCACCTTTACTGTTATAACATTAAATTGAGACTCTATTAGAACCAGATTTTAAAACGCCTGGAAATCATAAGTATATCTTGAAATAATGTGTATGGAGTAATTTTAGTGAATGTCTGATTTTTCATTAAGTTTTTGTAATTTTCAAAATCATCCTGCCTAATTTAGGAGTTCCTTAGGCACTGCAAATGCTGTTTTTTACTGCTTCATGAGGGAATGGATAATTAGTCTGAAAACTGTGAAAAGTTTCAGCTAAATTTTCTCTCTGAAATGTCAGGGGAGGACATGGCAGGAAGAACTAGCCTTTGAGCAAGATGATCTGCAGTGTCACGTGGAAGGTAATGCCATGTCTGGCAGAAAGGCTCCAGGAGACACTAGCTCAGATTGTCAGAAGGGAAAAAAGATTGTAGGGAGCAGCAGAATCCGAGCCATTTGAATTGAAATAAAAGGAGAATGCACTGCAAAATTGCAAGGCATCTTTGTATTTTGGGTGGCATATGGGCTTGGATACTTCCTAAAGTTGTGGTGGACTTAGCCTCATTTTATAATAATTTACCAAAACATTAGAGACACATACAGTTTAGTAAAACTGAACCTTTTTATAATATAGGCAAATTTTGATTCATAATACTCTCCTGAGGAGCACTTTGTGATGAGGGTTATGATTAAATGGAATATCTTCCTATAATAGCAGAGGTATTAGCAGTGGTTTTTTTTTCTTCCTGCCACAGAGCTGCCTCTAGGCCTCCAATGGCTTTTCTTCTTTTTTTAGTTTTTCACCATTTTTCACTGGTGAAATCAAGATTAAATTACCCAAGAATTAAATAAGAGGAAAACCAAATTTATTATGTTTGAGAAACATTTTTAAAGTTAGAAATAAAACCAATTTACATGCGTGCACATACATACTTACAATCTCTTGCTGAAATATAAATTAAAGAAACACAGCCAGATTATTGGCTGTAAGCCAAATTCACTTAATTCAACATTGATAGGAACCCAGGCATAACCAAAAGACCAGTAGACCTGACTGCTATAAACTAACAGTTCCACTTGTGCTCAGGTCTGCCAAGAACTGCAGAGCACAATGAGGAGCAGCCTTTATTAAAGACACCCTACAACACTGTGTAAAACTTGCAATTTAATCTCAACATAGTAGTCTCATCAAATTGTTTTATTCTCCTTGACATGATGTGGTAGGAGAAATTCAAAGGGATTTTTAAGTTCCCTCAAAAACATTTAGTTGCACAATTCCCACTAATTAATTTATCTTGCTAAAATTGCCACCTAAATTGTAAAAGAGTTAAATATACAAATAAGTTTTTAGAGAATCAAGGACTTTTTTCATGCATGCATTTAAAAAAGTGTTTGTATTTTTATTTGGACCATATTTTGCTTTATTTTCTTAAGAACATTTTTGTTTGCTTTCCATGTATATTGGTAAATTATGTGTTTGAAGGAAAAACTATAGTAACATTGTATGAAAAGAAAAGTGGTGAATAGTAATGGATTTTTTTTCCCCATTCTGGTCTGAAATACTATGGAAAAGTTACAGTGTGAGGTGTGATAAAATCAGTACCCAAGGATTTAGCCTATTCAAAAACATGATCAGTGACAGAACAAAATTTGACTAAACTTACTGAGGTGTTGCCCACAAGAAAGATTTCAGGGCAGCTTCCCAAGTTACAAAAGCAACAACCCTAATACTTCCTGCTGCCAAAGGCCACTCCCGTACACATACTCCCTTGTCATCCAAACCTCTCCTGAGCCAGAATACATGCTGTTACGAAAACACCATGTGCCAGGAAAAGCTTTCTAATTGCTTTGAAGATAAAGTACTGGAACAGGTTGCTTAACAAGATTGTATAATCCCCTTAATGGGAGATGGAGAAGAAATGCTCAGGCAGTTAGCTGATGTGTGTGGCCCCTATATTTAAGCCCCCTCTGTGCTTGGCCGTCGATGGGATACCCTCTGGAGAGCCCTTCTTAACAAATTTCTAGGATTTTTGTGATGGTAATCAGAGTATATAATTGGCATTGATATTCCTTGTATTATTAGTGTTAGAAGAATTGAACCAGTACTTGGATTGAGTGGAAGATTTCCCCGAAGCCCTCAGCACAGATCTGGTTTGACTTGTAAATCAATAAACATTTCCGTTAAGGCTACCACACAGCCCTGTGGTCCTTAAAAACATTCAGTGGCAGGTAGTGGACTGTCCTTCTAGTTAGAGAAAGTAATTTCAATCCTTTTTTGTCTAGATAAAAATGCAGATAGCCCAGCAACAGGTTTTGCCACCAGTCATGTCAAGCCAGATGAGGTCACATGAACGGCAGTCATAGCCCAGATACCTCCGTGCCACTTCTCAGCTGATATCCTTGGAGCTCTTGTATCTTGAGGGCAGAGAACATATCAAAGAGAGGAAATTAGGAGTGAGTTGTGCCTTTGAGCCAAAATATACTGTAAGGACTATCCATAAGCAATAACACTGAAGGATAAATATGCAGTAAGACACTTCATAATATCATTCTGTGTCCCTGCATAGGCAACCATTTTAAGGACTGGGGTGTGAACAGAAGGAATTAAATGGATAAAGCACAACCACAAGTGGAAAAACACCTATTTCATTGACAGTATTTTTAATTGCTTTTTTCCTGCGAAACACATAAAAGCTGTTCCCAGAAAGGCTTCTGGTTTTTATATATAAATACTTTTTGAAGTGCTTTAATGAAGTTTGCCTATAACCTGATGTCCTTCAGACATGTAAATTATAAAATACGTTTATGCCATTCTGCTGTAGCATTTTGGAGCTGAAATACCCTCAAGAAATCTTAAGGATTTGACAGATTGTTTAAATGCAAAGAGCTCTTGCTGTTAAGTTTGCCCAAGTACAGATATTGCATTTGCTACCTTATTACTTGTTGAAATCCTGAGAAAGAATCTCGGATTTTCATATATTGTTACTATGTGGCTAGCAGTAGATAGTCAAAGACATTAAGTACTGGATTGGAAACACTTTGGGAACAATTTTCCTTATAAATTAAGAGAAGAACCAGAGATGATTCATGTATGGGTTTATTGCGTTTCACATAAAATTTTTAATCACCAATAAAAGATGGGAGGTTGTTGCAAGGCTATGAATTTGAGCTGCATCAGGACCAATTATTTACTTACCAAAAATGACATTCAAATTTGCGTATATGTACAAAAGTTGTTGAGACTTGAGATTGATTTTATGCTCTCTACGACTAATTTTTCCTCCACAGGAAATTTGCAATGGTGCAATTCTCTTACCTCACTACAGTTTTGTCTAACTACCTGAATAGTCCCCTATGTATGGTGAAGAATCAAATAATAACACTGTGGTTTTGTTGCTGTTTGGGCTTAGTATTGCGCTTAAGTGAAGCAGGTCTTGTTGTGCTACCTGGCTCAGAACTGTAGTTCTCAGATTATCACAGGGGTTGCAGCAAAGCCAGGATTGTGTTCAGTGCTGGTCTTCAATATGTGTTTTGTGTTATGATCCTTGGTTTTATAATCAGGATACATGAAACTCTGCAGGAATACTATAGGCTAAGAATTATCCAGAAAGCTTGGGAACCATCAATTTAGAGATGCACAATATGAGCTATTGACCTAAAGAACTTGCAGTCTGAGTGGATGCAAGGGATCTCCTGTATGTGGCAAGTGGGACCATTTAGTCCCATCTCAGCTGGCTTTGGATGGGACTCAATCACTTATATATGGGACCAGTGCACAGTCCCAGTCTCAGGGCACATCTTTGGTGCTATAGGATGCTCCTCTCCCTAGCACCAAAATTTGGGTTGTCTTGGATAATTGGATTGTAGCTCGAAGCTCATGTTACTGAGTATGAGATGGACTTTTGATTGACTCAGAATACACTTTAAAGACTCTGCACTAAATCCAAGTTTTATTAGTAAGCAGCTATTAAAGAGGAGAACTGAGAGTCACCAGACATTATTTCTGCTTGCCGCTCAACCTGTTGGTTATTCTGGAGTTAGATTAGGCAATTTATTCGATCTTTAGGAAAAAAAAAGAAAAAGAAAAGTTCTTGGGAGAAAAAGGGGAAAAGGTTTGTTTAAAAATAGATCCATTTCATTAATAGACATGATTGGCACTGTGATTGGCCTGTGGCATGGAATTGGGCGTGATGTTGCAGTCAAGAGGACAAAGGTGTGAATAGTTTAATTGAGTAATTCAGTGGTTTTGCCTCAATTTTTGTAACTTGAAACTGTAACCCTGTCATGTCAATCCAGTCATACCTACAGGAAACTCCCAAGGTGGTCAGTGGAAGGAAATAGGCATCTCAGGAGATTGATCAGCCTCATACTCACAGCAGCCTCTAGTTTCTCTCTGTTGAACATATTTCCAGCTGGGGCTGGCTTGCTTGGACACAGATCTGTGAAGATGCATGAGATGAATCCCTGCTTGTGTGGGTCTTAGAACAGGCAAAACCCTCTAATTCTCTTACTCTGGTGTGATTCCTTTCTCTCAGTACAGACCAGGTCTTAACTGTGACTTCTGTTGGTCTTCTCAAAAGCTCCCTTTCCATATTAAGTTGTCTCCCCAGTTCCAGTGACCTCCTGCCTTAAGTAGATATTCCGTGGGATAACTTTGGTCAAACAGTTGAAGTGGACTTAACAGCTGAAGAAGTAGGCTTCAAATTGCAGCTTCGATGGTTTTTCAACGTTATTCTTCCACTAAGATGTCAAGCATCTTGCAGGAAGGGCAGCTGTCTGGCAAGGAATTTGATAGGTTTGCTTTGGGCAAGATTAGACATGTGTTCTAACATAATACAAAATGTAGTTCATAATTTCATTGAGACATGTTCCTCTCTGTAAGGGATACAACAGACAGATGGGGGAGCACAAGTTTCAAGAGAGACAATTATGATTCATTTGCAAAACAGGCATGTTGCACAACAGCTGCTTGCCAACATCAGCTATTCTTCTTCTGCCCTACAGCTGTGTAAATCTATTTTAAAATTTTTTGTTTTAGAGAGATAAAAGTATTTTGTTTGATCTAATATATTTTAAATGTTTTTAATAAATAAAACATATAGAATGTTTTGAAATTAAACACTTTCAAAATTAAGAGTATAATATTTGGAAGAAATGTAGCAAAGATATGCTTTTCAGTACTTTTTTGGATGTAATTAATCACTGAAATTTGTCACTACCTAATTTAAAACGTAACTTAGGTCAGTTTGAAACAAGAATTTTGAAAGAGAAAAATTTAGTTGATAGACAAGAAGGAGGACTACTTTTAAAAGTAAAGAAGGAATAATTGCTCTTAATAATTTTCAATATGGAATTTAGATTTTCTTAATATATTTTATCCTTTTTTTTTTTTTTGGAAACATTTCTTTTCTTGCCATCTGTCTCCTCACATTTTTACAAATTTTCTTTGTCAAGTCCCAGTCCAGATATAAATCTATGATGGTTCTATGTCTTCAAAGCTGGAGGAATATCTAAATCATTTTCCTGATAAAATCACTATTGCCTGAAATATAACAGCCTGTGATTTTACAGTTATTTATTAAGTGCTCAATAGATAAAAACCAAACATGAACTCTGCTGTTGTACTTGTAAATAGAAAGTTTGTTCCTCCTGTGATGATTTTTCTGGCTTCCTTAGAGAAACTAATAACATCTATACATTAGGGTAGTAGCTTTAATTGTTTCAGAACCTTCCTGGAAATGTGGGATGATTTAATATTTCATGTGGTTTTCTTTCCTGCTTTTGTGTTTCAAAGGATGGTGAACAAATTAGCAAAAACCTCAGAGCCAGCTACTGTCCTATATCTGCACAACTCCCACCAGCTCCCACTTGCAAGCTCTGCTTAATGACTTGAAATGGATATGTCTTTATAGTCTGCATCTGATGATTGAACCCCTGATGGCAATGAGAAATGAGTATGTGCTAGAGCTGCAGGATACCACAGGATAACTCCCCTTAGGAAGTATGTTACACTGGTGTACAGCTGAAGGCTACTTCTATGCTTTAGTTTATTTCACTACAATTGAACTCATGTATTTTAATCCATACCTCATCATATTTCACTTAATGTGTGAAAGAAAATCTAAAAATTGCTCATTAACTATTTATGTTGTGCATTTATGTATACATCTAACAAACTCTATAGACCCAAATTGTTTCTAAGCAGGTTAAGCTGCAAGCAGAAAAAATGTCTGGTGACTCTCAGTTGTCCTCTTTAAGAGCTCCTTGTTAGTAAAACTTGGATTTACTATAGAATCTTTAAAGTAAAAAAAAATATGGTTAGTTAGGAATTTTGTAAAAAGGGAAAAAACCCCAAGTATTAATTTCAAGCTGGACCCATAATAGTTATAGGGTACATTTTCAAATCTATATAATTAAGGGCTCTAGAGGGATTTGAAGGCAGCTTAAGTCATAGGATTTTTGACTGAAATGCAGTCATGGGCTATGCATAATAATCTGGATTTTTTCCTACATTGATCAGCTGAAGGACAGTAGAATGGGTAATGATGAAATTACTGTAGAATCCAGGTCATGACTCATAAATGCCCCTTCCTGTAAGCATGGGGATACAGCAGTACTGTTTTCTTTCAGTAGATAGCTATATGAATCAAATGAACATGAGAATAATGAATAGCCAGGCTCCCATGACATTTTTGACATATAGATGCATGGATGGATGAATGGATGACAGATGGTGATAGGATGCCATCTTGCTTTTCCTGAGTATCTACTCTGTTCCATCTGAATTCTACTGACTGTAAGATCATAGTCACTCACAATATTTTTCTTAGCATCATTGTTGTTTGGTTTACTGATTTCACAGTTCAGGTCTCTTCAAATAGACTGGCATATTAGGCAATGTTGAGGTATCACCAGCAAAATCCAGATGATATCCCTTACCAACGATATTCCCTAAGGGAGGACAGACCCTTTTTTGTTCTCTGTACAGATCTTGGGTTCCTGTGGCTATGATTGTTATCTCGAAACAAATAAAAAGGGAGTACTGAGGTTTGATACTGCTTCTCATTGCTATACAATCTCATCTGTATAAAATTAAAAGCTATAAGAAGGTTTCTAATAGACTTCAAAAAGAGCCCTGCCTTTAGGGTCAAAACTACAGGGCATGAGACTTGGATTTTGGAAGGCATTTGGGAATAGATATTTTGCTCTTATATCATGGCAAAAAAAGCAATGGCTTCTCTCTGTGACCTCTCTCCAGAAAGGAGAAACCAACATATTTATATGGATTTGAAATAATTTAAAAAGCATCTGAGGCTTTCAGATTTTAAATCCTTTTCTGACTTCTCAGACTAGCACTATCAATATAACATTCACAGATTTACTTCTGGGCAAAAAGTCCCAGCTTTTGCATAACCCACTGTCATTCAATTTTTTTTTTCCAATCACAGTTGAGTTTTGGCTTCAACTTGGCTGCCAGTAGAATAAGAGAATTTGAATAAATAAATCTTTAAAACCAGTCTTGATAAGTTTTTTAATCAGTTCAGAAGAGCTTCTGCTTAAGCCAAATTTGTTTCAAAGAGTTCATAGAAGTGATGCTGAATAGTTTAGCCTGCCAATTTAAGCAAATCTCATAATGGTCCTAAAGTTTCTACCATCCCCACTAATTTCTACATTTTCTTTGAACTCATTTACATAAGTGAATAATATAATCCCAGCCTCAGAGTCCTTGAGTGAGAACTATTTAGCACATGTGGCCACTGAAGTCTATGGAAAGATTTCTGTCTGTGGAAAGATTTTTGTGGAAATTTGGCTTGGTTCTTGGGTTCCCTGAGACCACTGCAATTAGGGATGGATTTTTCCTCTCCCTATCATTGAAATCAGTGAGAATTGCTTACTCAGAGACCTTTAAAGTAGAGACCTTTAAAATTCTAGCCTTTCAACAGCCTAGCTTGAAGCCATGTTTGAGAAATAGCTCTGTAAGATTTTAATTTCATTTGTACTCTGTAAATGCAGATATTATTAGTGAGAACTTAAGGTGGCCTAAGCTGAAGTTTAAAATGACTGAATATTTACACCCAGCTGAGGGCATGATCTAAAAGGATGGTGCTAAGGTTTGGCTCACTTTAACTCTCTTTCCTTTTGGGAAATTCTCCTGCTTAGTGTTTTTATTTTTTTTAAATTAAAACCGACTGTCTTTCTTCAAAGAGGGGGAAAGTGTGGTATTCTTGAAATGAAAGATCAAAGAAAAGCAGTTCTCTAGTCACAGTTGGACAATGTCAGAATTTCTGAGCTCCAGGTACTTTGGTGTTATGTGAACAAACAGGGTGGGTTGAAGCCACTAGCACGTGCAAGAATAACTCTCTGACCCTGCTGGCTTCTATGAAGGGCAAACAAAGGGTGACATTATCAGCAAAACTGTTTCAAAAAAACCCTACTGGGATAATTTTTTAACCAGAAGTTATAACATAAAAAGGATTCATATTTTGTTAAATCTAGCAAATTGTTGGCATATAATATAAACAATAAATTCTTTCCTGCTGGAGGAAAACTCACTGGAATTAATTTAACTTATACCAGGGATGAAATTTACCCAACACATAGAAAGTACACTTTATTGAAATAATTTTTATTTTTAATGAGGTCAGTGATTACAAAACAGTTGTGTAACAGTTTTAAAGATTCAGATTTAGTGAGCTTGTTGAGCTGCTTGCTAATTGAATAATATTAGCAGTCTAGAGATTAATAAATAATAGCACTTCTGCAGACTTGAAAAAGAGCTGGACAGTCATGCATGCAGCCTTTGTCAGTAAAGAAAAAGGCTTCTGTATTGTTCTTAACGATTTTCTCTGAGGAAAGAAAAGCTCCTCTTGATACATGCATTCTCTTGATTTGGAAGTAAAATATTTCCAAATATGATTTGTGCTAAAAATTCCAAATATTTGTTGTGTCAACTTGTAGAATAGCTTGAAGAAATAAAGAGGGGGTTAGGGTAAAGTTGAATGTTCACAAGTGTGTTGGAGGATAGAAATCTTAAATAGTGTAATATTTATGAGCAACCAAGAGGCTACATTCTGCTCTCAATTACTCTGGCATAAATCTAGAATTACTCATTGGAAGTTCAAAGTTTTTGCTGCAGATTTACACCCATATAATGAAGAACAGAGTTCAGTTATGTAAGGGTGGGAAAATCAATTTGGCCAGAGTGTAACTAGCCTGGAACGCAAACTCTAATCACAGAAGGAAACTTTTTCCAGGTCAGAAAGCAAACTGCATATTGTGTATCCCTCTTTTATTCTTCCCCTCATCCCCTTCCATCCTTAGCTAATATATTCAAGCAAATATAGACTCCTGCTCCTTGCATTAGCATCCTATGGCATTAGGCATTGGACTGCTTCAGCTTTATCATACAAGGCAGAATAAAAGTGCTCAGGTACGTTGGATTCAAGAAGTTCCATAGAAAGCTAAAAAGAAGTAGTACAATATAAGCAGAAGTGGCTGGATTAGAGTTTGCATGAGTAAAATGTAAAGCTAAAAACAAAATGATGGGATATTGGGAAATTTCCTAAATTGAAGTAGGTTTCAGAGAAGACCAGAATCTTTTGACAGGTTGTTGGAGGAGATTTTTGAGTAGTCTGCTAGTTACAGATCCCAGTGTTGCTCAGGTGGTTTGTACTGCAGAAATTGTTATGCTGTGCTGTAATGGTTTCTGAAAAGAAAATAAAAATACTGCCTGCACATCTTGTTCTTATTCTGGAGAATATTCTCTTGCTGAGTGCAGGGAAGGTAATGGAATGAAAAATAAAACTTCCAAAGAGAGTATATGAAAAAAAATAAAGGCATAGAAAGGAATAATGTATGGAATCTAATTATGCCTTTTTAAAATGGAGAGATAGACTATACTAATATGTCTTGTATTTGGTTGACAGATATAGCCAGAATTATGCAGTTTTGTACCAATAGAAAATCATCCTGTATCTATCAGGAATTATTGTACTGTTGGCTGCGATGCGACATGAACGTGTAATGAAGACGTTTTCTGTCTGAAGACATATCTGTCTGAAGATGAAAGTTTCTGCCCTTGTCACCATAGAAGGTGCACATGCTACCAGTGGCATTTTCACTAGTGGCTGTTAACTTAGTTCTTGCTTAATTTATAGCTAGCCGTATCTATTTAGCTGGATGCTCCAGCTACGTAACCAGTTTAGTCTCCCTTCTGGTTTTGATAAAACTATGCTTTCTTTGTAGCTCATCCTAGGGTAATTGTAGGTGGGACAAAATTATTTTGGCTTTCTGTTTTATTTTTTAAATTTGTGAATGTTGATGTTGCTTTTATGGCTGCCAAATGCTTGTTACATATGTCAGTTCTAAAAGACCAACTGATGGATGAAAGCTGGGAGAGGAGTTGTATCATTTGTTTCCCATCTAGCACTTATCTTGCACTTGAAGGTAAGTCCAATATAATAAATAACCATAGCCTTTTTTTTTTAAATATATAACATGCCACATCTGTAAGGTAATATTTCTCCCCAGTATGCAGAGAAGCAGGAAGGAAGCATCTAACATCTGCAGGATTTGACGTTATTTTTGACAGCTGTGTGCTATTGAGGGTTTCTATTTTCTTTCTTTTTTTTTAAAGATAAAACAGCCCAGGTGAATTGCTCAAAGGGCATCAATGTCTGTCTGACATATTAAACTTGTGTACTCATGTGTACATAAAGATACACACAAAAGATGAAATCATGCATCTATAGACACACTAATGGTGAGGAAATACAGTTTGCTGACTAGAAAAGCTGCTACTGTAATGTACTCTTAGATTTTTGTTGGAATGACACAAGGTATATGGTGTAGCATAGATGGGAGATGTTTGGTAATGAAAAACAGCAGTTCATCCTTTACATTTATTGATCTAAAAACTGGAAGGTTTAGTCTAGTGACATACAGAATCCATTTCAGCAGTTGGCCTGGAGCACGCTCTGATCACAGCAGAATGGAGAAAGGCACAAGCTTTCAAGGCTCACTGTAGGAAATGTTCACATGTGGCCAACAGGAGATAGAGGCAGATGGTTGAGATTTTTAGTATGTGCATTAGGCCAATTTCTGTTTGAAAGAAAAGAGCACCCGCTTACAGCTAAACTATACGTGGTCAAGGTTTTTCATTCATTGATACAGAAGGCCTGTCTGCTTAATATTCCGCAGGTGGAGGTGAGTGACTCTCTGCCAGAGCTCCAGGCTGGCCAAGCACAAGACAAGAGCAGGGAAGCCACAGTGAGTGTAGTGATATGCACTGGTGAGGAAACACTGTTGAAAAATGTGGATTCTGTAAAATGTTATCATAACTCCTCAATGAGAGCAGCCAAATGGCACAAAAAAGATGGTTAAAAAGAGCATGTGTCTTTATCAAAATAAAACAAAAAACCTAGAGTCACTTCAAGGTACAATATCTGTTCTTCATGTAAGAACTTGAGATCCAAAATGGCAGTACTGGTCACAGAAAAGTTCCATCACTCAGGATGGTGCTTCTGACCATTAGCAAGAGATGATGTGCAAGGGAGGTATGCAACAGTGGAGCCTATAGAATCATACAAGTCTTTAGGTTGGAAAAGACCCTTAAAATCATACAGTCAAGCTGCAAAGCTAGCACTGCCATGGGGAGTAATGCTTCACCAGCAACAGAGCACTGTAAATGCCAGATTTTCCAATGGAAATTCTGGCAGGGAAGGTGATATAATGGTGATTTTGTAATGCTTCACCAAGAACTACAATGTTTGTTCATACTTTATGTTGAGATATTGTTTGCTATATGAAATCTTGCCTTTAAAATGTGTATCAGTATCTCCTGAATTAATGCAAATCACAGGAAATGTAGGATAAATATGAAATATTTATGTGGTTAAAGAAGATGAAAGTAATATGGGCATTGTAGGATGGGTTACTTGATAATAAAATTTGTTATGGTGAATATCTGGAAGGGCCAACAGGAAACCACAAACATGGCTGGGATCATACCCTGTATTGTGATAAGCAGTGAGGAATAACAAACAATATTGTGCAATAATTACAACTTAGATCAGGGTCTGGGACAGCAAATGGGTACAGCTAGCGCAGTAGGTATTATAAACTGTGGGGGATGCAAGTTGGCATTGAGTGATTCCAGTCTCAAAGCAAGAAGGAAGCAGACAGTAGATTGTGAGTCAGAAGTGCCTCTCTAGCTGCAGTGCAGCTTGCACTTGTAGCGTCAAATATCAAAGCTAATCCCTTAAAATATATCTATCTTTGTTTTCATTAAGTATTCTTTTAGTAATAATACAGTCTTTTTTTTTTTTTTTAAACACCTATTGGCAATCTTTCACTGCTAACAATTTTCATGATTGTTAAAAAAATTGTTCTTTTCTTCACTGCTGTCTATACACACTTTTGGCAGAGCAAGTTTTCTTCATATCTTCCAAACTCTCTGTGCAGTAATTTCCACTGACTGCAGGGGTATCTGCTGGTGATAGCAAAGCTGATTGACTTCAAAGTCTCTTACTGTTGTTGCTGCACTTGGCCAAGAGTCTGCTCATGACCGTAGCAGATGTTGCTAAACTTTTTTTTTTTTTTTTAATAGACCAGTGGGAACCTTATGTAGAAGTTTTTCAGTGCAATGCTGAAGTGAATGCCAACATAACTATGATTTTGAAACCGTCTTTCAGATCTGCAGTGCTCATAAGACGAAAGTTTCCTGCTGATGAAGGCATAGGTTTGCTACTCTGCCAGCCACCTGAAGGCAGATATTCAATAAATTCCTTCCTGGTTAGCCTCAGTTTCGTTTTCTGAGTTATTTTTTACAGTTTGTTAGAAAATTTCATAGCAAGTAAAGTAAGTAAATTTCTCTGAAGAAATTTTGGATGAAAGTTCTGAACAGTTCACACTTGGTATCAAGAGTCAGAACAGCTTTGATTAACTACAAATATTGCCAATTTCCTTCTCATCTAATTAGGACTTACAAATGTCTCCACAGCATCAGAAAATATTCCATCAAAATTTTAGGGTGTATGTGCATTGGGAGAATTTTTTTTCTAGGTCAATTTGTATTGAGAGCAGTAGTGATAGGGGAGAATTTATGAGGACCATTTTTGGAGGGGAACACAAGATAATTTAAACTTTGGTCAATATTTCAAGTGGAAAAAAGCTTCTTCCATCAATAACATTATTAAAAACAGGCTAGGAATTCTGTTCCTTACCACTTCCACTGAAACTAATGTTATCACTTAAGAGCTTAATCATGCATTCTATAAATGTCTGGTTTTGTCATGTCTGCCTTAGGCATTCCTCCAGCAGCTCCACAAAGAGCTGAAGCTCTTAATTACCCTGATAAGTGGGAGAAATTCTCCTTTGACAATGCAGCACTGAAGTCATGTTTCTGTCATGTGTTCTAAGACAGAAAAATGCAGGGCAAGCAGTAGAAATCATGATTCACCATGGCCCACCAAAAGTGACATGAAGCCAGAAATTTTCAGAGAAAGACAAACTGTGAGGAGAGCAGAAGTGGAAGAAGACAAAGATACCTGCCAGTGTCCAGAAGGATACTGGAGAAGCCAGTGTGCCTGCTATGGCTGTGTCCTGGAGAGAGTTTGTAAATGAGAAACCAGGGAGACAAGGTAACAAGGATAGAAAAGCTGGCACTTCGATCCTTAGGATGACCATTCTCTTTCTGACCAGTTTATGCAGATTGAAATAATTGTGGGCTTTTTCTTGTTAGCTGCAGTTGGCCACAGCTTTGAGAGTCTTCAACATTTGTTGTGTGGTTTATTTACTTAGAAATGAACAAATAGATTATCCAATCTTTTTCTTCCTTTTCCTTTTCCACCTCCCAAAGAGGAAAGCTTATCCTTTCATTAAGCTTTTCCAGCTGGCTGCGTGGTCTAGCCAGTAGGTCAGTATGTAAACACTTACACAGTGTGTTCACTTGCCATCAGTTCTTTCTTATCCTTACAAAATCATAGTTTACATTTTCCAATCCTATAGCATTTTAGCTCAATTCTTCTAGGCTAAATACTGCACGATTAAATACAGTGTGGAACAAAGAGAAATAATTGTAATTTTTAACCCACACAGATCTATAATTTAAAAAAATCACTACTTAAGAAAGTACATGCTGAGGCCCCATATAGACCTGGGAATATCATTTAACCTCATGGTTCCACTTGACTATATTTTAGTGTACCTTAGGTGCTTTACAGGGTGGTATGGTACTAAATTACACATAAAGGTTTGAAACCATCTGATGGAAGATGCTGCAAATGTACAGCATGACTGAAAGATATAGAAGAACTGGTCACTTTATCAGTAACTGCATTCAAACCTTTAAACTCCTGTCTGAGTTTTGAAAGGCCAAATTGTACAGACGATAAAATGATATCCTTATTTAAAAGTTGTCCTCTTTGAAAAACTTCCCCAAACATTCAGCCAAAGCAGAAGGATTTCCTTTAGGAAGCCGGATGCACCTTTTTCTGTGACTGTAACTGGGCTTTGGATTATATATCTTTTGGAATACAAATCTGTTAAGAAAAACAACGACAGCTTACTCAGTAGCATTACATACTTGCAGATAAGATTAAATACTTGTTACATGTCTTGCCTCGAGACTAATGGATTCACCTGATTTTTGTATTAACAAAAATAATGTCCATAGATTTTTTCTGTGAACGGGAGTCAGAGCTGAAGGATTTGTCTCATCAGTATCTGACAGGTTGAATGTATTTTGTTACAGCAAACAGACATATATACTATGCTTCTTACTTGCATTATTAAAGTTTAAACCTGTCTTATCCGGAGTAAATAAATACATCATACCAGTTCAGGTAAATTCAGTATTTTGGAAACATTGGTTGCTTTTTCAAGAGTTATCCATCCTGAGCTGGGGAAAACTTTCTGCTCAACGTGTAATTAGTGAGCACAAAATCATGTGATTGTATCAGCACATTCAAGCTCATTCAGAAGTTGGCCTGGCTCACATAAACTCTGGATGCAGCTGCTACATCAGTGGGATGAAGTGGGGAAACAGGTCAGAACAGAGCTCTGCAGTCTCTGGACCCCTGACATTTCCTGTTTGACCCTGGACACATGCAACAGCTTCCTTGTTGAAGATCATAGAGCAGAAGGAGCAAACAAATATCTTGGCTCCACTTTTGAGGCAGGTGTCCCCTCTCTTGATATTTCCTGTGCTCTGGGAGACCCTGCCAGCTGTCTGTTCAGTTCATGTGAACAGTTTGTCTGAGGGCTGGGGGTGCAAAAGGGGAGCAAGTTTCATGGGACTTGTGCTGGTATCAGACTCAATGATGGAAGGGAAATATATGCTGGGGTGTTGTGCTCTGAACAGGTATTTCTGTTCAGTCCTGAGAGCAAAAATTCACCATAACATTACAACTGACTATACCTTCTTTTATGAGGTACTTTGGACTTCAAGTCTGTTTCCTCCGGCCATTTGGAATAAATATTACAGCCTTTATGGGGATGTGGGGATTATTATACTGACTGCATACATACTATCTTACTCTGAGGTACAGATCATTAACATAATCCATAATCTCTGTAAAAATCTTGATCATGTGACACTTTCAGAGTCATGATTCACAGACAGATTGTCACTATTTACCAGCTAAAGCAATGGCCCTACCTTCAACACATCACTGGAACTGCCACTTCTGCTGACAAAACTACGAAAGATTGTGTTTAGACCTTTGCTCTGTTTTCCCATCTTTTTGTTTCTCTTCACATTTTTATCTTCTTATCTAGCATCTCACTAGAAATGTTACCCTTTATTTTTTCCCACATCTCAGTTGTCTTCTAGCTTCCTCACAACTCTCTAAGCTTTCCTGCACAAGTTCATCATTTCCATTGTGTCAGGGCTTCAGTCATCATCTGTGTTCATTCTCCTGCATCCTGAATGCAGATGATGTCCTCTAGCTGCCTGGCTGGAGGATGTCTATGCTAATAAATGTCTAAGAGGATAAATTAGAAACCTACAGTTCCTCTCCGAACAATGCTTAACCTGACCTGTTTCTCTGCAGTCACTTTCTAGATGTATCAGTTTCATGTAACCATGAAGATGTGTGTCCCTTATTTATGTCAGCCATGTCTTTTTTCTCACTGCTTTCTCTGTCCTAACTGTAATACTTTTGTCCCTCATGCCAGGCAGTCTGGTGTTGCATTTGTTTTTGTGCAACTCCAAGTTATATCTATAGTTTACACCTTCTTCTCCCCCATTTACTCACAGATATGCTTTTTTTCTGATTGGACATTATTCACACATATCTAAGTCATCCTCATTTTGATTTTGCTGCCCTGCTTGATAGTCACTTAGCTTCCCATTCCAGAAATATTCAGGAAAATCCCACGAAACTCACATTGTCAGCTTGATGCCCTTCTTTGCAGCTTCCAACTTTGCCCTTTCCCCACAGTTCCTTCCCTTACAGAATCTTCAGACACTTCCTGCCTGCAGGGTCATGCCACCAGCACCTGAATCTGGTGACAGTTTGTGTATGTTGTCCACAGATGCTTTATCCTGTCGTTTTCTGTCTGTGTGGAAAACAGTACTGAAGCTTAGCTGTTAAATATTATATCCCCCAGGACAGCTTTCATAAAAACCACATTCATCATGAGGTACACAAGCGCCTTTCAAGCAAAAATTGTAACTAAGTGATTTTTAAGAGTAGCAGATGTTTGTTTATTTATCTGTTGTTCAGAATTAGAGAAAGCAAGAAAAGGAAGACTAGGCTTATAACCTCATTCTTACTTACAGTGTTCAATTGTTTTCCTCCATTATTTTTCATGATTCCTGCAAAGAATCTTGCATATTCTTCTTTGCATCTTCAATCAACTGGAAGCCGCATTTCTGTGGTTCATCATTGTACAAATTCTAGCTAGATGGGGTTCTGAAGTTGATGGCCCTGACCTGGTACTAACTTAAAAGTCAACATATAATGAAGAATTATTTTGAAAGAGTAGCAGTAACACCAGCCTCACATCATTGTTTCCAAATCCTGTTGATTATGCATTACAGATGACTCTCCTAGTAAGCTTGCTTAGTTATTACTTTCAGGGTTTCTGTGCTGGGAAAATGGGTTGCAAAAGAGACTGTGGGTATCATGACCTCATCATTCATATTCAAAAGAAGATCAGCAAGATTACCATAGTGTATTACTTTGTAAAATTATAACCCCGAGAAGTAATAAGATTCAATTACATTTTTTTGGCAAAGTTTTTTTTTAAGAAAGCATCTGTCTCATGGCTGTAGTTTATTCTTTGTCTTGGTCATTGGGTAACAGTTCTCATGAGGATTTTTCATCTTCTCAAACTTGCAAGAGATAAATCCCTCTTTTCCTGTGGTCCACTTCAGTCTTCGCATATGTGCATTTTCTGAAGCGTTAACTGTTAACAGTTGTGCCTAAGAAATCTAAATTCCTTACACAGCCACAGTGCTTTATAATGCTGGAGAACAAATGCAGACCGCACAAGGAGCTTTCTTCCCCTTTGCTCTGCAGAAGACCTGAAATATCACACAGAACAAGAATATTCCAATCATTGGAGCAAACTGATGGATCCTGTGGGCTAGGAGTTTGTCTCAAATGCAGAGGAGCTACCTCTGTGCACTCTTGCACAAAACCCTTTGCAGCTACTATTAATGGTGGAAAAACCAAATGGCAGATAAGCAGAGGGTGCTGAAATGTGTTAGCTGATTCTCTGTATTCTCACTTCAAAACTCAGGAGATTACTAAACCAGGTCAAATTCACTCATACAAACCACCAATAAGAATGGGATTATTTGTAAGTCTAAAGAGAGAGCTGTATTTACTGTGTCAGTGTGATCTTTGTAAATGAATGATAGAGGACAATACTGCAGGTATCACAGGTTTATTCTGCAAAATATTTTCAAGGAATGATTTTGGATCTTCTTAGTCTGCTTCTTATTTACTTTATTTTCTTTTCAATGCTTTTTCTAACATTTGCAATCCTTGTTTTAACAATGTAAAAGTCCAGAAGGCTCTTATTTTCTCTTGTGCTTATGTCTGTAGTGGTAATAATACATACTATTCAAGGAAGGCATAGTTAAGACCATGTAGTATATTGGGGCAGACTAAGTCAAGTCATCTTATATTTTGTTTTGGAGGGCATAAGAGAAAAACACATGTCTATAGTGCTGGGTGATAAAATCCCATAGGAGTTAAATGTGTGATGTTTCTGCACATGTTTTCTCCTCATGTCAGTTTAAAAGGGATTCCCCTGCTACAGGATCTCAAAGGAATTTACAGTTGTTCTTTTAAGTAAGTGTTTATGCTGCTCAACAATTTGGGCTGTCCATCATGACTCATTCTGGAGCCTGTTCTGCCTGCCTGACTTGTATTTCTATGTACAAGGATTTGAGGTTGCCAGCAAGAATATTTCTGGGAGCAACAAGCAGAAATGATGTGTTGGACATGGACTTCATGGAGCTTTCTGTGTTTTTAGAAAGGGAAGTGTTAACACTGAATAGATGACGTTAACACCACCACTAAGAAAGAAAAAAAAAAAAAGCACTGAAAAGCTGTATTGACTAAATCTTCTAACAATGCTTGTGATTCTCCTATATCCTGCCTGTGTTTTTGTATGGATTTTTCATAGCACAGACAGACGTTACCCACAGTGTGATTCAGTGTCTGTTTCTAGCCACGCTCTTGCACGATTTTAACCTGATTTCACGGGAGGAACAGAGAATGAAACACCGTAGCTCATGGTTGTCAGCAGTGAAAAATAGCCAGGAATCAGACAAACAGCTTCATTGCTGAGATTATTTCCGGGATGAAAACTCGTCCAGCAGCTGTTTACTTTGGCCACTACTCAGGTCCTTTTTTTTCTTTTAAATCAGGAAAAAGAAGAGGTTTGGCTTTTTTTTAAGATGTGGGCTGGTTATTTATGTAGTCAGGAAGAGGTTTCTGCTTCCAGTGTTGTGGTCTCAGAGCTGTTTTGACAGTTGGAGTACGGGGAGGTTTCCTCTCTTCTCTCTTTCCTTTTCTCCCATCCTTCATTCACTTAATGCACAGACCTGGAATGCTGTAGGAAGAAGAGAAAGCAAATTTATGAGTTCTTTAATCCCAGACAGGCAGCTCTGTGGCAGTTACCTTCAAGAAAAGTTCACGCCCCAAAGGAGCGTTTAGTCTTACAGAGCCACTGACTCACTGAGCAGTGCGTGTGAGTGGCTGCGAGGGAGAAGGGGAGAGATGAAGGAAAAGTTTTGCTTCCTTGTGAAACTCGTAATATTATTGTTTTAAGACTTTTTTGCAAAGATGACTGCTACTTTTGTTTAAAGCATTTGTTCTGAAATTGCTGAAGCTGGAGTCTACCAGACTGAGGTCAGGAGCATTTTCTTTGGCAGAAAGAAGATATTTTTATAGAAGCCATGCCTGTACTTGGGGTTGCCTCCAAGCTGAGACAGCCAGCTGTAGGGTCAAAGCCTGTCCACACTGCCCTCCCGATACCCAACCTTGGCCCCGCCGGCTCACAGAAGTACTCACCAAAGTCTTTGGAGCTTACTGGGGCAGAGAGCTCGATGCTTTCTTGTCAGCTTGCATTAAAGTCAACCTGTGATTTTGGAGAGAGGAAAACGCTTCAAGGAAAAACCCAGGAGATCGAAGACAGCAAGGTTAGTTGTAAACTTTACCTGTGGAACTCAATTCTCAAAAAATGTTGATTTGCTTTGAAAAAGCTTTGATACAAACTTTCTGCATGCAGAACTTGGGGCTAAATGAGTAAATAGATTTTTGCTGTCATCACTGAACTCTCATAGCAGCTTTGGAAATTTGTTTTGCTCAGTGTTGTTGTTTGAATAAATACTCTGGTTTTAAATGTTAGTGTTATTCACTTCACAGATGAATTTTGATAAGGATCAGTAGAATCATAAGGAGAGAAAAATCATTCTGGCACCCAGTAAACAGAGTATTTAAAAAAAAATCTTGGCAGCTTTATGTTATATTATGAAATTTAAAAAGAGATCTCACGCCCACACCTATTCCCACAGGGAGGCTCTTTTAAAATAAAAACATGCAATTGATTTTCTTTTCAATTTTCAAATGATCTGGCTATTCTTGCTGCAGAACTGCTGTACCAGAAAAACAGCTTCTCAGTGAAAAGTGCTTGTACTTTTCTCTTCTGCAAAATAGCTTCTTCCTAGACCCTGTCTAGCCCCAATTCACTGTGATTAAAAAAAAACAACAAACCAAACGATTATCTGAAGTAGGATGCCACAATATTTTTTAGACTTTTTAAGGTTTTTTCTTTTGTAAGGGGATTCTTTTTGAGTCCTAATTAACTTTTTAAAAAAACTCCTGCTTGATTTTCAGCTAGTCTTTCTGCTGTAGTTGAAAACATTTTTCATGCTTTGTACATGAGTATTAAGTCCCTTGTTGTCAGCAGCATATATTTCTGTAGATCTTTCAGTCACTACATTACGGCTGCATGTGTGGTTTACACAGCTTCAGCAAGCTGTGAGGCTATTTCCTCTTGCCTTTCTAGTACTCTTGGTTTGTGGAACTGATTACCACACTGGAATTAAACATATATTTGTAATTGTATCTTAGTCTGAAAACACTTAAATGTCATTACAGTTGTTACAGTGGCAAGATGCACATAATATATATACTTGTTTTTCCTTTGTTTTTATTTACTGGGTTAATTCAGTATTAGTGAAGAAAGTTGGTTTTCTGGTTAAAGCATAGGGTTGGAGTTCTGAATATTTGGTTTCCTTTTTAAACTTTGCCACATATTTCCACATGAGATTTTGGTCATGCCACTTAACTTTTCCCTTGTAGTTTTCTGTATCACATCTCTCTGTCTCCCAGAGACAAGGCATTAGTGGTATCAGACAAGCTATACAGAAATGTAAAAAAAGGAGCAAACTGTTCACCTCTTGATTACCACAAGTGATGAACAGCCTGTTTCTATAACATGAGTATGAAGATAATAAAAATTTGAAGATAATAAGTTTTCAACACAATGCAATTCCTGCTTGTTTACCTATTTTTAATAGAAAATATTCTTTGTTTTTTTAATGGTGTTACTTAATGGACATTCCATGAAAAGTAAATTAGATTTGCAAATACTATTTTCCATGAAAAAAGCAAAAGGTTACATTGGCTGCTGAGAAATGTTTCATGTTTACTTTAAAAAGTGTGGAGAAAGATATAAAGCATCTTGCCTTTAGTATTTAAACCACTTGGGAACTACTAGTAATTAGTGTGAGACCAACTGGGAGTCATAGCCTTCCAAAGCATGTGGTCCTGAACCCTGATGAACTTCTGGTGAGTAAAGCAACAGGCTGGATGGATGCAAACTGTGATACCAACTTGCCATTTCATTGGTTTGACAATACCTGTCGTTTCAGAGGCTGTTTTGTAAAGAAAGCAATGAAATGCAAACCAACTTCCAAAAAACAACCTACCAGCCATGACATCCTTCTCTATATATGTTCTCAGTGGAGGCTGCTGAGCAGTTTTAAAACGTGATCTGTAAAGAGTGAGACCAAGCTGTCCACATGATGGTCTGAAAGCTTCCTGGCCACCTGGATTTATAGAAGTACTGAACATTCAAAAGTTACTAATTTCTGAAGCCTTTCTGTATTACCCCCTTATAAGTCCGACACTCCCAGTAAAGCTTGGTGGCAGCCCTTTGCTCAAATTTCTTCCAGGGACATTTTTTGAAATATGCTCTTGTATTCACCTTTTAAGCAAGTTTCATGAAATCTTTTTGCCAAAGGGGTTTGGACTGTCAGGTGGATGGGTATTTATGAAGACATTATTTTAATGCTTTTCTTACCAGTAATCTTCAAAGGATCAGCCTAAAAGTACTGACTGCTGTTTTCTCAATCAGTGATGGAGATCCATGCCACCTTGGTAGCCTCAGAAGTATGAGTTTGTTATTTAAACAGTAGTTCAAAGCACAGATTTGACAGAGCTGTTAGAGTTAATGTCTCCCGGTTTGCTGAGCAGATGCAAGTTCTGCAGTACAGGTTGTGTCATCCCAAAGCTTGACCATTTGGAGTATTGATTCCAATAGACTTTTGGTTAGCAAACACATTAATCAATGTGATATCTCTGTGTGACTTGTATACAGTGCTGTACATCAGGGCTGTGTAAGTATAAAAATTATCAGATAAAAGGTTTTTCAATCAAAATGTAGTGAATACCTAGTCAGTGTTTCCAACTGAGAGTAAAATCTGACTAGCATATTTCTTGTATGTATATGTTATATATATCATTGGATATAAGGCAGCACTGATTTTTGAGGGAAAAAATATAGATGTCTATCTGCAAAAGACAATGGAACGTATGAATTCATCATCTGGTTAACTTTTGCTCTTATCTGCTGAAAGCAGTGCCTTTTGCATTGCTTAGTCTTTTACATTTTCTGCACTTTGCGTCACAAGTTTTCTCATCCTGTCTGGAAGGCACTTAGATTGACACGTGTAGTCACTGTGACATATCCTGTTGCTATCTATAAGTGCTAAGGATTCTAAAATAAATTTGGGTTATGCATGTCAATACAGTAAATCATTGCCATCCAGCTGTTTCCTCTATGAACTTCACTCTCACCAAACCTGATTGTTCGAGACCTTTGACACTTGTGTTGGCTTTCTCACAAGGCCAAGGCTGCTTAGGAATACATCAGTTCTCTTTTCCACTGATGTTTCTCCCAGCTCACGTGATTTTGTTGCACTTGCACATGTACTCTTGGTTATTTTCTTGTTTGTGAACATGATGAAGTTTGAAGTTTAACAAAAGTGATACTATCATAAAAATTGTGGTAGAAAAAGTTTGAGATTATTAACTTTTTCCTTAATTGGATAGAACGTAGTTAAGCTTATGAAAGCAAATAATAAGTTGCTAATAATTTAAATTCTTCTGTGTGTAGCTTATTTAAATGCACTTTTGTTCAAAATTTTCATAATTTGTGCTTTGGTACCTAAGTCTCATACAACAGGTCCATCTGCTTTCTTGCTAAACCCACTAATGTTTAGGCTGACTGCATGAACACTTTTTGATGTGAATAGTCATGCAAAATATTTGAACACAAGTATTCAGAGCACATTCTTTTTCCCTGAGTATCATATAGACAAAAGTTTATTCCTATATATGTACACAGGAACAGAATCCAGCTGCTGGATTCATGAGGTGAAATGCTGGCTGTCTGAAGCTGATGGAGTTTCGCTGTTCAGCTGGACCACAGACTGTTTTTATGCAAAACCGTGTCTGAAAACACCACTATATTTTCTAATATTTTTCTAACTGTGGGTATAGTATTATCTGTATTTCTTTACCACTACTTTTATACTGCTTGCAAAAGTAATCATCAGATCAGGGTAGGTTGCTTTTTGATACTGTTCTGGTTGTAAAATGTTCTACTAAACAGTAACAAAGTGAAAAAATATCCCTCGATATTGTAGAAAGGTAAATGAAACAATGACTTAGAACTATAGGAATGAAGAAAGAATTTATTTGCAAAACCAACTTATTTGACCACTAAATCATAACTCTGATCTATATTATCTTAGGGCTGAATATTGGGAGGCTGGGACCAGACTCTTCAGCTGTTTCCAGCAACAGGACAAGGGTCAAAGGGCACAAACTGAAGCACAGGAATTTCCACTAAATTTCAGGAAAATATTCTTTAATTTGAGAGTGACAAAGCACTGGAACAGGCTGCCCAGAGAAGTTGTAGAGTCTTCTTCTCTGGAAATACTCAAAACCTGTCTGGACACAATCCTGTGCAACCTGTTCTAGGTGAACCTGCTTTAGTAGAGGGGTTGGACTGCAGGATCTCCTGTCTCTGAGTCTATATTACTGACCTGTAGCAAAATGCCAACGACAATAGTGTTTTGCTCCAGGTCACCTAAAAGTGTGATTGATTTCAGCTACTCTCACATATTTGATGGTATAGTCACAAGTGCATTGCCATGAATCCGCTCCAGCACAAAGCTGAGTAGCTGCTGGGAGTCAGCAATCCCTGCTGGGGCACACTGGTCTGGCTTCCTGGGGCTGATTCTTGCAGTGTTCTGCTTTTATGTTCCCAAACTTTTCCTCCCATCATCAGACTTTCTTCTTTTAAGAACTCTGCACCATCATGTATGCCTCCAAAGTGAATTTTCTCTGAGATTAATCTGATATATTAATTGTAGTGTTTTGGTTATATGACTTGGATGATAAGATTTTTGCCTTCTTTTCTGAGTTAATTAATTCCTTTACTGTCATATTATCTTATTTCTTTGAGGGTTTTTTTGTTTTTAGTTTCTCTTTGTTCATGCTATCTGCCTGCTGCTGTCTGCTTTATCTGCTTCTTCCTTCCTGTTGGCAGACATCTTTACAGGCTACTGAATATGACTTAGTTTTCTATGTATCCCCTAATCAAGTCTTCCTGTCTTGCCTATAGCATTTTTCATACCACTGTTCATTATCAGAAAGCACTAGTCAGCCTCACTGGCTGATCCAGTTCACATATGTAAACCTAAAACTTTTCTAGATACTTCACTTTAGGGGGCTTGTAGTGAGATCCTAGTAGTATGGAGATATTGCTGTCCAGAGGATAAATAGACAGTTGTTTGTGACATCTCTTACAGGGGTCCAGCCCCACTAAGTTCATTAAACAATTCCATTTTTATACAGGAAGATCTTAGGGGAGCTCAGGAAATGGATCTTCTGCAAGGCCTTCTGGAAAAAATGGCACAGAATATTACGTGTCCACCTGAGTGAAGAGACACAACCAACTTCTGTAGAGCTCAGAAATCTGAGCAATTAAGCTGGGGAAGCAGTCTGTAAATCAGCAGGACAGAGCAGAATAGATGCGTGCTACCTGGGGAGCATGTCCAGCAGGGAATGGGGTCCAAAACACTTAATTGTACCAAGGGAATATTGTTAAAGTAATCTAAAATGAATGAGTATCACAAAACCAAGCTAAATACTTTGATCTGATTAGGCAAAAGCACATTCCGGGTCTGTTAAAGTCACTCTTAAGGTCCGTTTCATTTGGTATTGTACCATTGCATCTCAGTTTTACTCTGAGGGCTTCTAGTGTCATTCAGCCAGCCCTTTTGCACTAAGACATTAAGTCGAGCATGGAAATGTCTCATTTTCCCCTCATCAGTTGTAAGTAGTTTGTCAGTGATGTGGTAAATCCTACGTGTCACAAGACACCAAACTTGGAGACCAGCTAGGCTCCTCTATACAGACAGATCTCAAGACAAATATTTTTGTTTTCGCTGCATGGGTGGAGCTCCTGCTCACGTCAACGGGAGTACTGTGCACATTGGAAAACCAGATGTGTGCCATAAATGACTTCCATATCTCTGTCTTTCCTCAGCTAACCCTTCCACACCATTTACTTGGGTTTTGTGTGACCCTTTCCCACCATTCCCCAAATCTCACCAAAGCAAGGCATCTGTTGCAATCCCACATCTCTTTGACCTTTTCAGTTCTTGGATACTTTTCTGTCTGGTCTCTGAGGGCCAAGATCCACTGAATTTCCTGACACACTGAATCTAGGGAACATAAATAAATGAGTTTCTTTCCCCATTTTGTCATACCCTTCCTTTTCTCAGCACTAGTGCACTGGAGACATCTGCCTTATGGGTTGGCAAGAAAGGAAGCTGCTCATTGTGCCGAGTGTTTCATTTACAGCACTACAGCCAAAAGGGCAGCAGAAGCAGCCAGAAACTGCCTATCTTCTCCCCATAGTGACCACTAGTGATGGGAAGCCAGCAGTGTTTCAAAAGCATTGAACTAGCTGCCAGAAATTTCAGTCAGCACTGTGGACACCTGGGACTATGTGTGTTTAAAATTCACACAGCCCCAGTGAAGCCAGGACAGCTGGCAGGAGTTCAGATTGTCAGTAATTTCAGCTTCTTGCCTTGTGCTCTGAATTATTTCTTTATCAAACAGATAACTGTGTCTTTAACGTGCTTGATGTATCCAGTACCATCTGTCTGCGCTATATTAGAACTGATTTAAGAGCTTCAGGCTGTATAAGCTTGGCGTAAATTTCAGTGTTATATGTTTATTGTCTAATCATCTGTATCAAGCACATTTTCGTATAGTTGAGATACATGTGAAGTAACACAATATCAACTCTCAAAGCTTTCGTATTTGTGAACAAATTGTATTGAGTGTAGGTTGAATGATGTTTTTCATCTGTAAGTTGTGATTGGGATCATGGGTAGGAGGGATTGACCAACCTGAGCTTAAGACCCCTGCCTAAATTTTAATTGCTTTCATGTTATTTCTCTTACAAAATAAGAATGTAGAACTCAACTTACTCCATACTAATTGCTGCATTGTGAGTTGGTGTTACACATCATCAGAAAACAATCACACTTATTCTTTTGTATTACATTTGTGCCTGAGGAAGCTGCTTGGAGGTTTCCTGATCAAACAAGTATTCTATGAAAATCCATTCCTCAAAAATGGGAGTGTGTCTGCATGATGACACACTGAATGCACCAGAAGAACTGAAGCAACCCAGCAACATTTGCTTGGTGCAACACTCTTGGAGCCCCCTGGGATAATCTGTTCTTCATAACCACAAGTGTAGATAAGTGGTCTCCATCTTCAGATAAAAATAATGGGCCTATATTATACCCCAGAAGGTTTTAATTAGGCTTTAGTAAAACTTCCCAGGCATAACAGTAGTTAAACAGAGGAACACTTTGCCTGCACAAAATACAGCATCTCCATCACTGGAAAACCAAGTGTGTACACTTGCAATTCATAGTATCATAAGCATTGATCTTTCATTGTGCAAAGGACTCTGTGACAATCTTGATGGTTTCCTCATTCTCTTTTCTCATTCCTTGGTTCAGCTGACTTCAGGTGCATGGTAATGAAACCACACTTCCCTGGGAACCAGAGCTGTCAGCACCTCAGCCCACAGTGATATAGATATGTAAGGGCTCTCTTTGGAGACAGATTTACTTCCTTAGAAAAGGTGCCATTGTGTGGTGTGGGTGTTTCCAGAGGTATCACATGGAAATATTGCAGTTCCTGTTAAGTTTCCCAAAAGCACAGGTAGGGTATTCTTGGAGCCCAGAAAGCTAGTTGCTTGCTTGGAAACATTGATTTCCCTGGCTTATCAGTGTTGGAGGGTCCTCACGCCTCAAGATCCTGTGAGACCTGACAGCAGAGTGACTCTTGGAGACTCTTCTTTGCTCTACAGCAAAGAACATAAAAGTCCTATGAACTTAAAAATCCTTAATTTAAAATCCCTTCAAGAGCACTGCAGTGAATATTTCATCTAGCTGCATTTTATAGAGGGTCCCTGGAAGAGTAGAGCATCCCAAAGCACCCAACAGCGTGAGCGGTACCCCTGAGGAGTTTGGTTGCACCGAAAAGCATTCCTGCCCTCAAGTAAAAATACAGTAATGTTCTTTCTGTGGATTTTTCTGTTCATTTCTACCAGACCTTGATCCTAGAAATTTTTACTAGATTGATGTCTTACCGTAACAGGTAGTGTGCATGTGCGCAGAAGTTAGTCTAGCCCTACAGAACATATGGCTGTATTACATGGACTGTGGGAGAAAGGGAAAAACATTATCCCCATTGTGCAGAGGGAAGGGAGAGATTAAAGGGAAAATGGATGATTTTCCCACACTCAGGCTGGGTCTTTGTGGCAGGACTAGGAATTTCAGGTCATATATATCTCGAGTCCCAATCTCCACATGATAACCACAAGCCTATCCTTTGTCTTTTCTAAGCAATCAGTTAAGAATGAAACATCCAAGTAATGAGTTATTTTTCCTGCTTGCCTCATAAGGACAGTTTTGGCTCTGTCATCATTTTTTTGTAAATAGCTAGCAAAAGTGTGTGCCCAGCTCTGAGCTGCTGGTGGAACTATACTCCTGGAGCCATATTCTCTTGATTTTGATGTATCCGATCAACACAGACTAACACAATTTAATAAAGATGAAAAATATTTTGTGCGCTTTGTGGAGCAGTATAACACTCATCAGTGGTCCTGTGTGTAATGCTGTTGATAGGCTGTTCACTTATTAAATATTATGTGGAAAATCTAAGTGTTTGTGAAGTAAAAACAGGCCTCTTTTGAAGGGAAATGGATTTTTTGTTCCTAATTTCTGCCTTTGAGCACACTGCCTAGCTTCTTTGTAGAAGAAACTTGTATTTAGGAAATACTAAGGGCATGAATTACAAATGAGAACTGCTAATTCTTTTTGACTATGTGTTCATTCTGGTCTATGTCAACTGTCCCTTTTTCTCTAGTATACTGGACTATTTTCTGAGTCACATAGTTTTTCTTGCACTTGCATACAGGGCATGCAAAGAGTAGTTCATTTAAATCAGCTCTGTGTTTCACTCTGACCTGATTCACAGGATGTGGTCTTGGAGGAAGCCCATGCCTTAACAATAGCCTTTTGACAAGTGAGGGTGTTTGGGGATTAAGCTGGAAGAGGAGGAAGCATATATCTATTCTCAAACCTAGTAGTGGACTATTTTGTGCAAATCTTCACTTGCCCATGATGTTTTGAAGGTCACAAACCTTCCTTTTTGTTTTTACTGGCAAGAGGATGTTGGCTGAAAGATAGCCTAACTTCTTTAAAATTCAGAAAAGGAATGCAGAGTGTTTTGTCTGGTAAATGTGAAGGGACAATTCCCCTGTGTAAGATGTGCAGATTTCTGATGGCTCTTGTGTATGTTCTGTGTAAACCAAGCTGAGAGAACTTGCAAAATAAGCAAATCAAAGGGAAGCATAATTTTGAAGTGGTTAGAGCTGGATCATAATATTTCTGGATATATAAACTGAGAAGGTGCCAGCTACTAAATGTACTAACTCTGCATAAAACATGAGAGAATTTGACCAAGTATAATATTAGTATTGTCCTAACCTGCTTTCAGCATGACATTTGGTCTGACTTATCTTTTTAGTTATATTTATTCCCTGTAAACCCTTTGCTGCTCTGCCCTTCTGATCTTAATTCAGCAGACAGCATTTCATCCTTCAATATATCTCTCATCAGTTTATCAAAATATTTTGTTCAGGTGAAACTCTCCAATTGCAGCAAATTTGAAAACAAAATGGAACAAAAATAGTTGCTGAACTCTCTCTTGCGTTTTCCATTTCAAATTATCTCTCTTTGACAGTTTTAACACCTGTCTTTGTATCTTGTTGATGTTGCGTTAAGCTCCAAAAGATTTGGCAGTGAAAACTTCCTGTTGTGCATCAGGACTTGAATTACAGGGCATGAGTAAAACCATCACAGCTTAGTAATAAGCATGGCCATGCACAGAGAGATGACTGCCTAGTAAGAGTTGTAAAACATTTGACTACTTTCATTAATCAGGAAAGGCTGCATGGCTCATAGGTGATTTAGGGTGAGTAAGACCTAAGTCAGGGTGCAGGATTTTTACTCATCACTACAATGAGATTTCCTGGCAGCACATCTATGCAGTAAACAAGTTGGGTTTGGGTTTTTTGTTTGTTTTTTGGGGGATTTGTTTGTTTGTTTGTTTGATTGGGGGTTTTTGGTTTTTTTTTAGTATTTTTGGTTTGGTTTGGTTTGGTTTTTGTTTTTTGGGCTCTTTTTTTTGCAAGCTGTCTCTGTAGTGGAAATAAATAGGCATTAAATAAGAATGTGAAATAACAAATAAAAGTTCAAAAGGAGTTTAGCAATTTCCTCAGCCGAGCAGTCTGCCTGCTTTAGTCATTGCTGGCCAGCTCACCAGCCATAGACAGAGTGCTGGAAGGAAGAGCTGAAGGAATCTGTTTCTCATGAAGGAACAGTACAAATCTGAAGGCTTGAGAGATGCAGGTTCAGATTTTCTTTTGAAATGCTTCTGAGAAGGAGTAAGGCCGAGTGACTCACACGGGAATTCACAATCTAGTTTCATTTCTGATTACTATCAAGTACCTCCTTGAACTCAGCTCATATAAGAAATGGTAATAATGAATGGATTTTTTAGAGTGAAATTGTTTCTTGGCTAACTATTATTTGATTATTCTTTTTTTTAATACTGAAGAAATAATCTAATCAGCTACTTTTTAAAGTGTTGTTGAAGTTACTTTTAATTATCATAGAACAAATGATTTTTTTTTTTTAACCTGATCAGTTACTGATGTTTTCAGCTTCCTGTCTGTCAGGATAATAAGGCATCCATTCTTTGTTCCATCTTATAATAAGAAGACACAAGTAGAAGGCATTTTATATACAACATGCACTTTTTTTTCTGTGTAAACTTATGATCCTGACAAAAGTAACGAGAGAATAACAGTGTCTTTGCTGTTTTCTTTACCCTGCTGCAATATCCCTCTGAAGACTGGTGTGGTTCTGCATTGTTAGCTGAAACCTAAGAAATAGGTTGCTCCACAAAGAAGTTATTGACAGTCAAATACTCTGTTCATAGGTGATGCCATCTCCAGATGTGTGTGTGGGGGAGGGTTTAGTACAGTCTAATTTGCAGAACTTTCACATCCAGAATTTTCTTAAGCAAGAACAAGGTTTCTCCAGCTGGGTGTTGGGAATGGGCTGATGTTTGTGTTACTGATGAAGAAGAGCAAAGCAGCCCTCCCCATCTATGACAGCTATGTCAGTCACAGCCTTAAAGGGTTTTGGTTTATAAGATAAGCTATTAGCACAAGGGAGTGGGGAATAAAAGAAAAATGTGTGGAAATGAAAACAAGGCTTTCTTCCCAGGGCCCCACCAAGTCAGTGCAGGATTTTTTCTGAGTGATTGAGCCTTATTTGTGGACCTGATACAGAGATGCAGAGTACTGAGGGAAGCTGATTAAGCAAAGTTTCAGAACAGGGAGCACACAAAACTCAACATACTGAGTAGCAGTGTGTTGAACTGAATAGTGCCATTCAAAAAATTATTTAAAGAGGATTTGGCAAAAGAAAAACAATATAATACAGGAGATTCAGATCAGCAAAGTAGATACTGGATAACTCAGACTTCCTAAGAGCAAGGGGATTATGGAGATATTTGCATCTATGAAAAATTTTATCCCTTTTTCCTGGACATTTAATAGTCTATTTTATTTGAGCAAATTTGTAAGATTTCCTTTTGAAATACTTACATAAATGCCAGGAAAGATAGAGTGATAGCAGTCACATTTCAGTCTAAGGGGATAAAACTTCACTTCCCATTAAGAATTTTATCTCATGTGACAATAAATTCAGTATTTTCAAAAACAATTTTTACTCAGGTGTATATTTGTCTTTAACAATCTCAGCAGCTGTTGCACAGAGCAACACAAGATTCACAAACCTTTCAACATAACAAGTTATTTTATTCTAATTGGTTAGATAGAAATATTATGTATCTTCATCAAGCCATAAATCAGTATCATATCCAAGTATGGGTCTTTTGGAAGGTGAAGGTGAATTTTGATTCCTGTTGTATTTGTAAGCCTGTACTTGTAGCTTAGGCCATTTCTCACAAAATTCTGCATGGATGCAGTAGTAATCTGAATTGAAGGTTGAGTAGGGGCTTGAGTAGAGGTGAATACTGCCACCATTTCAAAGCAAGAAAACATTTTGTATAATTTTGGAAAAGGTTGGGATATTACTTCACATAGATCCACTATGAGGCAAAGTGTAATGTATTTGTAATTCCTGAGCTGCTGTCCTTGTTGTCGTAAGACTAATGTGGATTTGTCACTAGCTGTGTGATTATACAACTATTTTTTTTAATGCTAAAACATTTTAACAGAAATACGCAAGTAGACTCTTAGACACAAAAATAAGAAATTCCAAGTGCAACAGCACTGTTCTACAACTACCTTCGGTTTTCTTATTAGACTTTAGGAATGATGATATTTCAACTAATATTTGATACAATTCAATAGGATATTTAAGTACTGTGTAAGGCAACACTACTACACAGTGCTTTTTCTTTCAGATCAACACATTGTCTTCCTTTGAGTGCAGCTTGGATGTTTTGCCCTTAACAGTTAGTTAAGCTCTTTAGAACAGCTATTTAACGAATTATTTTTGTGCTCATATGATTAATTTTGTTCTACAGCTGCTTTTAGGGTACTTTTGAATGTGTTTCAGTGTGACAAGCATTGGTGTGCCCTAATATTTTTGGAGCAGCGGGATACAGCTTGGGTCTGACTCAAAATGTTAAAACAGCAATTCATTGAATAGATTAGTACAGCTCCTCTAAAGCCACCATGAGATTTAATTTTTAACACAGAGATCATAAATGTAGCCTTAGCATTTTGGCATCAGTAGTGCATCCTATGTAGAGTGAAACATATTTAGTTTATGGTGCATATTAAATACAGAGATGGGTATGTGTGCTCATGTACAGATACCTGTTAACATTTATCTATGTATTTACAGAAATTTAAAGTGTAGTCAACCAACGATTTTTTTTGCCAATGTGGAAGGTGGTTTAGAGATGCACATATGCATATTATACATGTGCATGTGTATCTACATATACATCACTTGTCATATATGTTATCTTTTTGGTAAACGACAGAATTTTGAAAGAAGGGATAGAATTACTGCTTATAATAATGTGCAAAAAAGTGAGATGTAGAACATATCTTTTTGCTTGTCGTTAATTGTAGTATTAACTGATATGTTCAATACCAAAACGGGCAAACCCAGCAGAAGCACTGATCCCTGTCCTGCTCAGACCATTTGTTTCAGTCAGTGCCCCCACAGCACTCAGCAGCAGCTCAGCAGCCCACATCCCCAGTGACAGTCTGGCAGGTGGTGCTCTAGTCTGTCCCTCCACTGTTCCTCTCTCAGGCTGTCTTACCTCCTCCAGTTCCTCTGGGCTGTGAATCTGCCTCTGCAGTGCTAAGGAGACTGATAGAAAGATGATATATAAATTCTTTAAGTTATTGGGAGCCAGTTTCGAAACAGACTAAATTCTATTACCCTATATTTGTATGCTTCTGCAGCTCTCACCTCCTCTCTGATGTTGTCTAGGAAGATGTCCATTGTTCGCTCCATCACTTTAAATGCTTCATTCTAGACACATGACAAAATAATCCTTCTAAAATTAGAACTTGCTGTGTTCTTTAAATCAGTGGGAGTTTTTCTGTTTGCTCACAGGAGTAAGAACATCATCCCATTTCGTTGTGGTTAGAGAATTTCTAACCTCTCACATTTTCACAAGGTAAGATTTTCAAGCCATACTATCAGGTCTCATTTTTGGGAATGCTGGGCTATATTCCTGTGATGTTTTATGTCAGCTGACTGGTATTTTCTGATAATAGTTTAATCTGAGATTTTTATTCAGGGAAATGATGGATTTAAAGAGAAAAAAAATACAAAAAGTACTTCTACTTCTTTGTGAACTGAAAACATTCAGAATGAATTGTTTTACGAAAGCTGAGCTTGTTACAGAAAAAAATAAAACTCTTCCATTTACTATTTTTTAATTTATTCTATCTGTTTAGATGACCTATGGAATTTAGTTAATTAAAAATTCCCAAATATTTAGGATATGCTTGTTGCTGAAGTATTTGGACATTTAGGTATTTCTTATGAGTGATACCATGTTGTGTTTTTGAGCAAAAAATATAAGAACTATGATTGGCATGTCACTGCCCTTAATCTCCATGTATGGTACAGTATGCAGTTCATGTCCATTTTATGCACTGTATAGCCAAACTTGAGTATGCACAAACAGTATAAGGAAAGGGTAATCAATCTGACTGCATGAAAACTCTGAGGAAATACTGATAAGTAAAGCAGCTCATAAATTCTGCAGAGAGAATTGTTCACATTCATGGCTCCAAAGATTAAAATTGAGGCTCCTTCTGTCCCACCCATAAATGACTTTTGGCAGTAGAAATGTGTTCAGTAAAAATCCACTCACAATCTTTATTGCCAATCCATATCAGCTTTCTCTGTCTTACTCTATGTACCAAAAGAGTCCAGGCTATATAGGACTATTGTTCTAAAATACTGTATTTCTTTAATGAAATCTTTCTGAGTTCAGTATTATTAGGTCCTGATAGCTGAATGTTGCTGTTAAGTCAGGACTAAGTACATGTGATTAATGGTCAGTATGAATAGAATATGTGGAGCTTTAGGACTGCTTTTTCCTGTCTGCAAATAGCTTGGGACCAATGGAAAATATCAGTAGACTTCAAGAGAGTCCTAGCTCTTTTTTACTGCATCATGTATCACTGAAGTTCAGAATCAATATAGAATGGGGAGCACAGAACAAAAAATTGTTTGAGGAAATGTTGTTAATTCTGTCTTGTAATTTTTGTATTTATTGAAAATTTGAACCCTATTAATTGTATCTGACAGTTTAGGAAAGGATGAATGTCTCTGCTGAAAGCTGGGAACTCTCTGCAACTACTGGAAAGGAGGCTGTAGCCAGGTGGGGGTCAGCCTCTTCTCCCAGGCAGTCAGCAACAGGACAAAAAGGGACAGCCTCAAGCTGCACCAGGGTAGGTTCAGGATAGCCGTCAGGAAGAATTTCTTCACTTACAGGGTGGTTAAACAGTAGAACAGGCTGCTCAGAGAGATGGTGGATTTACCATTCCTGATAGTGTTCAAGAAATGAGTTGACATAACACTTAGTGCTATGGTTTAGTTTATGTGGTGGTGCTGGATGATCATGGAGGTCTTTTCCAACCTTAATGACCCTGTGATTCTATGAGGCTCTGGTCAGAGTGGAATTCATCTCACCTCATTAAAGCCAGCTAAAAGGTTGACGTCTAGTCTGAGCTAGTTGCGTGGGCTCCTACTCTATCCAGATGGCACAGATAAATACTTCTTGAGGGCAATTCCTTTCATTTTTCTGAGTTGTTTATGTAAATGTAGAATGACTCACCCTCTGGCAGTATGTGCATCTATTGCTTAATTAAGGGGAGGTGAACCATCTAATTTAAGTTAAACATCTAATTTTCAGTGCCTGAAATTAGCTGAGATTAATCTTACCTGTGGTACAGAACTTCTATTTGTAAAGTTCTTTTCATGAACTTATTGCTAATGTTGTAATTATTATGACAGATTGTACTACTGTGTTTCGAAGTACATTATTTAAATTCTTTGAGGCTACTTTGCAAGCTAGTGGAGACACAGTCCTCATAAGGGTGATGGATCTGGGCTTTTATCAGAGGGACATCCTCTTTTTGATTCTTAAAACAGATTAGTGCTATGAAGATATGGAAAGTCCCTGAGAAGTGGTAAAGAGGAGTGATAGGCAAGCAAAAATAATACTCAAAATGAGCAAATTGCATGAGAGATAGCGATATCTCTGCGAAGAAGGCATGTTTCATTTTTATATATTCTCACAGCTTTCCGCTTAATGCTGCAGAGATTGTGGAGATAATGAAATGGATCATTACCCAGAAATACTATAATGAATGAGTTTACTGAATGTATGACAACACAACTGTGTATATAAACACATGAGCCTTACATGTGCACACAAGGAGAAATATTTAATGAGTTGATGGGCAATCAGCTTGCACATGTGGATGTACACCTGGGTGTACTTGCACAAATTTTGAAAGTTCCCTACTATCTCAGCAGCATCTCATACAGATTTACACAGCACTTGCATTCATCTGCTGGCATTAGACTCCCTCCTTCTTCACTTGCTGTCACAGTCTTTCTGAGGAGAAGGGTGGCATTAATCTAGAAGCTACTCATATACTTAAAAGAGATAGAATATGAAGACAAGTAATTCAGCCAATATAAAAATGGGATATTCATTAATGTGTTCTCAGCCTTTCAGGGAAGTTTTTCTTGAGGATTACCACCTCCCTCATGTGAATTATTTTTCTTCTTGTTAGGAAGAGAATGACATTGCTGTAACTGCTACAGCCATTGCTTATAGGGAAGGATATCATTAAGGAATTGTGGTTTCTGCTTAACAATTTGAAACAAGTAGGAAGGCTTATAGCAAGTGACAGGGCTACATGCAGGCTTAATCAAGTTGGATGTGTGCTCTGCAAAGGGTGCTGCTCATTGGCTGTAGTAGCTGTAATCAGTCTGGTAAATCCCTCATGAACCGTAAGCTACTTTGCTTGGCAAACTGTCATGAAGTAAAAATGTTTGGAAAGCATTGTAAGTGTCACCTATCTAACCAGTGTGCTTATTTTCATTTTGGACATGGTGCTTGCTGCCTTCGCTAGAGAGGATATGCAGATTGGGCCGAGTGTGCCCTGCAGGTGTGTATTGGTCCTGATAGTCTGGTTTCTGCCATTTGTATTTCAAACCAGGCAGTCCAAGAACACAAATGCAGAGCCTTATATCAGTGTATGAAAGAGAAGGTATCAGTCAAATTACAAGGATATCTTGCAACATAGACATCAAAAGGTAGCTAAATGCCTGCCATTTCAATAATGTACACATTTTGAGGTATAATTATTAAAGGTATGTGGGAAATAAGCATATTGAAGGGGTGACTGGGCTTTGCATCTGAGGGTTTAAGGTCTTCGCAAAGCACAGAAATTAATTTTCCTTTCAAAACTTTTAAATTGGACAATCTAATATTTGAGGCTATAAGGTTCACCAGATGCATATAAACATTGTTCCGCTTGTAGCTTCCTATTCACATAGAACACTGCTGATCATGATAAAGTGCCCAATACTGTGTTAATTTTCCATTATGTTAGAAATGAGAATAAAACAGATTAACTCAGAGAAAAGTAAATCATCAAGTTGTAAATATTTTCATGTTCTTTAGAATCAGTTTTAAACAACAAACTTATTTTAAATTGTAGGAGGCTGAACTTAGCCCTTTTTTAAATTTCTCAAAATATTTTTGTTAGTTGTGGGAAACGGGTGATGTTTTTCACTTTTTCAGCTGTGGCTGCTGTGGTACAGCTATTGTACAGCACAGCTTATTCTTAAAGAACTCCATGGCTTATTCTTAAAGGGCTCCCGTTCTTGCATTAAGTGTTTTGGTATTGTACCTGCTTTCAGCGCATTTCTTAATAGTTCTTCCAAGCTATCTTTTTAAGGCTAAAGGACCAATAGTTTTTAGCTTCATGATAACAAATTTGACAGTGTGTCAGAAAAAAATGTGGCATACTGTAGACAAAAGTTCAATTTAAAAAAACCTTTAATCTTCTACCATCTTATGATTTAACAACTATTAAATCCAAGCGCAAATGAGAGGATCAGTGATACTAGACGCTATACAAGTGGAATAGTGGTCTAAATTCCATTTGCATAATTTGTGATGTAAAAAGAGTCTCAAATAAGTGAGGAGAGAAGGAAGCAACTCAGAGATACGTAGAAATTTTTATCTATGTTTATGTTAGAACATAAATGTTTAAATGTTGAACTTCTTTTGGCCCTGCTGCAGTATGCTAACTTATTTCTTATCAAATACCTCAGCAGAAATCACCCTTTGGAAGGGGCAGTTAGAGTCTTATATACTTTCAGTGCCCTGGGGATGGGGTGAAAACAGTGTATATATTTGGGTGAGGACTGGGTGAGTGAGGAGCAAGGCCCTGCTATTGCTCTGAAGACAGTGGAGCAGTGTTAGCAGTTGGATAGATATGTAAGGGCTGTGTCTGTTTGAAAGAGCCTGAAGTTAAAGACTAGAAAATTGAACTCAAGTGAATCAAAGGAAGGATGTTCAGGGAAATGGACAAAAAAAATCTTCACAGCTGTCTCTTCTATTTGGCATGCCCTAATTGCTATGATTGTTTTTTATGCAGTGCTTTGATGATTAGGGGAATCTTTTCTAAACAAAGTACACATTCAGGCTGATACTGCAAAGTTATCTGGAACTGTTTGTATGAAAGTGGCTGCAACACAAATGCCACAGTCACTGCATTCACTTGCTTGACCAGGCAGCCAGCAATTTTACTTTCTCATTGAAAAAGAGCTTTTTTTCCTAACTCCACAGGAGGGTAGAAGCAGAAAAAGCAGAAAACTAATACAGATTCTTCTGTCGTATTTGTCCTGTGTCTGAGTGTCACTGTGCTTACAACTAGTAAATATTGTGCTTGCAGGGTTCAAACTAATAAAAGGGATTTTAAGGAGAGGTGAGCAGGGAGGAAGATGGGGACCCTGAAGAGACAAAGTGGGATTACAGCTACAGGGTTGTACATCTCAGCGCTCAACACAAAAGGTTGACTCACAGTCTCTGCCATGACAGCATTCATAGACACAGTCCAGCAAGTTTTTTATGTGCAGTGACTCCATGTGCATTTAGGTTCCCTCACTTTCTGTATTGCTACATAGACACCTTATGATGTCAATGCTGGAAAATGCAGTGTAGATATTTGAAAAGGAAATTATAACTTGGCTCATATCTGATTGTCCAGAAGAACTGAAATTCAGCAAAGAGAAATGCAGGGTCCTGCACCTGGGGAATAACCCCAGGCACTAGCACAGGCTGAGGGCTAGCCTGCTGGAAAGCAGCTCTGCAGAGAAGGACCTGGGTGTCCCGGTGCAAAACAAGCACTCCACTCCAGCAGCGCCCTGGTGGCCAAGAAGGCCAATGGTGTCCTGGGAGACATTAGGAAAAACATTACCAGCAGGTCTAGGAAGGTGATCCTGCCCCTCTACTCATCCACACTGAGTACATCTGGAGTGCTCTTCTGGGCTCCTCAGTACAGGAGAGTCATGCAGCTCTTAGAGTGGGTCCAGCAAAAGGCAGCAAGAGATGATAAAGGAACTGGAGCATCTCTCTTATGAGGAAAGGCGGGAGAGCTGGGCCTGTTCAGCCTCCAGAAGAGATGACTGAGAGGGGACATCATCAATGTCTATCAGTATCTGAAGGGAGAATGTCAGAGGATGTTTCCAGGCTCTTCTTGGGACAAGAGGCAACAGGCAGAAACTGATGCACAGGAAGTTCTGCCTGAATATGAGGAATATCTGTTCTGTGCAGGTGACCAAGCATTGGAAGAGATTGCCCAGAGAGGGTGAGGAACCTCCCTCACTGGAGATATTCCAGAACTGTCTGCACACAGTCCAATGCCAGTCTAGGGTGACCCTGCTTGAGCAGTGAGGTTGGACCAGAAGATGCCCTGTGGTACCTTCCAACCTGACCCATTCTGTGGTTCTGTGAAGAGTAAATCTACCCACTTATTGGAGTGTTATACGCTTCTTTAGCTGACCTAATTAGAATCACAATCTAACTAAACAATGAGGTAAATATCTTAATTCTGCTCCTCCCCTGTTTCTTAAAAAACCTCTAAGGTTGTCTCAGAGACATACTATGTCTTTCAAAGTTTACCACTAAAAGAAAAAAAAACCAACTTTTTCCTTTGACTTTTTCATTGGATGGTGTTTATACGAAATGCTGAAAACTTGGTAAATTTTGTGCTGTAAAATGCAGAGTAATAAAATGCTCTACAACCTGGTGCTGGATCCAGCTGCTCTAGTCTATGTAGGTGGATGTCCTTTCTGATTCCTCATTTTCCCTTGCACAAAGGACCCAGACTGTGGTGCCATGGTGGTGCTCTGGAAAAAAATTAGATGGGGTGGTTCCTGGTTCACCTCAGTGAGTGCTTGGTTTGATTGGAGAGCATAACTTGGGAACGGCACCAGATGAGTCATCCCTCATCCCTGCCTTCAGGGACTGAACATTTCCCTTACCCAACGCTTTTGGGTTCTTGTTAGGCTGCTCCTGCTGAGTAGAGCTGTGGGAAGTGTTGCCAGCATGGGCTTCTCCGTAGGAAGCTCTGAATCTAGAGGAGTATGGATGATGTCAGTCACAGCAAATTTCCCTTCCTGAAGCTAGTGAAAATTCCTCCAGCAGTATAATCTTGTGTCTGTGGGGTCCTTAACCGCTGCTTCCAAAACAGGGTATGGTTTCATGTGTGTTTTTAATACAGTTTGCATCTATGGACTTATCTAATGATACTTAAGCTGATAGTAATTGGAGGTTCTGTGAAGCTCACAAAGTACGTATGATGCTTATAAAACTAGTTAGCACCTTTTCTCCATTCATTCTTATTATTTCAAATTGTCATAGTTCCCCTAATAGTGATACATTTTTATATAGAATGCCCATGAAAACAGTGGGGGAGTCTGGTTTCTTAGTATTTTGGCCCTTTTCATGATCACTAAAGTCCAATCAGGGGTGAATTCACACTGCAGTCTTCATTGAGAGTCTTTTCCCCTGGCTTCCTCTTTCCATTGTGGGGGGGGAGAAAAGAAAAAGGAAAAATTTAAGAATGAAAAATCTTTAAAATCTTTGAGAATTCTCACTTCCTTTCAGATTTTGTTCAAAGTAACCAGCATTCTCAAAAGTTGTTAGATATGAACATGAATGGAATACAATACAATAATCTGATTTGCATTAGGAAATTAATTTCTGCTCCAGCGTCAGAGTAGTGTACATATAAGGAGAAAAAACCCCACTCTATCTTCCCTCTCCTTCATCATAGACCATCTTGTCTGTATGCAGTATCCACAGTATATATGGAGATGTGTATGTATCTGTATAATATTATACATCTATATAGTCTCTACAGCTTTTAAAGTTCAGATTTTTTTATCTTCCTCTCAGCTGCTTGGCTATTTATTACATTTCTGGACATTTGTTTCCAAGTTTTTGTGCATTTTCTTATTTATATGCTTGTCACAGAGAGATTTTTATTTTTTGTGTGAATCTTGACAATTATGCATTTTGTTGAGATAAAACTCACACTTTAAATTTTGCTAGAATTCACTAAAGTTAAAAAGTTCTCTGTCTTGTGGAAACTCAGATATTTTTCAGAGTAGTAACAAGACAAAACTCTTATATGCAAAGTTTGTATTATTAACCTACAAGTCTCTTTCTTTGTTAAATTCATCCTAATCAACACAAGTTCCTTTATCAGTCTGAAACCTGACAGATCAAGTGAGACACACACAAAAAAAAAAAAGGAAATGCAAGACTATATGGTTTCTCTTTGCTGTTACCAGGATAACCTTAAATACCAAGTAGGCATTACACTTTTGGCTTTTCAAAGCCAGATATATATTTTAGAGTACTCATTATTGTGCCTATACATGGTAAAACTGTATGTAGTACCAACATGAACAATGCTGAGCTAAATAGCCAAACTACAGATTTTAGGGGCAACTATTAAATTTTGAACCTAGAAATAAAAGCTTCAATTGTTTAGCTAATTGTACAGTTTCCATGTTTGAATACGGCAGCATTATGCAACAAGACAAAAACCCAAAACAATATTAACTGTTTGGCATACTTTATAGCAATTCAGTTGGAGAGGAAGAAGAGAATTTAACGGTCAAAATATTAGAAGCAGCTGTGGATACCTTAAGCAGGTTTAAAATTTTAAAAGAAGTGCATTTGGCTTTAAAAGTGAATAGGGTGTAGCACTGGCATTGGCTCATACAATTTTTGAATGGCAAGGAACATAATATTTCAGTAAGTCTTAGTCAAGCTGTTCTAATTAGCCTACAAAAGAAAAAAGATCTTATGAACTGAAAACATCTTGCACTGAATGGGTAAACTTGATCAGTTTAGTCTGAATTATTTGGCTTCAGTCTGCATGTCTCATTTGATGTTTGTTGGCCTGTGTACAACTGCAGAAGAGTCATGTAGGAGAGAGGGGTTGGAAGCACTGTAGAGTGCTCTTTTCAGAGACATTTGTCCCTCAAATTTGTGTATTTGAGCCAGAAAGTTCAGGGTAACGCTATGAAAAATAGTGCTTCTTGAAGCATAGCCATATTTATTTGGCATTAATTCATATACAGTGGATACAACACTGGCACAATTACAAAAATGGAACTGATTACAAAACTGTATGGAGTGGTGGTTTTAATAGGGTCACAGTTTATTAAAATCATAGCAAACAGAAAAGGAAACCTCTTTAGGAATTTTATCTTATTTCTCCTCCTTCCAACCTTTCTCCTATATATATTAATCTATCACTATCTACTGTTTTTTTAATTTTAAATCCAAAGAGAAGAAAAAAGATCTGCAAATGTTTCATCTTTACAAGGCTCTTCAGCCATCAAAAGTATTCATTCTAGCACACTGTTTTCATTTGTGTCATAGTGATGAAGGCAAGTTCTAGAAGATTAAAATTAATAATATGTGAAATGCTATCAGTTGTCTTTCCTCAGAATCCATGCCTCAGAAAGCCTTTGCTGCATATGTAAAACTGGAGCTACTCTTATTATTACCTAGTAGATCCAGCTTTTCTGGCTTTTTAGGGCCTAATTTATATTACTGGTGAACAGAGGCCAAAAGTCAAATATATATGCACATACATAAATGTATTTTTGAGTTAGAAAGGACTTTGGATGTCTGCAAGTGCACAGACACAGTTTGACCTGAACTCTTCTGACATTAGCCACCTGTTGCATAAGCTATAGGACTAATAAAATAGAATTGCAGAAGTATACTGTTCTTTTTACTTTTGAGACAGCAAAGCATTGCAGCCAATTTTTGAAAATGGAGTGGGAAACAGAAAGGAGGCAATAAGAAAACCCTCTAGAGATATGGAGTGTTTTTCCTCATGGCTGTTTATGGTACTGTCAAAAGGTATAGTTGTGCACTTACAAATAGGAGTAAAACTACATTCCTCGAAGCCATTAGAAAATTTGCTCTTTGGACTTGGTCCAAACATCTATTGCTAACTACAGGTAGACCAGTTTTTATCAAATAGTCAAAGGAGAAACTGTGTCTGAAATTATTTTAATGTAAATCTCCAAATCATAATATAATTCACTCTTAATTCCAAAATATATTTATATTAATTAAAGTTGGGGGTTTTTTGTTCTTCCTTTCCACTCTTTCTGGTGTTTTCTCAGTAGAGATTTGGTATTTTCGCAGGTTTTTTAAACTTGGCTTTCCGTAACTTGGCTTTCTGTGACTCTTAAGGGGCTTTTCCAGATGTTGGATGCTCGTTAAAATGAATTCTATTCTAGTTCAAAAGTCTTTGGAGAAGCACTGAGTAAGGCAACAGTCCATTGATTCTCTCATATTAGACTCAGTGTTGGGTTCATTTCATGGACTTAAGTTCAGCAAATAAAAATGTGCAGCTGTTAGTTCATTTCTCAGCAATGTTTTTAGCCAAAGAAGACTTTTATGTACTAGTGTAATGACTTATAGGTTTTTTTGTGGTAAAGGATGCCCTTTGCTTCCTTTGATCATTGTTGTGTGAATCTGATGCACTAATGATGAATTGCTTTTAAATACACACTGACAAAACTGAGTTTTCTGCCATTGGTGAAAGAAGTTAGAAACAACAACATGACCAGAGTTTGCTGAGTCTGCTGAGTAATTTAAGCATGTTTAGATTGGCTTATTTTTATGTTTGGGAGAAGAAAAAAAAGAAGAGTCAACCTTAAAATTCATTTTAAAAGCAGGGTAATCCCATAAAGTAAGAACATGTTACAATGAAAGGAAGTAAATTCAAGAACACAGAGGTTATATCCTACTTCCTTCGCTTTTTATGTTAGCCCATAGTAACTCAATAGACTGTACTAGAGAAGTCGATAGGGGAAATGTGGTTTTTATTTTTGTAGGGAAGACAATTATTTTTCATATTTGATTGCTAACTGCAGCCTTATTTTTTACCTAACGCACAGGCGTTGCTTAGGTGTGTTATTTATGGGTTAGTAGATTGCTTAAAGTAGATTGCAGTAAAGTGCTTTATTTTTAACTTAAACACTTTTTCCATCTTTTGAAACAAATTGGTTCCTATTATCTTTGCAAAACTGTGATAATGCCAAAGGAATTGTCTCTTTTAAAGCACTGCATGTTAAACAAGTTTCTAGAGTGTAGAGAATAACATGAGATATTTATAATTAATACTCAGCTTTAATGCCAGTTTTAAGTATTCCCCCTGCAAAAATTACAGATTGTTGATTCGCATGTGAAGTTTCTTTAATCTCACTGTTTCATTACCATCAAAAGAAAACTCCAGTTCATGTTAAAACTGTGTCCATCAAATGGTAATTAAGGAAGGTTTCCTTTTTTCCTAATAACTGAATTAACCAGTTCTGTTTACTCACTTTACTAACACATCCATTATTGTAACCATTGTAAACTAGATAGTGTAATAATCAGCATATCTGATTTGTTAATTTTTTAGTATGCTAAACCTTACTGCATTAGATATTCTTTACTTTTTACCTGCTTTCACTGAAATAAGAACCTTTGGGTTTTCTTATTGGGAAAAAGTACAAACTCACTTTTTGTAAAATAGACGAGATTCTTCTGGCTGCCTGACTGCAGGCAGAATTTGAGGACACATTTGAAGGCCTACATGGCAGAAAGATAGTTGAAGTGTGTACAGAAGGGAAAGAAATTATTGAGCTGAAACCATTTATACTTAAAAGAATATACAAAGAAAATATGGAAAAGGCACCTAAAATTAAGACGTTTAGCTTTAAAATTGAAAATGTGGTTTGAAAATAGCTTTTCTATAGCTTACCCCATTTTTATGGTTTACTGAGAAAGTTTTTTCATTACTCTGTGAAATCTGTGGTAGATTCTAAAGGTATCCCTACAAATAAGGTCAGTATTCAGTAGCCCTGAAAACTTCTAAACATTTATCTACATGAATAAATTACCACAATGCTAATTACCACTAATCCAAGGATTGGGATTTATATTTCGTTGCTATCCTGTGACCGCATAATGTGCGTGCTTTTCACTGTAACCTAGATGCAAGGAGTATTAACCACCAGCTTGCTTAACAGTAACTTGTTCTTGTTCCCGACCTTAATTACAAATATTACTTTGGTTTTACCAGGGCACAGGGGGGGACAGGAACCACCGTTACTGTGTGTAACTGTCACTAGTATCAAAGGCATTTTTGCAGCAACTTCAGGGGGCCCAGATTAAAGCAGATGGGAGATAAGGCAAAATTCACACCAAACCTGACATCACTTTGGGCTGATCATTTTGTCTGAATACATCTGGGATCCATGCATGTCCGAGGACAGAATATAGTCCTTTAACTCTTTGCCAGAAGTTAAGGATTAGAAAGTCCCATTGGCCTCATGGTTGTTATTCATTCTAATGAAACTATCCTAGCACTTAGAGAATTTATTTATAACATATATTAGGAGTTGTCTTTTTTCTTTAGAAGACTGCACATGTGCACAACAGCAGTCTTATGGTGGTTGGCAGGTATCCTTGCCTCACTCAAGCATCAAACTGTTGGGTTTTTTTCCTGAAATTCCTGCACAGGAAAAGATTATACTCATGGTCACCATCTGGTTGGCCATGTTCTTTTGTTTTCAAATGTCAGGGAAATCTGTATCGACTGCATAAGGAAAGTTTTTTAAACCTGATTTGACTGTACCAATTGTTGTGTGTAGTTCTGTGTTTCCAATTGTCGTGGGTTTTTTTGAAAGTTTACTATTTGCATTTGAAAACCTGTAACATCTTAAAATAACAGACTTGAGCATGAAGATACATATTATAGATCTACTCATAAGATGTAATTTCCTTGAAGCCTAATTTTCTTGGAAAACTTTCTTCCCTGCTTTGGGCAAGTAATTTTTTTCTGATAAATACTAGGATAAAATTTCAAACTGTTCCTCTGTACTTCTTGCACTGGGTCTTTTGGTGAAACCTGTATTTTTCTGCACTTCAGCAAGGTCTAATACTGAAATTTTTGTTCCCAAGTGTTTCTTGTCAACAACAAGGGCGGGGTCCTTTAATCAGCACACTACTTTCATTAGCCATATGTATTCTTTATGACATTTATTATTCTTCAGCAAATACTACTGAATTATACCATTTCTTCTTGAAAGTTTCCTTCTGTGATTTTACCTCTCAGATTGAGTTCAACTTATCAAAAAGATATTTTCACTTCTTTCCTGCCAATGTATAGCATCCACATTAACGATAGGGTATGATTCAACTTGCTGCTGAGCCACAGATATCTGTATATCTCCATGGCTGTCTACTTTCAATCTTATGGAGAGAGTGTGGGAACATATCTTTGCATGCATTACCTCCCTGTGTACATCAGGATGCCAGGCATTGCAGGTCTTTGTAAAAATTGAGCAGCTCTATAAGGTCTTGGTGTATACAATCAAGGTACTGCGACTTCTGTAAGCTCAATAACTCATAATTCTGCCTAAAAGACGTTGGAGCTCAATCTTTTCCCATTCCGCAGCCAAAGAATAAAACTTTATTCCTATCAATTTCTGCATGCCTTCCTCTTGAACAGAAGGAAAACCGCAAATTTCATGGAGATTGCCATTGCTGCAAATTAGAAGGGCTGCTGGTCTTTGACGCCTTTAGTAGCCTTGGGATGGAGCAGTAATGCAGATTCCCATTACTTCATGACAAGTTAAAAGATGGTGCACCTCACCTCACTGCAGATGGGAAGATGGATGATCTTAGCAGGCATCAGCCCTTTCAGAGTTCCTGTGTGCTTATGACATGATTCCCTCCTCTCTACCACCCACTCACATCTGTTTAAAAATTTGGTATGATTTCATGTATCAGCACAACTCCAGAGACAGCTCAGAGTTTCCCTTCATGATGTCTTTTGAGCTAGAAGGAGCTGCTTTGGCACCTCTTATACGTGCTCCCCATTCAACAGGAAATAAAAGAGGCCTCAATAAAGGTGTAGTCTGTTTTTCTGGTTTTGTCTGTCCCCTACTGAAGCCCTCTGAGGAAGCTGGCATTGATTCTTGAGTTGAAGCTAGTTGTCTGGGTCACTAATCCTAATTTAGACTTTGTAAAGCAGAATTTCTGACAGGCAGCATGAGGTACCATTATGTATTGAAAATAACAAGGTGATGAGGTCTGAAACAAGAAAGATTGTGTGCTTTGGGTTGTCTAGGTGTCTCTCTCTTAATGTTAAGTATTTCCTCCTAGGTAAATAAAGTAGCGTTTCATTTTCCTACAGTTTTATTTTACTTTATTTTCCTTTACATGGGAAAGGATATTACACTGGCAGTAGCAAAAACCCACTGAACACACTCAATGTTGTCATTCAGCCAAATTATAATCCATTAAAAGTGTGGCAGAAATGAAACACAGATTAGATATTAAATGCACTAAGAAAAGCATGATTATTGATTCTTAGATTTAAGTTCCTGTATTTCAGTTTTCTTTTTTGTCACAAATGATACAGAATTATGAACAGTCCTCCTCTTGAATGGTCTCCATTCTCCTCATAAGTGGGCAGGTGAAAAAGATGCTGTAATGGACAGCACCCAGTTTTGTTAAATCTTCCATTAACATCTATCATTACAGAATCTGTTCAGCTGTAGCATCTGAGGAATGTATGGGTTTGACCATTTTGATCAATTGGCATTTTCTGGGTAATATGTACTGCTTCTGTCATGCTGCTGTAGACACAGAAAGAGGATGCTTATAAATGACTACATCTGTTCATTTGAGAACATTGCTGCTGTTCTAGTCACAGGGTTTTATGTAGAAAGCCACTCATGCACGATATTATTTTTAAAACTGAGAGGCCTGTTTGATTTTAACAGGGCTCTGCTGATACCCAAGAAATTTAATCAAGCAATTTCCTAAACCCTTTTTTATCTCCACATGTGTTTTCTACCTTACAAGTCTAAGTGAAGTCAGTGTCAGGTTCTCATCAGCACACATGCAAATCAGAGAGGCAAGTATTGAAGGTTAAAACCTTTTCTGAAGAGCTACCTTTGAAAACATGTTCATATTTTTATAGAATGGTCGGTGTCTCTTTGAGAAGGTTACCTAATATTAAGCAAAATGGTTTTATAAATGTAAGTTCAGGAAATATCCTGGATGTTGCTGAAGTAGTGTTTATAATTTTGCTTCTAACTACCAGATCCTCCTGGATGTATCGTGTGTAGTCACAGTTATGAAGAAAAAGCAAAATGGTTTCATTCCTAAAATTTGAATGTTGCTGTTTTCAGTAACATTTATTTCAAATGTAGATATTGGCCAAATAGTTTCATAATCAGCCTATGAACTTCACATCCCTCAAAGACTACCTATCATCCACACACTGCTTTGAATTCCCGAAGTCATGTGCAGTGCATAAGACATTAGTACTTCTCCATCTGCATTTTCTGGGTAATGATTATCCTCCAGTCCTGCTTTTGCAAACACTCAAGTATGGCTGTTATTCTCCCTTTGACTCCTCTTACTAGCTCAGTCTTGAGTTAGTACAAGTATTTGAGTATTCATGTAGATAAATAGATCAGAATTCATAGACTTTTACCAGAAGTTAAATAAAAAGTATGACTTAATCTGGATCTGTTTTCTAGTACTGTTCACAGACTCTTGGAACAGGAGATGAAGGGAGGAGTAAGCGGTGGGTGTAGGAAATGGATGGGACTTTTGAAGCTGTTGTCAGTTTATTTCAATTTAAAACATTCCTTATGCTAAGACTCAATAGCCGCAGATTAAAAATAAAAGCACCTAAAATAAACAGGAGAGGCTTTTCAAAGTTTGTATTTATGTCATTGGTGGATAGGAAACTACTATTTGAAAGTACTGTGGGTAGACTTGAAATCATTCTAGTGTTATTTCCTAAATTTATCTAGAATCATTGGAAGATCATCTGCTAATCAGACAATCTGAACCTGAATATTCTTGGTTTGAAAACTAAGCATTAGATTTATACAAAATAAAGGCATGGAACCAGGAAGTTGTATGTAAGAAATAAATAAGAAAGGAATTCTACAGATGATGCAGGATACTGAGTATAGCAAGCTTTTTATAAAATGACTTCCAGATGAAATTAGAGCTCCAAAGTGTCTGGAGTTAATTTTATCTGTGCTAATTTACATATCAACAGAACTACATGACCGAAACCACCTTTGCATGATTTTTTCCTGGGACAGCACATATATTTCTATATGAAAATTTCCTTCTTTTTTTTTTCCCCTAATACAACAAACTGTAGTTGAACCTGTGCTAGGTCTCAGGAGCTAAGAATAAACTTTCCTGTGGACCTGTCATATTTGAACTAGCCTTCATAAAGTTTTGTACGTTCATATAGTTTTGTAGGACGCTCTGTAAAGAAAGAAGGAATGTTAAATCCTGCTTTAAATAAGAAACATAATGATGCTTCAAAGGAAAAACACACATAATTGGAAGGAAGGAAATATGTAGTTGACTGAAAATTTCTTTTAAATTAGTGTCTAACAATGAAAAACGGGTATATATGTATATGTGTTTGAGAAACATGAAGGGAATTATTTCTGATCATTAAGAGCAAGTCAGCTATTTCCTTGGCTAATCAAATTTATCTCTCTTTTTTATTATTCTTTTTATGAGAGTTATTAAGCAGATTTATGAAACAAATAATCCTTTTGAAATTTTATTGCTAAATCAAGATGAGATATTTCCAAAGACAATATAATTTTTATTATTATTGTTAATACTATATTTTAGTATCATCTGACCAGGGATCAGCTTGTTTTCTTCTGCTTTATGCCAAGTTTCTCTTTTTATTGTCCATATGATGATTCGCTCAAGAAATTCTCACTTCTTTCAATTTGTCTTTCACTCCATACCTCTTTTCCCCCTTAAGATCCTCTGTTGCTTTTGAAATATTCTCTGGCTGCATTCTTCATCACATTTCCTCCATCATTTGCATTCCTTTTATTTTCTCTTCTCGCATCTTTCTCCTTCACCTTCATGGTGTGCCTGAGTGTGGAAGAAAAATGGAGGGGTGTTGATGGGGTGTTTGAGGAGAAAGGGGTATTTCTGTAAGAACGTTTTTATTTCTCTAGCATGTCAGTCATAGGAGGATAATTATACCACCTTGGAAGTAATTTTAGAAATACATGAGAGAAAGAGAGAGTACTTTGGCTTGTTCAGATTTTTCTTCTTTGAGTTTATTTGGCGGGTGGACTTGTCAATTGGCATATACTACTTTTTTGTCCAACTAATTGAAACATTCTATTCCACTCCTCATCACAGACAGTAACCACATGACAAATACCTTATGCAACAAAGCATTTTTCACTTAAACGTGTAGCTCCTAGCAGCATAAAAGAGTTTTGAACAACCAAAAAATAATTACGGCCTGTAATGTTCATAAAAATATAAAGAATTTGCACTGTGAAGAGGAAATATAATTAAATTACGTATCAACATAATTTTTGAACTCACATGTGTGTTTATACTGTGGTAAAAATAATGCAAAAGTTTTGTGTGAGATTTGGGCACAGAATGGAGTTACTTTATCTTGCTGCAGCTGTGATTAGAAGTTATGGAAGGGAGAGAAGAAAAGGCTTGAAAAGGAGCAGAATAAATTAGAGAGTCTGTCAAATGCAGAACTCTTTTTCCAGGAGGTGAAAGATACACTATGGAAGGGGAATTAATCCCATTCAGTGGCCAGACAAAGAGAGGCATTGGAAAAAGAAGACATCTGTTGGTGAAGTAGAGCACAGATTGGCAAGAGATGAAGTGAGATGACCGAAGGAAAACTTTTTTAACATCTCAGAGGAACATATTTTAAATGATATTTTGGAATGGAACAGACTGAGGATTGCAATGCATTTTGATCTGAATATAGAAAGATGATTCCAAATTAGGAAAAAACCCATTCTGTGGTGGAATTAAATATTAAGGAATGAATATATTATAAATGAACAGTGTTAAAGAGTTTATAGTTTTTTTCAAAGGTGGGCATGTAGTTGTGAAAGTGAAAACTGAGCAAGATTCTGGTTTTAAGATAGAGATTCATGCTCTGAGCCTCAGGTAGAAGTCATTTGAAGAATATCCTTGATTAGAAGTGTTGAGTAACTGGTGAAATTTCTAGATGCTGGGACAATGACTTTTGATAAATTAAGCAAATGTGAGCTGATCCATCTTGACATAAGGGAAGTGGAAACAAGGAGTGTGTTTACGACCTGTTTGAGATTATAATCTTGTAAATAGAGGACTTGATTTTAAGAGCAGTCTTGAAAATAGAGGTAGAAACAAAGAACAAAGTATTTAAAGCTTAAAGGTACTATATTAACAGTGAGATCACAAATTCACAAAGTGGATCAACCCCCAAGGATTTAGGAAAAGAAGCAAAAAATTTTTCCCTTGCCTTCTAGCCAGTGGTAGGCACACTTAAGTTTTTCCTCAAAGATGTACTTAAGTGAAAAATTCTGTAACTCTGGGTGCCTCAGAGAGGTTCATTGTAGTCAAACTGAAGAGCTCTGTTCCTGTTTTATTTATGGGACTTTCAGATATTTTCTAGTCTCCAGAAGATTTTAATTCCTTGACTAAGCTCCAACCACATCTTTTGGTGTTCTTTCAAGCTATGACAGAAGGAAGATGTGTTTACTTTATGCATAACAGTTGAATATTGTACCTAAATTTTATACTTGCAGCAAGAAACAGAAGACCTGAATTTTAGGCTTTTCACAGTCTGAATTCACAGACCACCATTTCCTTGAAGAGTCCCCTATTCACGTTGGTTTGACTGGGAAAATCCATCAGTCATTCTTTTGAAATGCAGTGGAGCCAGGAGCAGAAGTTACTGGGAACCTCTTTCTGATACCATTCAGAAAAAAAAAATCTTTGTCTCTATTCTGTAAGTGAATAAGAATAATTCTTTTTGGTAGGATCAACCTGTAGGATCAATGTGTAAGGTAAATTGAACCTTATAAGATTGCTGGATGAGAAGGTTAACAAAAGGAAGAGACAAGTCTCCCACCAGGATGCATCTATGGCTTGAGCAATGAGTGAAGTGGCTCCTGCAGCTTGCAGAGCATAGACAATGCATCTCATAGCTCCTTCTCACCATGGGGGACAACTCAAAGCATAGCTGGTGATTAATTAAAAGGTACAGAAAACCCATTCCCTTTATACATGCTCCCTACAACATGTAGAAGGAAAATCAGTTTATTTGAATGTCAGTGTAAGTGATGTGATCCTCAGGTTCCTATGTATTTAACTTCTACAGAGCTTGAAACATGTTCCTATGGACGGAATATATTAAAGAGGTCCCCAGTATAATGTGTCTATGGAGAAATGGAGAAATAGGCACCTGAAAGCCAGATATATGAAATAACAGGATAAGGGCCCTTAAATACTGCTCCTTGTGAAAGTTGGCTTTGCACAGTAAAAGTGAAGAGGTAGACCACCAATGAACAACTCGATTTATAGATTTATAGCAAACATTACTTCTGTGGGATTAGATGACATGACAGTTTTTATAATACTCTAAATTTTGTAAGAAAACATAGAAAGGAACAGCTTGCTTTGTAAGAGCAGAAATTTCCACAACCAATCCCTTAGTTTTCTGTTTTATTTTCCAAAAGGGCAAAATGGATTTAATATTAGAAATATGTTCTCTCTGGATCCAATTTCAATCTCGGCCACACTCTCTAAATAAGAATCTATAATCCAACTGACTGCTCTCACAAAGTTTGCTCTAATATATCTGTAAATGAAAATATGTGTGCGAGAACAGACTGCGTAAGTTTCACTAAATTGGCTTGAAACACACATATTTTAGCTAAGTGAGTGCAGGATTTTGTACAGACAATGTCTATATCACCTGCCTATGTGCTCTGTTTTAGTTAGGAGATAGAAGAAGGGAATGTCTGTGGTGGGAGGAGAAAATTCAATTATAATTAGTTATTTAAGGTTTTTTAATGCAAGCCATATTATGGAGGAATAACTACCAGTTTTCAACTAGTTAGGATGAAGGTTACTGTAAATCTGTAAACTTTGTTACTGATTTTTTAATAAAACAAACCAAATCCCTTTCTTGCTGGGAAATATTTTTCCACATTAATGGGGAAAAAAAAGAAATACCATAGAGATAAACAGAAAATAGTATTTGAATGTTTAACATAATAATTTGGAACATTTAAAGAAAAAAAGAAGAACCAAAATCTGCTCTTAATTATACATGGTTTTCAATGAGTCCAGAAGGGGTAGCACAAGCACATCCAAAGAACAGAATTCAGCTCAGGGACATAAGGGAGAGACTTGAGAAATAAAAACTCTATATAAGCCTCATCATCATTATTATAATAACATACATGTTTGAATTTTAGAAATGGTTTGAAATGATTGCAACTAAAAATTATTGCTATTCAATAGCAGGCACATTGCAGGGTTACCTGCAAATTTACATAAGGCATATATTTTGAATTTAATTCTTCCAAGTTATGTGTCATTTGCCTTTGAGTTATTGGTGTGGTTTTGTTGTTTGGTGTTTTTAATATAAATTATGGATTATAATCATATTTAACTCCTAAGTTTTACAATAAATTCTTATTTAAAGTTTCAAACTTTAGAATTGCTTAAAAGGGTGAATTTGTCCATGAAGAACTGCCATGGTAGAATCAAAAGAATGGGGAAATCCTTTAAGTACCACATCTTTGTAATTCCTATTGCATCTGTGCAATTTCAGACCAAGAAGACACTGTGTCTGTGTCTGGTTGTGCCTCCAACACTGTAAACAACATAGTGTCCATGGTGTTGATAATTGCCCAGCTCTAGTGACCCGGCGTAAGAGCTATTGGCAGAACTCTGCTTCCTTCCACCACCTGCAAATGCACAACACAAGAGAGCTGAAATGATGTAAATAGCAGCTCTTTTTTTTTTCCTGCTTGATAAGTTGATCTTATAGCAGAAATCTCCATGAGAGTTCAGAGTGTTGGAGATGGGAAGATAGGAACATGTCATGAGCATTGCAAACTTGAAAAAATTTTTAAAAAAGGGTCATGTGAGCAGGAGGACTGTTGATGAATAAAATCTTGCAATATGTTTTTGTGGTCCTAAGGGAAAATTATCATAGTTCATCTTCCTAGAATAAGGCTGGATACTTCAGAGTAATGTTTGGTAACTAAGTACACTGTGTGGCTGTCATTAACTTCTAGGTAACAAAAAATATCAGATTATAAAGAATTATATTATACACTTCTCATGAAAGTCAAAGCTCTTCTACTTTAAAAACACAGATGCATCTGTTTAAATGAGCTTCCAAAGAAATTCAAAGCTGGAGTTTCACATGAGTCTAGGTGAAGTTTTGTAATCTTTTGATTTTCCCACTGTAATACAAGAATTATGCCTGTTCTACAATAAATCCTGGATTCTTTTTAAATTTAAATATATGTGAAAATTGTGTACACAAATTTAGAATTTCAGACTTGTCAAGCAATATTAAAATTACCTTACTCTAAAACACCAGAAAGTGAAGTTAATATTTAAAAGACATGATGAAAATTCACTGGTCAGAAATATATATCTTCCAGCATTCTGTGTTTTATTCTAATTTGATCATGCATTTCATAAAACATGGATAAAATCTGAAATATAAATATTCCATAGTCCTTCAGTGAAAGTACATTAATTGATTCTCGTGGTTATTATACCTATATATTGGACTAAATTCTTACTGGAAAAAAGTTGTACTAGAGAGGGAGCTTCTCCAGAGGCTGATTTTCCATCCATTTCAGTGCCCAGTAGACCTCAATATCCATCCTCATCTTGGTTGCATACACAGAAATCCTGAATATTTTTATTTTAGAAGTCAGGCATAAAGAGCCAGCAAAAACAAGCCTTTCTTTCTTTTATTTCCTCTCATAGGTTATAGTACTATCAGCCCATTCATCAGATAATCTTTATTTATTTTCTGAGACTTGAGTCATTGCATCTCGCTTCGCATTTTAAGTCAGAGTTGATAGTGACTTGTGGGAGCAAGCAGGTTTCTACTGACGATTCAGAATTCAAAAAAAAGGATAGGTCAGTGAATATTTCTACATGATTCATATGGCTCTTCCAGGATTTCAAGAGTTCTTGCTACACTTGAAAGGAAGATCAGAGGCTTGGAATGGAAAAGGCTTTGAATATTCATTTCAAAGATACTGGAATAGAGATAGGAAGTAACAACCACACATCTCTAACTGCAGTCTTCTTTTCACAGAGCTCTCTAGCTGTTAATAACCTCTTGTTTTTAAAAACTGTTTGAACTTTGGATGTTAGTGGAATGCCCCTACTTGGATCACACCTGTTGTTAATATTATGCCTGAAATAGACAACACTAACGTGAAATTCATGTCCAATCTAAAAACATATATATTCTTCAAGAATATTTGTTACTATTTTTACAAAGAGTATTTTTTCTGCTCTTCATGCCTGCTTTCTTTCTTTATCAGTGGCAGGGATATACGCTGGCTGGCTCTGCTGGCGTGACTGCAGGAATCACAGACCCCCAACAGAAACAGGAATGTAGATCACTGCTATTTCTCCCTACTTAGAGTCTGAGCTGCATGTGCTATTTCACACACTATTCACTAAAGCCAAGGTTTGCCTGTAACACCATGACTGTTTGAAATCTCCACTAAAGCTGGGGATGTAGTTTTACTCTTTAGTTGATTTGTATAGCACAAATGCATTGGTTTGGCCATGCCTTGATTGAGCATACTTTTTTTGTCATTCAGTACAACAGCACAGTGTTGCAAATAAGATAGGCAAAAATAATTAATCCAATGAAATCAAACCCAAAAATTCTGAAGAATGTTTGTTCTGTTAAAAAACTTTGCAAAGCCTCTTTCTTTGAGGAAATAAAACTGCCTGGTCCAACCCAAAATATCTGGTGTTATCCTGGTGTATATTAAACCACTATATTTTTGTCCTCAAATAATAATTCAACTTATTGTGGTCATTTAAATTATTAACGTGTAAGAAATTTAGAAACCCATTCACCACTTGCTGGCTTTTTGCAATGAAAGCTGTACTTTGTTCTCTTGCAGAGAATATGCAAGAAAATAAAGGTAGCCCCTAGCAAGGCATTGGAAGGACAGTTCATAAAATTTTGGCTGGGCCACCGCACAAAGGGGAAGTTGATCCTAGGCAAAAGTTATAGGTCTTATTCACACTGAAAATAGGCTGATTACTTGTGGAATCCTGCTAGATAATTATTCAAATGAAACAACATTTGTAAGTGCTAACAGCTCAAAAAAAAATCTGCAGTTCAAATTGCAGTTATGAGTGTGCTGCCGTAATAGGGAAGTAGTGCTGAAGTTCCCTTCAGTGTTCCAAGGGGGTTTGCATTTGTCTTCATGAAAAGGCAGGCAAATACCTTATTTGCACACACAGAGCCACACACATGTACACTATTTTAAGTAAAATTTAAATAATTGCAAGATAAATTAGAGTTCTATTAATGCTACTGATAATAGTTCCATTGGTCGGGAAAACCAACAGGTGGACAGCGTGTAAAACTGTTCAGAGAAGATAACGTAGCAGAAAAGCTACACTGATATGTGTCATCTTCTGTGTACTCTGGAAAATACTAGAAGATTCTTTTGCCAGAGCCCTTCTATATGAGGAACTTGTAAGAACTTCTGTATAAACCTGGTGTGACTCTAGAAAACATTATGATGAGTGAGATGCATAAAATGGACAATAACAACTTTAAAAATTCATGTATTTTTCTGCAGAGTTGCAGAAAAATCATCTGCATTGGTGTGTAGCATCTTACTTAACCATGCTTGGGAACCAAGGGACTTAGCATGAAGCTAAGTATGACACCAGCTTCTAAACAAGTTTGCAGGAAGAGCTGGGGCTCCCACATCAGTAGTGGGAAGATTAGCAGAAACATGATGCATTTGGACTGACTCAGCAGTAAGAACCAGCCTCCCAAACCTCCTGGAGTTCTTTACAGGGGTCTGAAAGCATGAGGAGAAGGTAGATCTAACTGATACAATCCACTCTCCTTTACAAATGCTTCAAATATGCTTCCTAATTTAAAAAAACAAACAAAATAAAAATAGAAACTAGCTATAGTATGAGTTACATTTTTTGACATGCAGCTGGTTATAACAAGCATTAAGAACGTAGGGTCACCTCCTGTGGTGACTTGGCATAGGCACTGTCAGTGAAGTTCTGCAAGGATTGGTTCTAGAACCAGGTGCATAAGAGATGCAAAGAAGGGATGAGAAGTTACCTGACAAAGTTATGTATGCGATAAAATCATTCAGACTAAGGATGACTGAAGAAATTGTGGAACTTTATACAATTGAGCAAAAGTATAGCAGAGGAAATTATTCACAGACAAATGTTTTAAAAAGGCACAAATGAAGAATGACCCTTACTTCACACATTGAATTACAGTTTGTGTCATTCCCGCTCATCAATAAGACTTTTGGGCTATGATCACTAATTCTATAGCAATGTCAGCTAGTAGTCAATACAGTAAGGAAGACAAGCTAAGTATTTGGAATTATTGGAAAAGCAATAGATAAGGAAGCAGCAAATGTGATTTCAGCATCCATGCCATTGTGACAATTCATGCTGTCTTAAATACATATCTTTAATTTTCACATATCTGGTTTCTTTCCATCTAATGAAGGATAAAGTTGAAATGGGAAGGTTGCTGAGAACAGAGCAAGAAAAATAAAGATATGGAAGGATCAGTGTAGAAGAAATGATTAAGGAAATGTCAGTTTGCAAAATAAATGACTGAAAATAATCTGTGAAATCAAGAGTGTTGTGAAAGGAATGCCAAAGCCTTGGGCAGGGGGAGCAGTAATTTTCTTTCTTTTCTGGTGGAACAACTGGAAGGCCACAAATAAAGCTATAGAGACCAAGCTCAGAACAAACAACGTAATTCTTTATGCAACCAGTATATGAATTTTTTAACCACTAGCCACAGGATGTTGTGGATGCTGAAAGTTTACATGAGGTCAAGAGGAGACAGAACGAGCTCATAATGGATAAATTCACTGAAATTTATTAACTACCAAAAAAATGCATCTGGCTAAAGTTCTTCAGTTGAGAATGTCTGGCAACTTCAGATAAAAGGAAGGGATAGTATGTATACTTGCTTTTCTTTAACTTACTTTCTTAAACATCCTATTCTTGGCTTCTGAAAGGGACAGCTTAGTGGACCAGAACTTTTGCTCTTACCAAATATGGCCATTATGATATTCATACCAAGTTTTAGATTTCTTATTTTGGGGTTAAAAAGGGATTTCAAGTCCAAAGACAGTTTATTTCTCTGTCTTCCCCCCCTCCCCCCCCCTTCCCCCCACCATGTGCTGGGTTTCTGTCTAACAGTCTGGCCAAGCATCTTTCATGATGGTTAGTGAATATGATTGAAATAAATAATAGTTTTAGCTTAAGGAAGTTAAATTTTGGATTTGCTTTTCAGGCACTTTCCCAGACACTGGAGAAAATAAAGTTCCTGTATTCAACTGAAAAGGGAAGGGACTTACATGCCTTTACAGTCAAAAAAGTATGGTTAAAGATGAATTTTCTGAAGTCTACTTTACAGATTCATCTCTGTAAGTGATGAGAGAAGTTCACAGCATTTTACAAAATACATTAGAAAAACTAATAGGACAAGATTTTGGTTTTTAAGTTTTTTGTTCCATTTAAGTAAAACTTCTGTTTTAATTAAAAGGCTAGATGGAATAAAGAAATTCTTTTCATTAATTCCATGCCATTCATAGTGCACTGTGGATTACAGATGAGTTCTGCTCTGAACAAGATGAAAAAGTTCCCAAGAATTTTTTTAATACATCCTATATGAAAAAGTGGGTTATCCAAGTTCAATATTTCATTGAAATATTATCTTAATCCCTCCCTTAAGTAAGACGTTAATTCCTTGCTGAAATTGAACACATTATCAAGACCCGTAAGTATATCCACAGGCTGATTTAGCTTGAAATGTCAACTAAGACAGAAAATTGAAATTCTGCACAAAAAAGAGCAGTAAAGTCAGATTCTTAGTGAACAGGACAAAAGATCCTTCAGTTTGCTCTAGTAAAACATCATGACGGGTAGATTTTTTCAGGCAAAGAATGAAAATGGAAAGGCTTGTCAGACTAGATGAAATTAAAAATGTGTCTTCAGCAAGGTGATTGAAATCTTTTGGCCTAGCAGCTCCTGATATCTCAGCCTTCAGTACCTCATATTTACCAGATGTCTCTCAGTGTGACATTAGAGCCCACTATAATCACAACTTCTGGCTCTGCAGCAAGTCCAGGCTGTCCAGCTCTTCTGCCTGGGAGGAGTCAGAGGAAAAAACCTGAACAGAAGAGTCTGTGTGCTGCTACGAGAAGGTATTCCCACTGATCAAAAGTCCTTAAACATGCATTTCACATTTTTAATGCAAGTGGATTGTCCGCTTTTAGTGAAGGATTCTTTTAAATAAAAAGGTGAGAAATCTGGCATTCATTCATCCTTTTGTAAGAGTCTGATGATTAAAGATACCTGAAAGGAAGACTCTGAAGTTTTGAATTGTGCTCATAGAGTGAACCCCACCTTTCCTACTTCATGCAGCAGAGCTGAAATCACTAGACTATGGGCAACAAATGTAGCATGAGGTTACTCATCTATTGTTTTTGAATGACTTCGCTGCCAATAATGGAAGACTTGGAAAGAACATCTCACTGAGTTCATTCTTTTGGAAAAGGTGGGCCCTGACTTCCAGTCCTGTTTTAAGGCCTGTTTACTTAGTGCCTGTTTAATGTACATGTTATAGAAATATTGAGAAAATTAACATGCAAGTCATTTCAACATACCAAGTACAGAGGTAGGCACCATCTTTCTTTCATTTGCCACCTCAGCTGTGACACGGAAATGTAAGCCTTGCTTAGTTCACGAGTCCTATGAGAAAAATCCTCAAGAAAATGGAGCCTCCTCTAAGCCTTTTACCTGAGTCTCAGTCTTTGAACATGCTGAGCACTGAAGTATTTCTTTAGGCACTTGTAATTCCAATATATGGATCACTTAGGCTGGTTTTTGTTGATGCCTATTTTTTCACAAGCACTATATACATAGCCTACGTGGTTCAGAAATATTTTTGGATTCTTCTTTTTACCAAAAGGCTTAAAGTTAGGCAATTTAATATCTGATTTCCTGTACCTTTGTCATTTAATAGAATTGCTCTGCTTTGTTGGGATGCTCTGTATCTAAGCTTGATCACTTCAAATATGCTCTCTTATGAGAATGCTAGGAGATTGCATTGACCAGTGTATTCACACCTGCAAATAGGGTCATGGATACTGTTCAGCAAAACTGGCAGTAGGAAATCCAGCAACTAACTTAGCAGTTTTTGGGTTTTGTATTCCCTGCCCAGATCTTTTTTTTTTTTTTTTTGGGTGCATGTCAGAGTTTGATGTGCTGCATAGATCACAAATAATCAAACTTCTCCATATGAATCAGAAGATGTTGCTGACTCTATGAACAGTGCTTAGGAGACAAGGAGACATGATGCTCCTACTTAATCCAAAAAACTAGGTCATTGAGAAACATAAAATATTTACAGTTATATATGGTGTGGAAAGAGAGGTACAGCAGATGTCCATAGTGGAACATGATGTGGAAAAATAGGTGCAGCAGATTTTCCCTTTGTAACTGTTGAGGTGATTCCTGGAAACTCTGCATCAGTTTCAGCTAGAGGCCACCCAACCTCCCTAATGAGTCAAAAATCTTGTGAGCTGAACAGCCCAGGCTGTTCTAATAGAGCATTTTATTTCCTAATGAGTCTTTACTATCAGGGTCTCTTTTCTCCTTGCTCCAGTTTATCAGAGTTCAATTTAATTGCTGTGATCACTGAGGGGAAAAAAACCAGGTAATTTAATGCCTAGTGTTCTAGCTTATATCAGTTAATGCATATTAATGAATTCATACTTCTGTAATTAAGCTAATAGTGACCTCAGACCCTGCTAAATATGGCAACAGCCAACTAAAACAGAGCTCTAATAATTTGGTAGACAAAGTGGAGTTTTCACATAATGTAGGAATTCCATTTGGATCCTATCCATTTTGATTCATTTTGTTGAAGAATGAGGAAGAACACAGTATTCTTAATAAGAATTTTTGGTTGTGGTGTTTTCTTGCAAAATCATATTTAAAAAAAGAAAAGGATTCTTACATGATGTAAAGACAGTGACAAGCTCTTGAAAAAACATAATGTTCATAGTTCTAAAAGCCTCAAACAAAGAAAACGCAGTTTACTTAGATTCTAACCTATCACATTTTTTATCCCATTGTTTCAAGTTACATCCTCTGTACCAGTGAAACCTTATTTTGTCTTTCTGGAATAAAATTCAGTTCTCCCTAAATACAGTCATGAGACCATAGCCTACTGAAAGCCATCAGTGAAAGAAGATTCATAAGAGAAGTTGTGGGAAGAGGCCACTTAAATCAGGAGGTCTCTTAACTGAGGTGCCCCTGCAGAAGCTTCCAAATCACCCCTTCAGGAACATCTCTACTATTCTAATCGTATTTCTGAGGACAGCATTCATTTGCACATCTACTGCAGATATAACCATCCATTTCTGTCTGCAGATCAAAGCATTTAATCAACACAAAAAGGCATGTAGTTGGATTTCTACAGCCCCTTAGTTCCTAGTCAAAAAAGCTGTCTTATGCAAATGTGTCTTAAACTTTATACTAGTATCCAAATGAGGTTTAAAAACATACACAATTATCAGGTATTTGAACATTCCTGTCTTACCTCAGTTTAATGATTTCTTTTTTGTCTGACGCTCTAAATTATCTTCCTGGCTTTGAAGAGATTCTCAGCAAACATGTTAAGAAAAATCCCTCCAAAGACACATCTCAAAGAGAAAAATAAAAGCTTAAAAAAGGAAAATTATAGCCTAAGTTATTAATTTAATTTGATTCAATGGGAAATAGTAACTAAAGAAAAGTCAAGCTAATGCAAACAGCATAGAGACTTTTATTTCCAGGAGGCTGTGATTCAGTTTAAGTCCAGAACAGTCAAACTAGCTATGTGATGGCCTGTGTAGGATAAGTGTGTGGTCTTGCATGTGAACAGATGTTGATATTTCAGAAGTCTACACTACAACTGCAACTAATTAATACCATGCTGGAGATCACAGCAAGGAGGCCAGTGACTGAGATAAACTCGGAGACTAAACTGTCCTCTGACCTAAGAGATGACTTTGCCCATGGCAGCTAACATAGTCATCATTAAGAAACTTGCTGTCTTCTGTACCATATGCATGCTTTGGGTAGACAGAGAAATTACACATTTTAGATTCCAGAGTCCTTTGATGGTTGTTAAATTTGTATAAAATAGGATACGTAAAAATGTTAAACTCCAGTGTCCTTGTCTTGATTTCATCCAAGAGTATTGATGTTCATGATTTACACAGTTAAAGTAATGTTGCCAGATCTTGCAAAGCCAATTAATTATAAATCTGTGTTTATAATGATGGTAGTGAAAGCCCCATGGATTCTTTACCTGAATTTAAATTTATGTTACTTTTTCAAACCCCATATATGTACAGAGAGTTGGAAACTGCAGCATCTTAATAGAGATCCCTTGGTATCCAGTGACATGAAATGCTGAAATTATATGTCTAGAATACCTGCTCTTTTAGGGAAAAGCTTACAGTCTTGTGGAAGATTTAAATGTGGAGAAATTAAGGTGCTTGGCTAAAAAATTTGTGTACAGTTCCATACAGTCACTTCCAAATTTTGGACCTATTTCAAAAAGTAATAGATGCATAGGATACCACACAGATGGGAGTTCATTGTTCTGCCAGTGTATTAAATTTCAGCTTGCTCATTGGAGTCTGAGGTAATTTGTGACATTTTCAAGATGGTGAGGAGGTCTACATCAATTTTGTGTTTGTGTGGTGAGATGCTGTCTGCCAGTGGAAAGCAGATGTGTGCTAGAAGAGGAGCTGTTTCTGTTAGATTAGAAGTTACAGGCTTCTCCTCATTTAGGGCATTGACTGTCTTAAGCAAAGATAGTAATTTGCCTGTCTCAGAGCTGTCCGAATAAGGTACGCAATTCTAAACACTGTGAGACAACAGATATATGTGTGCACAAAGTAACTGTGGAAGATTTTTAAAAAATAGTTAGGAGTATGAAGTGACTTTCTGAAATCATCTTGAACAATCTCAGTTTTGAGGAAGGGATTCTCAAACCGATTTGGAAAATATTTGTCACTGCATGTAAATGGTGCTAAAAAAACTGTAAAGTTACTATTTCTGGCATTGATTTGGTCTATAAACATGCAAGCATTATTTCCTTCTCCTTTGAAATGTTTCTTCAGTCATGAAAGTAATGAGACACATTAGGACCTGAAGTCCCTAATTTTGCCCATGGAAGAGTGTTTCTTAGCATATTATTTATTTATTTATTTTTAAATTTGTACGGTTTGGGAAAGTTTGCTTACTTCTGTGTGAACATGCTTTTCCCTTTCACATAGATAGTGATTAAAGATACACGTAGACACTGAAATGCAATAGATTTAAAGGGTGGTCTGAGTCCAGTACTTCCATTGGTGAGCCACCCCGAGGTCCTTGTGATGATTTGTGAGGTGTTGGCTGGTCATCAGAAGTGGCTTTGGGCTTCTGTGGCAAGGTACTTTAAGAAACAGCAAAACAATGTACTTTTTAAATGCTTTGTAAGTGGGAAAAGAGGAAGTTCTCAAGTGGTGAATTTCTTTGTTAAGACCTGAACTGCATTTGCTGTGCAGGACCCTTTTAAAATACTGCTGGAAATATTTTCTCTTTATTGCCAAACAAGAGGAACTGGGACAGCCATTAATGGACAATCTTATCTTTAAACATTGCTTTCCTAGCACCATTTTCTTCACCCGTTTGAGTTTTCAGAAAGTGCAGGGAACCATGACCACAGGAATTCTCAAACAATTCTTTGATGTAAATCATGACAGTAAAAGCATTTTAGGTTTTAATATACACAAAAGCATTACCTTCTCTGTGTGTTAAAGGTTCAATCAAATTTTTAAATGGATTTAACTATCTAGTGCAGGTGGTTGCTTTCAGTCATTAAATCTATTTTAAGCTATCAAGAAGTCAGAAGCCTAAACCTTTCACAGATGCCTAAAGCTCCTTTTTTTTTTCACTGTCTATAAAGTCAAGTTTGGTAGATCTGTGACCCTGGAGGCTTGTCAAATTATAAACTTTAGGTGAAACCAGTGCTATAATACACATATAGTCAGAATATTGTGTCATATATAACAATGCAAAAGTAATAGCTTGTTTCAAATGGCAATGGTATGCTTTACCAAAAACTGATATTAACGGACATAAGGGTACAAGAAAGCTGGTTTTATGGTAGGTCCATCTGTAAAGCCATCTAATGGAAAAAATTATTATTTTCAAAACTCTGCAAAATACATTTTGGATTTTCAGATTGCCATTAGTACTTCTCATATGAGATTTTATAACTTTGTTATAAAATATGTGCTGGGCTGTTTTACTGAAGTTAGATCTGACACGGTAAGTCTGGGTCAGTGCCATACACCTGGCTTCTGCGTTACTATAATCTGAGCTTTGAGATGGAAACCAGCTGAGTATCCTGTTTTAGGGTGCATCACTGTTTACATGGCATATGTTTATTAACTAACTTTTGGTATTTCTTTCTGAATATCAACTCAAGCCCACAGAGCAACAGAAGTCAGTAACTTAAACCAGTTGTGCTTTACCCAAAGCTCATTAAAATCCTGGAAAAATTTCTCATTGACTTCAGCATGATTGGAAATAGTGACTTTTAACTGAACATTGAACAAAATTCTACTATTGTGTTTCTGAGACATCTAGGTTTTGCAAGTTATACATGGCAGGTGGTTATGCCTTTCACTGTAAATTGTTGCTTGGCTAAAAGAAAGAGAGGAGAAATTTTTTTTTTTGTTGTTTTTTTTTAATTCTCTGGGTCACCACGGTAAGATAGCTAAAGGGTCCTTAAGGTTCAGAAATAACATGGCAGTTGCTGGGGTTAAGAAGCAAAACGGGTTTGATTGTACACAGTTAGTCATCTGTTGGGTTACATCCCATCCTTTCCAACAGAGGAGCCAGAGAGAGAACAATTGGGTGGAAAAGATATAAACAAAACAGTTAGAGATGGCCCTGAGGCTTCCCCATTTAATTGGTGTGTGCATTTTGGATACACATAGATGCTGTTCCCTCCTGCTCGTGTGCTTTCATTATGCTGCGCTTCACAACATTTACTCAAGTGTGTTGACTGCATGTTACAATGCAAGAATCAGGACAGGAAAGGTAAAATTTTTGTCACTTCCAGGTGTTAATCTGTCTACAGAAGTTGCATTAACTGCTCCTGTTAGCTGGTTTTGATTTTTCTCTCTTTTTTAAAAAAGAGAAATAAATTACATCTGAGCAAAGCAAGTGTTGTACATCTTCACCCAGTCTAACTGGAAAGAAGGTGTGGGCTTAAAGCTTACACACAAGTAACAGTCACTGTATTGTGAAAGCCTGTATTTAAATATGTTGCAGTGAAGACAGAACATATATATAAGCTAAACAATTTAAGTCTTATTCACAGGATTCTTTGCTACTTACAGTGTTTTATTCTGTTTACTGTGTTCTCATTTTCCTTACTAATACATTCTTTGCTGGTGCTTTTCTGAAAATTCTTTGAAGACATAAGCTTTTACTCACCAGCAATTTCTACTCTGTTGTTGAGACCCTTGACCTTGCTTCAGAGGTAAGTCTGAAGCTAGGAAGACCAACAGTAGATAAATAATAGTGTACTAAAGTAGTGTTTATTGGTAAAGCTAAGCAGAAATAATGTTTTACATGAAGAGGACATTTTCCTGCTCCCTCCTCATCTGCTTCCTCCCTTCCTGCTTAAGACCACATGTTTTCTTCTCCTGCCTATGGCCAGTGCTGATGTTTGCCAGACAGCTGGATTGATTCAACTTGCCCATCTTTTCGGTAATCATTTCTCTTTGCTTGTCAAGCTGGTTTCTGCTGTACTGAATTCCATTTGTTCGGCAAGATGGGTGATGGCTATCCAGTTCTGGAGAAGATTCGTGGTGGCAAACAGAGTTATAGGAGCAGGTGACAGAGATGAATAGCACAAGACCTAATTCTATACCTTATCATGTGACTTAAATTTTGATGATTCCTCGTGCATCTATGTGGTTTAATAGCCACAGTTTATTTTCCTACGGTAAGGTTCTTTATTTGCTATATAAGCTAAATAAACAGGGAGAATTCCATTCATACATCACTCTTCAATTTTTGATGTTATCTGTCTACCCATCTCTTTAGTAATTCTTATTTTTGTTTTCTGTTTTTACGTGCTTCAATATAGGAATTTAATATTAATTTATTGTAGCAGTATAGAATCTAATTATCTTTCTAAGAGAAAACAAAGAGAATTTGAAAAAAAATCAGTACTTTAGTAACTTTAGCTTTCAGTTTGATTTAAAAAGTGAAAAGATTAGTAGGTGTGAGTAAATTTCTCTTGCTGGGGAATCAGAAAATATACGTTGAGCTTTAATAAGATATTTTAATTGTCTTTAAACTTATTGATCTTGCTTCAGCATTTGACTCATGTCAGAACTCAGTCTTTAGAACTGGGTGTCCCAACTGTAGCAAGCACGCTGCAGCAGCACACAGGTGCCATGGCTCCCAAAACACTTTGTTTTCTGTACAGATGACCTTTTCTCTTCCTAAAGGAATTTTACTTTTCTCCGAACTGCTATTCAAAGTCTTCTTGCAAATATTCTTTTCACAAGCTCAGGAATATCTTGAAAATGAGGTCTTAAATAGTGGTTTTTGTAAAAGTTGCCACAAAAAATCAGGGTATAAGAGTAACGCAGCAGGAGCTCATATAAGTAACTTAGAGTACTGAGTGTACTGCATTTTTTTTTCCCAGGCAGAGTTTGATGATGGTTGAAAAATTCTTCCATTGTAAAATGGTGTTTCTAGGACCCAGCTGAAAAGCAGCTGAGGGTAAGAATATCTGTGAGTAAGTAATTTTCTGCTGGTGTAGGTTTGCTAACCACTTGGAGGGGATAAAAAAGGGAACATGTAGCTGGATCTACAGATATTGCTGGAAGCTTAATGTCAGCAAGGAGCCCAGAAGTGCTCCTAAATCAGGTCTGAATTGACAAGTTTCACTATGACCATAAATTCTTTTAAATGTGCTTCCTTTTCCTTTTCCTCCTCCTTGCTCAGCTGATCTTCCCATGCAATGGAATATTTTTCAAACAAGTGTGTGACTCATAGTATAAGTGTCCTTTTGCTGATACTTGAGTTCACATTATGTGATCAGTGCACCCAGATATTGCAAATGTATGGCAGCTGTTACAGTTCATCTCTTTGTGATGCCTTAACATAAGCCTTTTAAGTTGGCAAATGGTTGTTTGGATTTTTATTTGTCTTAAAACTCCCCACTTGCACCACGTTTCAGAAGAGTTTAAAACATTTCAATTTTCAAATTCTTCCATTTTATGAAGTAAATCCTGTTCCTTGTCTGAAGTTCCCAGCTTTGTAATCAACTTTTGTAGCTTTTCCTTAGGACCCTATTATATGTTTTTACATGATTGCATCCAAAGATAGATAATGTGTGGGAAGAGGTTATCAGTTTAGATATTTGTATTTGTATATCTGTAAAGTGAATTCAATGTCTCTAGATTTTTTTTTCTTATAATTTGCTCTCAGTTTTTTAATCTGCTTTAATGTTTATAATTAATTTGTTTGGCCTGGGATGTTCTTGTGATATTAACAGAACATGGTGGTTCGGTACTTTCACATTTCTTTCTGCATTGTGTATAAAAACTACAGCAATGCACAAGTCTTATCTCTGAGCTCACTTGGATGTAGTGATAATTTGCCGACTAAGTAATCCAACTTTGGAAATTACTAATAAGCAGTTATTTCTGTATTTTAAAGCCATGCCAGAGTATTGTTCTAAGAGAATAATCAAGCACAGATTTCTTTTACTTTTTGTGCAGAGTAAAAAAACATGTCCTTTTATTCTTCAGATGCTGTATAAAAAAGACTATGAGTCTTTCTATTCCAAAACAGCAACTTCTATCACTTCCTCCAACTTTCCATCAATTATAGTTTATGTTTTATGTCCCTCTCCTGCTTTTACATAATATCTACAGGTGCTGTCATCAAAATTCCAATTTAATCCCATCTAGGTAAATTAAAACTGCATGTCTAAACTTCCTTGCTACCTCTTCTTCTTCCCCTTTTGTGTTTTCCTTGGGATTAACATTTGTCATTCTTCTTTTCCTCCTAGGTAGTTTGATAGACTGTATGATATAGTTACAGTATATATTGCACTTTCTAAGGTATACATTCATTTGTGAGAGAGCTTTCTAATGAATATCTAAATATCAGCAGGTATTAGTTAATTTTCATATTATTATTATAGCAATTAACATTTGGTGACTGCATCTGAAATTTTATTGTCTCAAAGGACTAGTAGTTTATCTTATCTGCAATTCTAAAAATCTTAATGAGCAGCAGAAAGTGTAAGGGTTTAGAAAGGAGAATAGTAAAACAGTAATAAAGAGTGATTTAGGCGACTCATTTCTCTTAAATTACCTTAAAATGAAAAATATTGACTGCTATAACATTGCATGTCTGGTATCCAGTGAGTAATAATTAAAAGAAAGAATGCAGGGCATTAAGGTTTTTTTCAATTTTTCATCGCAGTATTATCTGTGATTTTCAATAATGGATCAGGCTGTACATAATATTTTCTTGATAGATTTTCTTCAACAGAGCCCTATATCTAATGCTGCCTCAAATCATCCCCTTACAGATATTGTATTTGTGGATATTAAGAAAAAAAATGTGTGTGAAGACTGGTTTTACCCCTTCCCTTAAGGATTAGTTTTTAATTACTAACAGAAATTATACAGCTGTTAATATTTTTATTATCCAACTGTGGAGAATTACACGGGAGCTGCATTGCTAAAATTTTAACAGGACCTAGTCTTCTTCTCGTTACATCATTGTAAACATGGAGCACAGATTTTAAGAAGTTAGCTTTAGCTGCAAAACCATGTACCTGCAGAATACAATCTCTTCTTTTAAAAAATCACTAGTAAGGACTGACATTGTATATGATCTCCCTAAACTAGCTGGCCACAATGAAAACAAATTTAATTCAGGAAATACACAGTCCCCTTCTTCTGCTGAACAAATAAAGCATTTCATTGACTTCCATATGGTTTTGTGGTTCCCCTTCCCCCCTTACTTTCATATAAAAGAAGACGGCTTTTATGGAATTTCCGGGTTTATTGCTGTATTTTTGAAAAATGAAAAGCAATTATTACGAAGGAAAAGCGTAACAGGAAAACAGATCCGAATACTCTGAGCCTGAGTGCTGGTGGCTCTATTTGAATAAAAACAAACCCCAAACCTTCCTGTGGCCACAGTCTCATGCTTGCTTTTGCTTGAGCATTGTTTAAACTCTGAGGTTACTGGGAGTACTGTAAAACAAATGATACCAAAAGTGAAATGACAGCATATTTTTCTCTGAAAAAAAATGCTCCCCACTGTTAGAATCTCCCCACCCCTTGTCAGTCAGTTAATGGCACAGAGTAGCTAATAGTGCATTAGGATCCTAGCAGGCTTCACGTCAGATAACAAACGGCTTTAGTGACTTCTGCAGTAATAACCAAATTCCTCTAACATATTTATTGGGATTTTGAAAACTGTTATTTTTGCCCTCTTATGCTCTCTAGAGTTTAAAGTGTATGCTTTCCCAGTTCTGCTTCCTTTTCCAGTCATCATTCCTTCTCCTTAAGGGTGACTGTGACCCCCTCAGGCCAATTTGTTTATCTGAAGTTCCCACATAGCCCTTTACAACATTTTATTTGCCCATATGGTTTTTGACTCCAGGTAGTGTTTGATGCCGCAGGTAATCTACATTCAGAGAAAAATCAGAAATGGTGCTGCCTTGCATATAACCAGAGGACACCTTTTATTGCGGGTGTTGTCTTTATGAAAACAATAAATACTTTTGAGAAAGGACCCTTGCTGAGCAGGCTACTTCTCTTAGGCAATTGTTTCATTTATAGGCCTATTTTATAGTTGTTTGAGAAACTTCAAGAAATAGTATTTTTAATTCTAAAAATAGACCATGGGTTGTGGTCTGCTGGGACTGACAGAAAATTATAACTTGTATTTTGGATGGAAAAAACCAGCACACTCTACTTGTTAAATGCTTAAAACAATTAATAAAATAACATTGCTGAACTAAGGATTATATTTTGGGACTGTGTTCCCCATTTCTGAGTGCCATAATGTCCATGTCAGAGACCCCAGAGCAAAGGGGGTGCAGTTACCTCCAGCTCAGAGTCCTGGGCTGGGGCCTCTGCTGAGCCTGCCCAGCAGCTGCAGGGTGCTTCTGCCACATCTGGCTTTTGACTCAATGGCTTATTTATTATTGTTCCTCCTTCCAGCCAGCTAATTAGCACACTGGACCATTCGTATATTGTGGATTTTAATTCTGATTCCATGTCTTTTTCCGGCGGAGGCTTTCTAACTGCAAACAGATGATGCACACGCTGCAGGTCATAGTCAGGTCCTGGAGGTGAGACATCTGATCACACAGGCTCACTGAGGTTCTGCACACAGCTGTCCTGGGGTGGGATGAGGGGTTTCCAAGAGATTTTCTGGGAGACTGGAGTCTCTCATTGATTTTAATGTTTAGTGATATCCATCCTTTGAAGGAGACTGCAGAAAGGAGACAAGAGCCCTGTAACCTCTCTCTTTGTTTCCAGGGAGGAGATAGTCAACCTTCCCCATACAGGCCATAAAACCTCCCAAGAGAAATAAAGATGAAGTAACATATGTGAGCAAATTTTCAGAGTGATTTAGGGACCTAGCATCTAGGGCTCAATGACTTTCAGTGCCAATCTACCAGATATATTAAAAGATGTAAGAATGATGGATCGTCTCTGTTTATCATAAGGCCTTGTTTTCAGCTATTTATAGTTTTAGCAACTTTAAATATACAGGCTAAGACTTTTAAGGCAAGTATTTGCTTTACGCAGAAATTTTAGAAGAATGGCAATTAAATTATATTTAATTTATTTCAAAGAATGAAGATGAAATGGAGATAGGCACTATGGTGCTGGATAAAATGAGGAGAGTCTTATGACTGTTCCACTATGAAGCTATGACAACTCTATTTCAGGGCAGTCTTCAAATTTGGCAAGGGAATGCTGGAGAGTCAGCAAAATGCTTTTCACTCCTTCCCTGTGAAAAATCTTCTGAAATTTGAACAGGATGTGAGCATTGGAAAGTCTCAGTTCACACAAGCTTTCTAAACTTACCAGGAGTGGAAAGCAGTCAAAACTAAGTTTTGGGAACCCTAATTTGGCAGAATAAATATCATCAGAGACCATGATATTTGGGTAAATTAAGAAATTGCTAAAAATCTTTATTATTGAGCTGGAGACTGAACTGTAAAAAACAAGGCAATGTGAGGCATGAAAGACTAGGATGGCATTAACTATGGCTCCCCTTGATGCCTGGCTACTGTCACCTGAGCAGCACAGCACTCAGAAGCCTTCCAGTTTGCTGAACTGGCACTGCTGCCCAGGGAATTGCCACGTCCCTGCTCCTAGGAGTTGCTCCTCCTCACCCATCAAGCACAGGACTCTTCTTTATACCGGAGTTTCTCCAATGAGGTGATAAGAACATTCTGCAATCAAAAAAAAAGGATGAGTAGATTTTTCTAAACGTCAAGTAGATTTTTCTAAACGTCAGATTGAAGTCCTAGTTAGGCTTTGTAGGATTCTTAGTCATGTTGCTTTAAAAAATTTTGAGGGAAAACAATGCCATTAAAAAAAAAAAAAATCATTGTATGGAAAATTTTTCAGTGGCTTCAGGCATAGTCTTGACACTGTTTCCTAATTAAATGTAAATCTGGTTCACCCAGCTATTTCTCTACTAACACACTAATAATCAAGTGCTTCACACTTTGGCCACATATCCATAGAGCTCAAAAACATCATAAAACTTTCCCCCTTGGCATAGTAATTCCCTTCACTTGTGAATGGTCAGTATATCTGGCCCTAGAGACCACCCTCTAATGCCAAATATTGAGAGCAGAATATGTGCACGCTTTCTTTACTACCTTGCAGTATTGCAGAGGCAGTTTAGTTTCCCCTCAGAAAAGGTAGATGTTGATTTTACACAGCAGAGTATTTTGGCTACTACATTTAAGTTTTTGCCTAAGTCATGAATAATTTGCCTTTCAGTTAACCTCATTCACTGCATGAATATTGCAAACATTTTCTTTTGTAAACTGTGCATTTTCAAGAGGATCTTGAGGCCCCTGTTGGGATTTGTTTGGATCTGCATGTAGATAGTAGTGATTCAGAAGAGTGTAAAAATAGGGTAGCTCACAGAGCTGTCTGCATGAAACACCACTGGGATTGTATCTTGTAAGGAAAGGGGAAGAGTTGCAGAAAAATAAAAGCTCCCTTATGGCTATTTAAATCACAGGTTTTGCCCAATTCTTACTTTGTTTCCTAAATGCCCTTTTCTACTGTCTGGTGCCTAACACTTGCTGAAGATTGAGTGTGATTCCTTTTACTTGTTGCTTTGCATTTGTTTTTACTCCTCTGCGCTTTACACATATTTGTCTCACTTCATTGCCCAGGCCCTCACCTCCACCTCCCACCTCCTGCCTCCACCTCCCACCTCCTGCCTGCTGGAGGAAAAGAGGATCCAGTTTTCACAGTTTTCTGTCTATTGGCAGAAAGTCAAAAGTACCAGTCACAGCATGTCTCTAATTCAGAAGTGTGGAAGAGCTGCAAAGATGGACAGCTGTGTTGGGGGAAAGGGAGGTGCTTTAAAGGACAAATCTGTGAAAGAATTTAGGTCTTTCTGAAGCAGTTAATTTCAGGCAGCCATTCTCCAGGTAATTGGAGCTCTCTCCTTCACAAAATAATTCATCCTAATAATTCATTTAAGAAAGAAAGAGTTGAGGGGCTTTTTTTTTCATGTTGTTGATCAACAGCTTCACTGGTGGTGATTTCTTGGATGGTGCACCAGCTGGTCCTTTAGATCTATGACAGGAAGCCACTGCTATGGAAGAGGAGGATTTTTTTCAGACTGCAACAGCTTCAGAAGTTTGTTTTTCAGGAAGCTTACTGTTTAAGAAAGAGTGAAGTAGTTGTTCTTTTGCCTTTTCCCCCTTGCCTTTGTGGCCTTGGCTCAATAGAGTGTTCAGCAGAATTCCAGTATGTTACTTTTTGGTGACAGACTGTAAAATAAGATATATTTTTAATTAGATGACATACTGATGTGAATCAAATCCCATTCTGACTTCAATTGCCAATATTTTCAAATAATAATTAAACTATTTTCAGTGCCAAGCCACTCATGATATGAGGATTTGAAAAGTGAAATTTCACAAGACGAGGAGTATGGTTGAAAAAACTCTGGGCAGTCTTTCCCAAGAGGGCAAAATGCCATTTAAACAGAGTTTAAAATTAATCCAAAAGAAGTGAGGCAAAACATGAATTAGATTGGGCAGATCATTTGAGAAGATTAATGTGCTAAAGAATACATGGTGATTATTCCTGTGAGAAATAGAAAAAAAATATAAGTAGAAGCCTTTTAGCTAGAAATATATTATACACTTAAGTTCCAACAAAATAGGTATGAACTAGCTTCCATCCAATATCAACATGGACCGAGAGGAGGACTTCTTGGACTGTGCAGAAAATAAGATGTAAACCATTTGGCATTTTCTTATATTTATCATATTAATACTGAAAACTGCCTACTAAGCAGGCCAAGTAAGCTATAGACTCTTGACTGAGCCTGTATGACTTGAGTCTTAAAACACGTTGAGTGTACTGCCTAAAGTAAACCTGATGTTTAGTGTGCTGGTGATGTGCAGTGAATGTTGTCCACTCTAGTGCCTTCTGTTAGTGCCCCATGCATGCCCAGATGGTGCTGTCCTTGGCAAGGGAGGCACCGCATTCCAGCGACCTAACCCAGTACTTCTACATCGTGTTGCACTTTGACTTGTGGATTAGTACTTGTGCATGAAAATACTGCAAGTGGAGGCCACAATTCACTCCTGGAGGGACAGGACATTTACCCTTCAAGATTATTCCCAGGATGATAGAGTTTATCATGCAGAGTGTACCTGCACTTACAGAGTAGGTGTGTCTGGTGTTCTCCTAACAATGTCTTTTTCTATCAGTCTGCAATGACCTCTCTTGTAGATGGATCTTATACTATCTAAAGCAAGAAATACTTTTTTATTTCATATTTATTTAGCTGCACTGAAGATCCTGGAGTGTAGGAGGACTTCTTGATGCTGCAGTACTTTAATTAGTAACATACACAGTACTTTGTTTAGCTGCTCTAGAATATTTTTGAATCCCTGCAATGGGGGAGTGTTATAGTTTAAATCATTACAGCTGCTGTTATTTCTGAAATGCATTTCAGGGGCAGTGTGGTAGTTGAAGCTGTCTAGATGTTTCTCTTCATTAGTGGTGCTGCACTGGCTCTAAGAGCCATTTGGGGAGTGGAACAGGTGCCAAAAGAAAAGGACTTGATGGTGAAATTACAGAGATTGGGCAGGCTACTGGGAGGCAGAGGTAATTTTTTTAATGTGTAAATTTCAGATGTTATAAATGGATTTAGTTTCATTAACAATCTTCTTTCTCCTTGCTAAGCTGAGATTTTGTAGACTGTCACTTGTTTTTCTTTGGGAGATAAAATACCGAGCTTTTATTTTTGTCAGCATTTTAAAAATCTTGATTTGCACTATAATATGCTGAGGAAAGAATTTGAAGCCCATGTAAGACTGTATAAGCTGGCAGAAAAGAAAGAATGTAATCAGCACCAAATGTGTTTTCTCTCATGTTAGTTACTTTTTCAGTGATTCTAGCATATGTTCCTGAAGTTTTACTTTGAAAATAGGATGCTACCATTACCCAAATGCTGTGAGCTTTCCCCAGGCTCTGTTTGCTGTTTTGCTCCCTCCCCAGCACCTCTCCTTGTTCTGTCAGCTCAGAGCATCTGAGGGGGCTGCCTGAGCTGAGCTGGCAAGCTCCTCTCACTGGAGCTCAGGCTTTCCCTTGCCTTCAGCTTCTGCACAGTTGAAATGGATGACAGATACACCTCGATGCTCCAAAGGCGCAGGCTGTTCTTGGGAGAGCAGGGATGAGCTGAGCACGGTCAGATGGTTCCACAGGTTTCCAAGCAGAGGACTTGTGTCCCGCCCTCAAATTAAAGCTGTTCTGCTGCCAATGCAAAGTGCTGTCAGTGATGAGAAGGGCTCAGGAGTTTTGTAGCAGCAGCAGCTGCTTAAGGAGATGTGTCTTTCAGCTGTGTGGGGAATCTCTTCCAGTCAGGAGCTGATTGATGCAGTGTGGAGGCTTTTGGGACAAATGGCTGGATAGGATGAGAGGCAGAGTGGACTAAAAGCACATACAGGGTGTTACTAGTTTGCTCCAACCAACATCTGGCCTGCTTTGAGAGGTATTTGAATGCGGCCATTGTATAAAACAGGACTAATTTTTTTCATCAAAAACACATTCCTGGCATAGTGGCCTAGTTTCCTCCCCCTGTTCTGATTTGTTTTCTTACTGAACTGTGAAGCTGGTGGTGTGGGTGGGACAAGATGTTGTTTTCCTTCCCATGTACACATGCTATTTTTATTTTTTTTTTCAGTTCCGGTTAATGCATTTTGGGGTTTTTCCTCTTAATTGACAGGTATTTTGATTATATTACATTTTTATGAGTCTAAGTTAAGGGAGTGTCAAAAATATAATATATCCCTGGTACTTCTAGAGCAGGATTTTCAACTCAGTGAAAATGCTGCAGTTCTTTGGATTTCCATCATATTTTGAGAGAATAAAAATAACATATTCACCTGTTATTACCTGTACAGCACATATTTCCTCATAACCAATGAAAATAAAATTATGTTTTTTCTGTATTTCAATATGCCATGGTATTTGAGACTTTCAAGCACCATGGTTTGTCTATTGTGGTAGCAGGTTAAACAGGCAGACCTGTGAACAAGGTCAAAGACTGAGGAGAGCTTTTTAGTTGACAGATCAGCTAGCCAGTTTGTAGTTTTTCTTATATTTTTTTCTGGCATTTTTCCTTGGAAAACATTTTAAAATGCTTGTGCCTCTCTTTCATTCTTTTCACAAGTATTTCTTTCTTCTTTGTTTCATTGTTGACATTAACTTCATTTGTTTTGGTTTTCATCTCCCTGCCTGTGGCACTTCCCTCAAGGATTTAGAAATATTCATCATTTCCTAATATTGTAAAATTTGCATAATCAATGTAAAAGTCCACGTATGGAGTATTCAATGTGTAGGATCACAGAAATTGATTTCAGTCCTCTGTATAATTAGTAGTGGATTATGCATTCCAATGTATTAAACATTAAATTTCCCTCTATCATTAACAATTACTTCTGTCATAGGAAAATATTAATTCAAAATTAATTTATAGATGATCACGGTCTAGCACAAGTGTCCTACACATCTGCAGGCTTGCTGATTTTCATGATACTAAATGGAATGGCATCACAGTAATAAGGAATACAGAAAAGTAGACTGGGGTCTGTCTCTGCCTAATGGCAAAACTTTCTTCCCTGTTAGTTGATAGCAACTACACATCAAAGCCAGGAAAAATTTTGAAACAGAAAATTTTAAAAAGCTTGTGCGGATTATCAGTGTTTTTACTTGTTTTGCTCTTAAAAACATAATGCAGGACTGTTGAATTCCTATCGCCAAAATGTGCAAATATGAAATATGTTTCCTAGTACACACATTCTTATGTGATTCTTCAGAATCAGAGATCAGGTGATTTTACAATGATCCTTTCACGATGTGAGTCTGATTTCTTGCTTCACATTCTGATCTGGTTTGGGACAGTTTTTTCTTTCTCTGGCTTCTCTGTATTCATGTTGACTTTTTCCAAGCAGTGAATCAGGTGCTCTTCTGAATTTTAACACCATCTTAAAGATTCTGGCTTGCAGTACATCCTGGGAGGTTTGTAATAGATTTATTCATATGCCATTTATGTACATTTATTAATTCTTTTAGCCTTGTGGAAGAAAGTTGATGATCTCATTTTATACTTGTTTTGATGCGATGCAAAAAGAAATGTTTCACATTGAAAATTAAATAAAATTTTTTAATAGGATGTCATTAATTATATCTAGATTGTTTAAGCTTCAAGGGAAAATACATGCTGTTGGCTTAAGGCACCTGTTCAGAATACATTGTGGCTCAGGCCTGCTTATGGATGCCACATATTTTGTTTACATGAAGCTTCACTTGAAAGAGTCCCTTTAGAGTTAATAAAGTTTTGTGGTTACTTTGAAGTGGAGAATTATTTGACCAAAAGTGCCCTTGAAGCAATAGTGAATGAGAATCTGGGGACAGTCAGGAGAATGAAAGTCTGGCAACAAGTGGAATTGCTGCTGTACAGGGGATGCCAGTGACTTCAAAAGAAAATTGAGGGTAGGAAAAGGGTTACAGCTGTACATCAACAAAAGTCGGCAGGATGGTTACCTGTTAGGTAACCAAGATCTATTATGCCTTGGGATAGTACTGCCATTCTTTGCAGCAATCTGAAACGCTTTAGTGGGCAGTGTAAGTGGATGTCAACATAGCCTACTTCTCCTTGGCTGTAAGCAATCCAATGTAGTTCTTACCCCATGTGAAACACCCTGCAACTGAAAGTATATTTGGAGTCCAGATTTTACCAAAAAGCCTTTACAAATTCTTTCTGCAAAAAGTCCAAGTCAAGAAAACACACCACTCCCATAATGCTATAGGATGTTGTTTAACAGTGGCTTTTATCATACTCTTTCCAGTTTTCACTTTAGACATTTGGGTGACTCTTTCAAGAAAAAAACACCAATCATATGCAGTTTTCTTTTACACAATGTAGCAAACAAATACACAGCAAGAATCCTACAGTTCCTGTTTGTCTACAAAGGTAGTAATTTTTAAATGCTGGTTGCAGTTTTTCCTTGTGTAAGTAAAATGTGTGCCTAGAAACAAATGTTCTAGGAAACCAGGCTGGGAACATTTCTCTCACTAAATTATTGATTTGTTCAAAAAGTTGGCGTTGATATTTGAATTGATCACAGCTTTATTAAGTTTATTAGACACATATTAAGACACACATTAAAATAAAGCTCACCAGCAGCTTTAGTTCTGTATGTGTGGACTCTTTAAATGGAACTCAAAACACCACATCAAAGTATGACCCTTTCCCTCAGTATTTTCCCCCAGTGCTGGACTCTTAAGGTTGCATTATTGTATAGCTGGTTGAGTAATGATACATCCAGTTTAGGTCAGCCTTGGGAGGATTCAGAGCAGCACTTTCACAGATAAGATGGTTGTCATTCGATGAGGGCCCTGGTGGGGGACACTCCGTCTGGTGGCTGTGGAGAACCGTGACTACTGATAGGTGAGGTAGAGCAGCTGTAACTGGGGATAGCTTCAGCCTCATCATTCATGAGAACTGTAGGACAATTAAGTCAGCTGGCACAAGGTGAAGCATTTTTAAGGCTACATTAATTAATGCCAAAATATTGGCCTGATACAGAGCTGGCTCAGGATCAGAGGAGAATTAAAGCAATTTATTGCGTTCATATGTATGTGCTATGTGTATATCATATAAATGTATTAATAGTGCTTGACATGTTTATATTTTTATATTGAAAGGATGGATAGCTCTAGAGTAAGTTTCTGCTGTTACTTTATTTCTCATATTTAGTTTTTTTTACTTCCATAGATGGAATAAACTGAATTTGCTAGAAGCAGCTGACTGCATTTATATGCTCTATCAAATTATTAGACATCTGCTTAGATAGACATTCTCACTTCTCTCCCCATATCACCTCCTTCAGTGAGACAAACCAAACAGAGGTCTTGCCACATTATGAAATCCTGCTCTCAATATCTTTTTCTGTATTTTCATTTCTAGCCTTCAGTTCCTACTAAATATGTGTACACTTATTTGAATGTGTGATCAGCTTGTTTGTAGCAATATATGTGCGAGGCCTGAGATACTTTTTGATTGTGCAGTGAGAAAAACAAAAAGGAGACAGTGAGATGGTGAGATGCAGATGTTTATCCATATCCATATTCCAGGAGTGTGGCCCTCCTGAAATACTTGAGTCTCCACAAGCTCCTGCTTTGCAAATTCCTGCTGTCCCTTTGCAGGAACAAGTCAATACAGAACAGATGTACTCCATTCAGTCTTCCTCCAGTAGAAATCAACAGATAAATTAGCAAAGATTTCACTAAAAGTAAAAATGTGAGGAACAGTATCTGCTATGCCCTTTTTCTACAGACCCTCCTATTCCACCTTTTCAACCAGATGCTCCAGAGTCAACCACAAAATTTGAGTTTAAAGATAATCATGCACTACATGTGGGATTAGTCTCACTAGTTTTTGTCCTCTAAAAAACAGGAATTTAACTTCAGAGAGGAATTCATTCTTCTTGTATTAGGCTCCTGTTCTGCTTGGGTTAAACTGCTTCACAGTTTCCTGTTTCTCTTGGTATATACTGTTGATGGAGCCTAGATGCCTACCTCAGGCTAGATGCCTGCATTTTGGAGGAAAATATCTAGTTCCTAAATACTACCAACTTTAAGGGTTCAGCCATATTTATTTCCATATCAGACAAACTGGCATGGAATATGCATATAAGCATAAATAAATTAAATATGCATGTATAATCAAATATGCAAAAATCAGAAATACTGCATAGTTATGCAAGGCTATTATATTATATATTATTTGATATACTCTGTTGCAATTAGTTGGTGCATTTATTGCTCTGAGCCCCTGAGGTGCGGGAGCAGCAGAGGTCACAGAACTGAGCCAGGAGTATGTGCCATTGTTAGATGTAGCCCTGCTTTTCCATAGGTCTCTTCCTGTGTCAGTGCCGCTGCCAGAGCCCTCCTGCATCCTGTGTGTCACCGAGCTGTGTGATGAGTGACTCGCAGGCTGTGGGGGCGAGAGGTGATGCTCCTTCTCCACCAGGGTTAGTCACAGCACGTCCTGCACCTCACCCTGTGGCCTCAGTGCCACCCCCTGTCCCCAGAGCTCCCTGTTCAGCTCTCACTGTGCTTCTGATAGTGCTGGGCTTTGTCTGCCTGCCTTGAACTGATTTGGATGCCTGGCAAAGATGACAGTGCTGGAGAAAGCAGTTCATTCCACCTAATTCCACATGAAAAAGGATTAGGACAGAACAAAGTTCTGAATGGCATTAGCGAAGCAATTGATCCAACACAGAAACAAGCCATCTTTCTAAGCATCTGCAAACAAGGCAGAGCATCAGATACTCATTAGTACCATAAGCTTACAATAAGCTGTGATGAACACTTCAATTTGCTCAGCAGTGCCAAGGGGGGATGTGGTTTGTTGGTTTGTTTGTTTGTTTAGCTCCAGGCCCTACTTCTTACCCTAAATGCAACAATTGTTTTGTTTATATGTTGTCTTCAATGGAGATATTTCTGCCTTCTTGTGGTACAGGTAGGGGGAGGCCAAACCCCAGAAACTGTAATGAAAGATCTATCTGAAAACAAATGAATGTGTTTTAACTCCTTTGTGAGGAGAGGAATGCTGTTTGTTTTTTGTATCAGTATATACTGCAGTTGGATGTTCTTGAAGGAAGTGAAGAGGATCTTGCTTGTACTTGATGTCATGACACTGGGTGTCCTGCTAGTAAACAGATTTACTGATACACATTCCTAACCCTTTGGCTTGAATAGCTAGTAAAAAATTCAGATTTTGGTAAGTTATTTCTGGCAAAAGGAAAAAAATTATGAATTTTTAAATTCCATTTTCTACCTTACATGAACTTAGATCTTTCTGCTTTAAAAGGGAAAACACCCAAATAATCCAGGCCATTCTCCTTGCCTATATCTAAGATTATTTTAGCCACAATCTTAACATGAAATGTATAGTTATTCTGCACATTGATACTATTCAGGTTATTCTGTGATTTTGGGATATTTTTCTGCAGTGATTTTTCTGACCCTGAGTTTTGTCTCTGCTTGTTCTAGTCAGCCCATTTTTCTTTATCCATCGTCTCAACAAAAACAATTTTCACAAAGTCATTCTGCCAAATTCATTTGAATCCCTGAAAATCTGGCATTTGCTTTTGCTACTAGAAAAACTCTATGCCTAGCTGTCTCTTAGAGATATACCTTATCTCTTAATTTAGATACATCTTCACAAAGACAAAAGATATCAACCTTCTCTCTTACGGGAAAAAGCAGTGATGAAAACTATGATATAACAATATTTTATGAAAAGATATTTTCTTTCCTAATTGTTTTTATCCTTAGTTCTCAATATTTGATATCATATGAAATGTTCCCTCCTTATGTTAAGATTTACAACATATCATATAGCAGACCTACATGAAGCAGTGGACTGTTTTTAAGGTATCTGTGAAAAGTAGTTGAAAAAATGCTTACTGTAACCTGGTTTACATGGCTATACAGGAGACAAAATAGTTCTGCAGGAAGATGTTTTGAGGCCATCAAAGTTTTTGACAGCTACTCATGTTCTGGCTTCAAGGTAAAACCATATACAAGGTCTGTCAAGAATATAGCAAGAAGTGATGGCAAAAATTATCTGTCAAGCAAAAAGAGGAGGAGTAATTATAGGGAAATATTTTCTTTCTTTGCCCTCTTCAGGCTGAGGGAAATTTACTCTTTCCGAAGATGAGTGTAGACAGTAAGATTGAAGGGCATCTTAAAGCTTAAAGATGATGGTGCTAGAAAGCAGAAGCATCAGTAAGAGCTCATAGGTACAGAAAGAAAAAAATAGGATAAACATGATTTTTGAAAGGTTGTTGTTTTAAAGGACAGAGGATTTCCAATCAGCTTACACAGGAGAGGTGAATACAGAGGCCCTGCATCTCCTGGATCCACATGAGCTGCCTCAGGGTTTAAGAGAGTATTTCTTCTTCAAGGGGCCCATGGGCAGGCTTGGAGTGGACTGGGCCAGGTTGTGTCTGTCATGGCTTTCTAAAAACTCTGCAATCACAGTGACAGGAGACAAGAGGCCAGCTCCTTCCAGTCAGGAACAGAGAACAGACTAAAGTGACTTTATAAATGCTTTCAAGGAACACTGAAAACAGGCAATGGGGAAAAAACAAACCCGTTTGTTGCTTTAAGCCTTTGTTCTGCCTCTGACTTTAAGTGAATAAATACATGAAGTTTGTTTAGAAGTGTTTGGGTTTCCCAGCAAATGCTGATTCTGACAGCTTTCCACAAAAAGAAGCTTCACTTGTGCCAAAGTCAGATGGTCCGGTCAGTTGAAAAAACAACATAAGAAACTGAGCAAGCCACAGCTACTTTGAGGTGCTTGCACTGCCTGTCCCCATGAAGGGCAGCAAGATGGGTGTGTACATAGCTGAGGATTTGCACAACTCTACACGTTGTGCTTCAACATCATGCCTTCCCTAATTTTTTTTGCCTCTCTTCACATGATTTTGCTATTCATTTAGTTGTTAGATTCTTCATGAATTCTGCTTATGTAGTGTATATTCAACAACTGGAATATATATAGCTAAAACAATTAGATGATAACCATACTATCTGCCTGTGGATTTAATAAATGTTCTCAATTCTTGGCTTTCTTCCTGTGTCTTTAGGGTCAATCCATCCAAATTCACACTCTAGGTTTTCTGGGTTTGTGCTTTTTAAAAAATACATTTTACCTAGTAACTGCAGAAGGACATACGTGAACCTCTCATGTAAACTGGAATGCCCAGTAAACTTGTAAATACTTGCTTTGCAAAGAATGGGCAATATGCAAATACATGTGCATGCTATTGTTTTAAAATAACCTTTGCTTCACATCAGGTACATTCAGATGGGTTCCTTACTCTCTGGGCAGTTGGTTGGTTGAACATCATCTCAAGGCTGATTATGCAGTATTGTCTGGTGCCCTCTGTATCACTGCAGCAGTTATGTGATTGAAAATTGGAACATGCGAACACAATTAATTGAAATATATTATTCTAAAGATAATTATTTACAGAAATGTATTGTACCACTGAATATCACTGTGAGTATTTTAAATAACATTTTTAGGATGTAATATTTTTTACTGCTTACAATGCAAGACACTTAATCATTTGCACGCTAAAATACGTATTTTACTGCAGTATTTTCAGACATTTTAGAGCGTACCTTGGGGATTCAAATCCTGCTAGCTTGTTTGACATGTAACAAAGTCATCTATTTTGCATTGGTATAAACAATTACATATAAGAGAATGCTTCTTTGGATTTGAAGTTGAAAGAATACAGTACATTCATCTACACAATACATTTTATATATATATATAATATATATATAAAAATTATGGAGAGGTGCATTTAATCTATCTAGCTGAGATGGGATTGTTTTACTGTAAAACCACAGACTAGAGAATCCATTTGCCCACTTTCATTCTTCTTTAATGTATGGAACATCTTTTTTCAGTCAAAAAGACAGATGAAACTTAAGTAGTTTAGCAGACTCTAGATCAGAGCTTGAGACTTAAAAGAGTTTTACTGCTGTGATTCAAGAATAATTATTAGGCAGATAATGCCAATACCATTATAACCTGTAAGCGTAATGACAGTAACATAAAATGATACGTTGGTGTAAGTATGGGATTTTATTCCTGATAGTGAAATAACATTAAACTGTCCAGGGAAGGTGAGAACAAAGCCATCTGGTGCAATGTTTGAGAAGCCTCTCTGTGGGACTGAACAACTTGAGAGATATACCAGTTTCATAAAATTTCAAACTTCACTTTCCACTCCAGCTTGAAGTTCCCTCATGTATAAATTATTTTTTTAAAAAATGTATTAGGGTTCTTTATGTTCTCAGGAAGCTCCTCCAAAGCATTTGTCCTTACATTTACATCAAAATGAGTGAAATTCAGCAAGTGTTATTAAAAAAATGTAGTCCTCTGTTATCAGGGACCTTCAAGAACAACTATAAGAATTTAAGGAAAAACTTGTTTTAAGGACTATTCTGTTCCATACTTATGCACTATGTAGGAAATGATTGGACTTTTAACAGAGGATATCCTTTGTACAGTAATTCCTGAAATATGTCCTTCCCTCCTCCCCCAAAGAATTTATGTTCCTATGACCTTTCTCACTTGCATTTTAGGTGTCTATATCCATCATTCTCATCCTCAGAACTCCCACTCAGCAGCTGTCTTGGCAGTGCTCATATTCCATCCATAGCCATTCCAGGTTTTTACATTAAGGATCTGTACAGACATGAAATTGTACCTCTGAGAATGCTCAGAAGCTGCGTTGGCTTCAGAGAGTCAAGTACCTTGCCAGCAAGGTTTATGTAAAGGGCAGGTGAAATAAGCACCTGCCTACTTTAACAAAATTTAGAGCTGGGGTAAAAAAAACTCTAGCCAGTGTTTCAGAATGACATATTTATTATTCATCAGCAATAAGTGTTTCCTGTTTAAAACAACAACAACAAAAACAACAAAACAAACAAAAAAACCCTAGCATGTTTAAGTTCTCTTTATTCTTACTTTTTCAGGGAGTTAGGAGGTTAATGGGAATGGTCAGAAAAAAAAGATTTTTCCTTGTTCTAAAAAAGTAGACTAAACGAAGGGGTGCCAACAGAGGTCCCCAAAGTAATACTCCCTATGCCCCTGAACAATTAAACAGCTGTGTGGGCTCTCTGAGAGTGCCAGCTGCTCAGAGCTACCTGAGGAGCGAGCTCCTCGTGCCATTGGTGCCATGCAGCACCACAGTCCAAGAAAACAACGAAGCCTAACATGGCGTGGGACATAAGGTGGTAAGCAGCTGCCTTAGGGACTCATTTGAGAGGAGACATGATGCTTCTTTTAGTGGATCATTTTGTTTCTTACGTGCATTAGTAGGATAAAATACAGAAAGGCTCTTGGAAGGAAAGGCTGGAGCACAATCGCCTCTGTCCAAAATGAATGCTATAATCTCTAGCCAGCAGAGTTATTTGTTTGTGTTTTCAGTGAGTCCCTTTCTTCCTCATCTGCTTCCTGCTAACAACTTCCCAAATCTTGAATTATTTTCTGTATAGTGGTGTGGCTGCAATGAGAGTATCCCCTTCCTAATCCTTTACAGAAGCCTTTAGTCCCAAGGGGTGATTGCGTGGGAGGTGGAAGATACGGATTTAATTAAATTTACAGGCAGTGGCCCTTTAAAGTGAGTTAGTCAGGCCTTATCCTTCATTTCTAGTCTGTCATCCAAGAGACAGGGTATCACCAGATTGTGTATTTAAAAAAAAAAAAAAATATAGGACCGTGAGTGAAGAGTTGCAGATGTGGAAAGCAGTCCCTTGAGGAAGAGAGCACTGGGTGCCCTGTGTACGGGCAGAGGACCCAGAGAACAAACCTCAAACACAAAAGCACTGTTTTGTGTCATTAAAAAAGGGGTTTTTCATTGTCTTCAGAGGTAAATCATGCGTGAAAAAACTTTGAGTCATGAATCACATATCTTTGGGTCTGTTTTGGGGAGTGCTGTAGTCCTGTAGAAGGGTGTAGAAGAACCAAAAGTTTGGATATGTGGTAGGAGGTATGCCTGGGAGACTGCAGATTGAAGAGTGAATGAAAGCCCCAGGTCATAAGGTCCTCCCTCCCTGAGACACTGCCTCTTCTCATGTGATGTGTAGCCAAAGCATTCACTAGAGGCATTTAGGCACCTTTTATGATAGAAAGGAAGGGTGTTCAGAACATTTTTGGTAGGAATCTAAATCCTTTTTATTTCCATAATAGGATCCTTCCAAATTTGGTTGTATTACAGAAGGTGTGTATGAGACGCATCTTTCATTAAGAAATGAGAAAGATTATAACATTGATTTCTATTTGGGATGAAAAGTCTTCTGTTGTGATAGTTATGATAAGATTATAATCTCCTCTTAATTGTTTAAGACTGTTGACTGATATAATTTACTTCATACATAAACTTTATTGTGCTGGATGATTGTAAATTTAAGTATTATTAGAATGGTAATAGTCAGGTATTTATTATGGGCAGTGCTTTCAATGGTGATCAAAGGAAAAAAAGGAATTGTCCTGAAGTGGTATCTCAGTTGTACAAAGTTGCATTTTTAGTCTTTCAAGTCCTTGAAATACTGCATTTCTTGATCAGAAGAAGTATAAGTATAGGCTGTCATCTTTGTAAGCATAATTTCATTTTCCTAAGCTTCAGATAAGTAGCAAAAGGCAAAGCGGTTGCACACATGACCATTACTACGCTCACATTCACCATCAAGACCTGTTTTAACAGGGATCAATGACAGTAAGAGTCTCAGATCACAACACTTGAAATCATTAACTTACTTTATATTATTGTGTTACCTACAGTACCTCAGTAGTGTTCTGAATATGTACAAGACCTTTATTGATATTAAAATCATAGAGTTGGTGAAAAACAACTTTTAAACATCAAAGCACAGGGAAAAATGAAGAAGGAGTTAAAATATTTTGTTATAAAATATATAGCTCAGAAAGCAGTGTATTTTGTTTAGCTTGATTTGTAAAACTCTTTTCAATGAGAGGAAACTGGACAATTCAAATTACTTCTCTAAGCCTCAAAAAGTGCTGAAGACTCTTAAGTTAGTTACAGTTTCCTTGCTACTGTTTTCTCACAAGAAGAGAACAAATGTATGTCTTAGTATTTTTGCATCCTTCTATATCAGAAATTTGCCTTCCCACACATAAAAAGAAGTGCTGGCAAAGAGACTTATTTTGATCCCTGGGCCAAGTTCTTTAATGCCAAATTGCAGTGTGGAAAGAATCTCCCTGTCCAAGTTATAACTCCTGAAAATGAGCTTTGATGGAAAATCTGGAGCAGTTTCAGAGTGGAATCTTCTCAGCTCCATGTGAGGAGCCCCATCGCTGATTTTCAGAGGCAGGTGTTCACTCCACCCGGGAATGGTCTGTTTGATAGTAAGAGTGGCTTTTTGCTTGTGAACAAAAAATGAATCAACAAAGCAATAATGGTTTTGTTCTCAAAATTATTTCATGCTTTCCACTCAGGTCTGAGATTGTAGAAGTGTTCTCAATCCATCTGTGTTGTTACACTGGTGAGCCATTAAGGAAACTTGTTCAAATTCAGTTAATTTTTCCCTTTACAGGAAACTCAACTCTTGTGAGTTTCTTTATTAAAGTGAATGCAAGACTGGTCATGAAACTTATCCCAGAAGTGACAAGCCATAGATGAGACCTGAGAGTCACACAAATGGGGCCTCTGCTATCCTGGATGCCCAGAAAACTAGAAGCATGGCTTTCTTTTTACCCTTCTTCATTTGGATAGGCACAGGGGCTCCTTCCTAAGTCAGCTGTTTCTTCTGAGGGAGATCTCTTTAGCCAGGAACTGTCACAGAGAGCCATGTATCAAGCTTTGGGCGGGTCTGGATGTGCACACACAGGAGAGACAGGGACTTTCATATATTTCAATTCATTTGTGTTAGAGAATTCTGGCGCTGTGCTTTAAATCAAATTGCTTTCTTCACACATCACCAGTACCAAGACCAAAGCATGTCCTGCTCTTTCATGTGTCACTACTACAGCAACACAGCACCTTATGGAGACATCTCTTTGCATGTCTCACCACACAGGACATTCATCAGCTCTTTCTATCACAGAGTCCCTCCCCTATCACTTCTGGGACACACCTATGTCAACATTAGCAGGAAGGGTTGTTCTGTAGCAACCCAGTTTGGTACTGAGAAGCCAGGATCTAAGGACACATTTTGGGGATGGAGGGTTACTTACATTAGTTCTCATTTTGTTGCATGAACTAAATGCTGGTGATTGAATTGAGTGCATTCAGCATGCTCTTGAAGCACATCTTTCTTTTTTTTCTCATGTGAAGGGGATCTTTGAGAGCCCAAGTGATAAGAGACCATCTTTAGATTCACATTTCTCGTCTGAACTAAAATGTTGACACCTTCTGAGTGGTGTCTCTAGGTGTAACTCTTATGCCTAATGGGTAATCCTGGTCTTCCTTACTGTAATAAAATTATCAGAGACACTAGTTTAAATCAATGTTTTATGTAAAAGCTGCATTGAATAATAGGTCCTGTATTTTATTGTACTTTCACTAAATGGATACTGAAATGTACTTTAACAATTATATATATATATATATATATATATGCACATACATATACATACATATATATCTATCTATATCCATATCTATATCTAAGAAATAGTTCCAAAGTGTTATGAACAAATATATGGCATATTTATAACAGAAGGTCTCAAGGTTGACTGCTTTGGAGGATTGCTTTGTGTGGGTGGCACTTAATATTGTCTCCTGATAATTCAGGAAGCTCGAGGCCAGTGTTAATAACTGTGGTGCTGTTGCTCCCTTGGCAAGTACTGCTTCCCCACAGCACAAGCCTGTAGAGAAGCAGCTGTCTGTTCAGGGTCCCTGCAGCTTCAGGACGAATATCTGGCTCCGTCCAGTGGCATTTTATTGCCATTGCACAAGACTTAAGCCAATAAACAAAATGATATGATTAAACTATAAGGCAAGTCAGTACAATTCTTTTCAAAGTATGAACAAATGAATTCATTCTATAAAGAGTTGCATTGTTATCTGGGCCAATATACAAATTACTCAGTGAACCTTACATGTAAATGCACATGCAAATATACATTCAAAGAAGCTTATACTGTTACCTTCCATCTGGCACAGAAGCATCAAAAGTCTTGCCCCTGTGCCATTGGTGAGTACTGGCCTCAAACATATGCGTTAAATTAATTCTGAGTTGGGATTTGGGAAGAAATGAGTAGAAAGGGAGCACAGTAAGCCAGTACTAATGTTACTTCGGTGATTAGATCACAAACTGTAAGTGAAACTTGGAAATATAAACCAGCCCCCTTAAAGTTGGGTAAGTCATCTAAAGCTTGCCAGTGATTGTTGGAGAGTATTGTTTCTACTAATTTTCTTAGCTGGGATTAGTGGAGTTTTGTTTAATTGTGTTCTTATCTGTAAACAGTTGAGTAGTGTTGATGGATACATGCTGCTATTTACAAAATAGAATCGTACTACAGGGATTCTGACATTTTGGTTAATTGGCATGTATCCCTCTAAGTGGTTTCTATTCCTTAACTCATAATTGTTCTCATTTGCTCAGTGGGATTCAGAAACAGGGTTTGTGGAATGTCATTTAATACTCATTTCATTTTGTTAAATAAAGTTCATTGGCTTCCATCTTGCTATAAATTAAGTCAGTCTAGTTTCATTTTCTGGCTATATATTTTTAATTGTGTAAATATTTTTCTTTCTCATGTAATTTGCTTAATGTTACAGAAAGTGCCACCCCCATACCCTAGATTTACTTCATAGCAAATGAGTTGCAGGGTATTTTCTATAGTCAATTAAACCAAGACATAAATTGAATGGTTGATCTGTCTCTTTTGGCAGTCTAAACGTGAACCATTGTTTTCAAAGTTAGCCTTTTTACTTGCTAAGTGGAGGACTGAAACTAATAAATTATTATTTTGCATCCCAGAGGCATAACCTTCAGTAAGAAAATATTTAAAAGCTCAGATCTTGCCTTCCAGTTGAGTTTTCCTTAATGTACAGGCAGTGGGAGGGAGAAAGGCATTTCTTTGCCATCTGATTTCCTCACCCTATTCTAACACTAATCAATGTGTTGCCCACCTTCTCTTCATAAATATAAACTGCTTCAGGGACACTCCAACACGTGCTTTGCTACCCGCAATTTATTAGCCAAGAATAGCTAAGTTGAAATAAAGTTGTGGTCATGCCCTCTCCTCTGGCAAATCCTCTTCACAGGGACTCTGGGACTGTTATGGAGGCTTGTTGGGTATTTAGCATCCAGGGTAGGCCACACACTGGAAAACCTCCCAGGAAATAGATATACAGCCTTTACAGCCCATTTTTAACACACTGGGGAACAACAGAAACAACTCATCAATCTCTTCTTTTTCAAGTGCGATTTGAAAAAGTGTCCATGGGTGAAAAGCTCTAAGTGCTATCAACTATCAGTTGTCTTCAGTGGCAACATTTTACGCTGAGTGAATTCATTCCATTAGAAAGTCACATAGCCCTTTTATTAAGTTAACTGTGCCATATTTCCACTTTGGCTGACAGAATTCTAGTCTAGGGGTGTTTAATGGTTTCATTTTCCTTTACTCCATTTTTCATAAAGAAAACAAAAAAAAATATGAAATGTATTGATATAATCTGAACATAGAACAATAGACAGATTCCTGCTCTGCCAAAAACTAGCATTGTGTATTGCTGTGAAATGTTGCAACCCAGGTATACTGCTAGCAACATTTTTTGGGTTTTGTTTGTAAGAGATAAATTTTCCTTCCATTTCTCCACTTCTTGTTTGCCACAAGATAAAAACTAAAGAAAAATCTGTGGGAAGCTTGCTGTTGCCTACAGATTCCTTTTGGGAACTGGAGTTCTTAAAAAGCCTCCCCTCCCTGAAAGGTGCTCATGATAGTGAGCACTGGAGGACAGCATTTCAAGTCTGCCATGTTAAGAATGAGGATGCAGTTTTCTCCTACAGAATGTTTTAAAGGACAAGTGATGAGAACTGGATTCTATCTGTTAATTCCACATATCTAGGAGGGATACTTTTTCATTTAGCGGAAAAATATTATTTAAATATTTTTGAAAAGTAACCTATGCTCCTAAATGGCATGGAAATCTGTCATAAGGTCTTAGCAAGGCTCAGTTGGCAGCAACTGCTGTTCTCCCTCATCATCAGCATTGGCACATAAGGGAATGACAGAAGCAAATGGAAAGGCATCTTCTTGATAGCAACAGGAGACAATTTTCAGAGCTGAGATTCTATATTCTGTAGCAAAGAAAAAAAAATTAAAAGGAAGGATCCAAATTCTTGGAATATACATTTTACCACCAAGCCTTTTTATAATACTACCTGCTATAAAAGGTCACAGGAGAAATTATTTTAACTCAGAATATCTGGGTTGTATTCCCAGCTGTTTGCTCTTGAGTGAACCACATCAAAAAGCAGCCTTTATGCCTCAGTTTCCTCACATCTACAGAAATAATAAATAGAAGGGGTGATCTCATTTATGCCTGGAAAGCATGCTGAGCTGATTTAGTGAAAGACATTGACTAAGTGTCATGCATTATTGTTGCATTAGGCTGACTGCACTTGTGAAACCCATCTGACATTTCCCACTTGGCACTGATTGTGGGCAGTAACATTTGTGTATTAGTTTTAAAGAGGGGTCTTTATATCACTGCCTGACGTATATTACATGGTTTGTGATTAAACATTATCTAAAAAGGCAGTAACCTGTGAGATCCTCTCTCATTTTCACTTCATTAAGCTACCGCATCACAAAGTGTTTTAGTTCATTACAGATCCTGCCAAAGCAGCTCTACTCTGCTCCTTGTAGCTGCATGTGGAGTGTCGAGGTGAAGTTCGTAACTATATTTGGGTATCAGGGTTTATTTCCTCTACTCCGCTGAAGGTTAGCATGACGAGCAGCTGAGGAATGCTGGGGGAAATCGTCGCTACCACGAGCAGACCGTGCCCGGGCTCGGCTTGCCCTGCTGAGTCCCGGGTCGTGTCGCAAGCACTTAAATCAGCAGGCTCTGCCATGGGCTGGGACCACAGAGGCACAGCGTCAGGTCTGTCCCGTTATCGTGCTGCTGGGGCTGGCCCAACGCGTGGCACAGAGCAGTGGCTGTCCCAGCAGTCAGACCCAGCCCCGGAGTGAATGCTCCCCGCTCAGCCTGCCTGCGAGCAGGCTGGTAGCGGAGGAAGCCTGGGCAGGAAGTGAGTCAGGCAGCAGCGCGGCCCAGAGTGTGGCTGGAGCGCAGGGTCACTGCAGCAGCGAGAGGGGAGGAAGCGTTGCATCAACTAGCACTCATGTCTGTGTTTCTCTCTGAAACAGCCTCATTATAGAAAAATCTAAGATAAGAGGATTTTGGGGAAACATTGCTGTGCAATTAATGCAAGATGTCATGATCTATTGCTAGCTCTGAGAAGAGGGGGAGCACGCACAGCTCCTCCTTAGAGCTGCCGTGCACCCAGTGGAAGGGGAGCATTCTTAAAAAGCAGACTTGCATGAAGTTACTGATTTTTTATCTTCTGTTCTGCGTGAGTTTTCTCCTTTGACAGCTGAGTATTTTGAATGATGATGCACACTGGAGCTTTATATTTTCCCAAGGAGTTGAATATAAAACTTGTGAGGTGCATTGATACTTAAAAACTGTGAATGGGGGAGTCTCTATTTCTCATTGTACTTGCATCAGAGAATTTAATGTAAAAAGATTAAAGTGGCATGTGTACATTCTTATAATTTCATGTATCTATCCACATGCTTTTCATTTTTTACAAGACTCCTTACCAGTTGGGTTCACAGAAGAATGAGATGAATGATAAAGGCATCCTATGGGGAAGGGGGGGGAACAGAAGCAAGTGGTAGTTCCTACAGAAAGAGAGGAAATAAAACGTGACATTCCACTGCCAACTGGATGTTGGTTTGCGATATTGTTATCAACAACTCTTTGCCTTCTTGATTTTTTTAGAATACTTCTGAAATGAAAAACCTCCTCTTTTAAGACTGTGTCCTCCCAGTACTGTTTTGGTACCATTGCATGACTATCAAATGCTGACCATCAGAAAAATTTTGGTATTATGTGGATAAGCAGCTTTAGCTTACCGAATACTGTTTGCATTCTTTATGCTTATCACTTTTAAATTAATGAGAAAAGAAAATTATGAAGGCAGTGGATGGGTTGGTGAAGTCCATTCTTTGCATAGTAGACACTTGCAAAGCAGCTGCTATAATGAAATTTCCTTGTCTGCATAGTGGGAGGATAGTTCAAATAGTAGTGAGAATGCACCCGATTATGTGAGGGTGTCACAAATGAAAAAGGAAATGCCTGGTATTTTTATTTGTAATATGAAACTAACCTAAAATAATTATAGTGGTATTAAATTTTGTATGTTCCAGTGGATCAGTTTCACTGGAATACAGAAAATAGTTCTGCTTATATTAATAGAGAGTATTTTTGAAACATTACTTTAAAAGAGTGACTGAAGTTGAAATACTAGTAGTAGGGAATATATGATGCCATGGGTGTGGTATGTGTCTTTTATCATCATGGTTTCATATTTTTTTAAATACGTGTTCATACAATCTTTAGAGACCCCACATTCACTCCATATGCTTATACAGTTGAAGAAACACTTTCTTAGCTACAGTTTGCTTTAAAAAATTAATTAATGGAGCCTTTTATGTTACTCAGCTGTAACAGTGAAAAAAGAATATCAATGAGTGAAAACATAGGTGACTTAAGTGGAGCAGGGAGATTCAAGGCCCATTTAACAACAGCATCCTTTGACTATGGGAGAGCTGAATCCACTTCCAAAGTTTAATTCTCTGGATTTATTTAAAGTTCTAAAGCTGTCAAGAAAGCTATAGGAAACCAACTGGTGATCCACCTGCAAGAATATGGGAAGAAATAGAGTAGACCAAACAAGTTACGTTTTTCTCTCTCTTAATAAAGAGGGTGAAAATCTGTGGCAAAGGTACTCAGGTAGCGAAGCAGGTGAGCATGGACTAAGTAGTGATATTTTTGTGGGGTGGAAAGCAGATGATGGTTCTCTGGGTTAGGCTCTGGACTGGGAATTGCCTCCATTTTCCCACCCTGGCTCTGCCACAGACTTCCTTGATGAAATAAGCAAGTAGTTAATGGCTTTGGCCTCTGTTTTTCTCTTCACAAAATGGGATTCTGACCCCTTCCTCCCAAGGGTCTATGAGGTTAAATAAAAGGATGTTTATAAAGTAAGCTCTTTTTTTTTTTTCTATGAAAAAGGTGCAGTTTCAACAATTTCAAACAATATTCTCAGCAGAGAAAGACTCTTCCTTATTACATTTACTCACACAGTGGTGCTGTCATACATGTGTGCTTTCTCTCAGTGGTAACATCCCACGGCAGCGAGAGGTTCGGGAGGCTCTGTTCAAGTCCTGTTTTCCAGAGTGAGGAAAGAGGTCACAGACACCCTGCACCCTGCAGAAGGGAGCCCGGGCTGGGGCCAAGGGCCACGGATACCCTCCTGCTGTGCAACACCCCCTGCCTGCTGCTGTGCAGCTCCCTCTGCATGCTGGGACACCCCAGTATGGTGTGAGCTGCTCTTGGGGTGCACTCTTCCTTCAGTGTAGAGCTGAAGGTGTCTCTTAGCTCACCCTAAGTGAACCTGGTTCTGCTTGTGTGCATACTGTAGGTGTTACCAAATGCGCTGTGTACATACACACCTCATGAAATGCCTTCAGCCTCTCTCTTCACACCCCTCTCCTCCCTTCTTTTGGAAGACATCATTCAGCTGGCCCTTTTCAACCTTTAATTGATAACTGCCGGGTTTGTGCTGCCCGTTGCTAAGTATTTGGTGCTGCTCAGTCTCACTGTTCCCCGCTCCTCTTTAGTCAGAGAAAGGGCACAGAATATTTCCAGAATATATACACACTCTGACTCCAGTGATAAGGCTACTGTGCATCTGGTGCTCTCAGCCTCCTCAGGGCACATTAGAGCACTTTGAGCTGCAGGCAAGGGGGCAAACGACCTGGGCAGTGGGACACAGTGATTACTGCCTGAAGTGTTACAGCATCACCAGGTGCAGCAGCACCAGAGACAACCCAATTAATCCTTACCCAAACACAGGCACAGGTCTCTGCTATCACTTTCTCTTAGGCAGCCCCAGAGCATGAACGTTGTTGGTGGGGCATGCATGGAGGTAGAAATGTGGTGGGAGGTGGAATTGCTGTAGATGTGATTGATTTACGACAGGAGTTTCCTTTACAGTCATAAGGGGAATTTTGCTTGGTCACAGCAAGTTTGAACCCTCATGAAACAGCCTGAATCATTTGAAGCTAAAATAAAACAGAGGATGGCAGGGGGAGGGGCATGGCCGTTAGGGGAAAAAAAAAAAAAGTCAAAAACACATTAAAATTGTTTCTCTTAGTGCTGACTTCTTAAATGGGAATGTGTTCCAGAGTAGTTGTGCTATGTAAGCCAACATTTGTTTAAAGACTCTTTATTGTCTTTTTTCCTCTCTTCCCCTTCTTCCCCCTTGCCCTCCCACTCTGCTCTACAGATTTACACTGACTGGGCTAATCACTACCTAGCAAAATCTGGCCACAAGCGGTTGATCAAGGATTTGCAACAGGACATTGCAGATGGAGTTCTGCTAGCAGAAATCATCCAGATCATCGGTAAGACCAGGGCTGAGGGAAGCACTGTGAGCTGACTCCTTGCGTGGGGGAATATATAATTCAAGCTGAATGTATTTAACAATAAGATGAACCCTGAATAATACAATTTGACTGGGTCCATATGTCTCTGATATTTGTGTGGTTCATCCTTGTCTTAATTAAAAAATAGGTTTATGTGAGCATGTTTGGAAGTTGCTGTTTAACCATACTTTAAATGGCCAGAACTGTATCTTACACACTTTGAATTGTCAGAAATGAATGCTCCATTAAACCATATGTCTCCCATGTGTGCATTTTGTTAGTTGGAGTGGCTCATACTTTCTGGGATGCCTTGAAACTGTATCCTGACCCTGCAAAGACAATTGTGGAAGATTTCATGTCAGCAGTTATTTTGCAGGGGCTGAAGAATTAGCAGCGACCTCCTTCGCACTTCCCCCTTTGCATGATTTGGCATATGGAAGCAACTGCTGCTAACAAGAGTGTTGTTACTGTACGCCTGAGCTTTACTTAGAAAGGAGCTCTCTGTCAACAAAATCCTCTGCATTTTATTGCTGTGCCTTTTCTGCTTTTCTTCTGGGGTTTTTTTTTTCTGTTTTGATTTTTAGTTGTTTGGGGTTTTGGGTTTTTTTCCTTTTTCTTTTTCTTTTTTTTTCCTTTTTTTTTTTTTTTTTTGACCAGGGATTGGAAAGGAAAGTTTTATCTCATTGTTTACTTTTGCTTTTCCCCTCACTGTTTTTGTTTAGCAAATGAAAAGGTTGAAGATATCAATGGCTGTCCACGGAGCCAGTCTCAAATGGTAAGAAAAAATATATTTTTAGTTTGTGTTGGCACCACTGCACCTTTCTGAAATGCCTTTAATAAGGATTTATTTAAAATATGAATATTCTGTCCCATTTTTACCATAAAGTCCTAATTCTCATACAGTGTTATGGATACTTTTTTTTCCACACATGCTTAGTGTTTGTCACTTCATTTCTGTGCTAACTTTGGATCTTGACATAACCTGGCAGAAAAACTTCATCACTTCTAATTAATCCAGAACTCCCTTATCAGACCTGTTCTTCTGATGATCCAAATAATTTCGTTTAACTTCATTTTAAGGGCAGTAAATCCAAGAATAAATTATTAAGTGGAGTCTTTGTGTCTGGAAAACTGGTTTGATGAACAACACTTGCCAAATTTTTTTTAAATATAAATAGCCTTTTGGATTGTCCACTGTGAAGTCCAGTTAGATGAAATGACTCCAAGACTTTCAGAAATAGCACTTTAGTCATATAGCTCTCTGAGCTATAGCTGGCAGCTGTCTAAAGACTTCTTAATACTCTCAGACAAGAAGCATTTAGTGACTGTGATTCATATGGAGTCTTATTAATCTTTTACTGTGTTTATGGCTAGTCAACTGCATTTAATAAGATGAAACCTCCTTAGAAGACTGTGAAAGTGACAGACACAAAATCTGAGCCTCAGTAAAATCACCATGCATTTATTGAATCATTTGCAATTCAAGTCATGTTCTCCCATGCTGAGGTCTTTGCCTTTCTGTCCACATTCAAGTAATATGTAAATAAGGTGCATAGTTGTGTAGCTGGCATGGATTTTGGAGTATAGTGTTTTGGAGGAGCTTGCATTATAGCAAACTGCTCAAACTGGGTTTAAAAATGGAAACTAAACAGAAAAAAAGAAATGCATTTATTCAGTGCATTTTTAAAGGTGGAAGGTGTTTGCAGCTTTTTTCTGTGAAGCATCAAGAGGTAAGGGGAAAATTTTTGAGTACTAGTGGAGTGAATAATGGGGTTCTTACAGTTCAAAAATTTGCAGGTTTAGAATAAGTTTTTTCTCTGACTTTCAGGCTTTTTGAAACAGTCCACAGAAAGAATATATGCAATTTCCTTAATAATAGTTATTATTTTAATTACTCATATTACAGCAGCACCTAGTGGCCCTGGCTGAGAACTTTGGGAACTCCAGCATGGAATTCTAATATTACACACACAGATCAAGAGATAATAGCTCTCTACTTTAATCATGTTAAAACTTGCCATTCCAGACAGGCAAGACAAACAAGAAGAGACAAAAGCACAGGAAAGTGGTATGATTTCCCAAGGTTATGTAAGTGGTTAGTGGCCATCTAGGATTGCTTAGGGACCCACCACTCTGTTGTCTTTTGAGCTTCATTCCCATGAGAGAAAGACTAGCTGCAGAAAGAACTATCCACTCTAGCAATGTTTACATCTCCAAAACAGCATTGGTGTATGTTCCCTGTTGCATTTTTATGTGGCATAGGGATTCTGGATTTCATCTCTGGCTCCAGGCAGCTATGGGGAAAGAATATGGCCAGAGAATATGTCCCAGATACTCTGGGTCTCAAACCAGGTGCTTTAAAAATTCCTGTGCATAGTCATACATCAGTGCTTATACAGTCATTAAGGTGTTGTGTTTAGCCACTTCATAGTAATATATTTATTTATCCCTCCTTTGATACAGTCTCTTTACTGAATTGTTTTATCTCTACAGACTGATAAAATTATTTTCCTGCCTTTCCACATACCAGGTCTATACTGCTGATTTCTAAACTGAGTTAGGAGAATTAAAATATACGGAAGTTAATGTAGTTCAAACTTGTCAGTTTTTCTCTCAGAGACCCCAGGTTTTGAGCCTGCTCTCCGTTTCTTTCCTTTGGGCTGTGCACTGGTCTAATCTAACCAAAGGCACAATTTTACCAGATTTTCAGCTAGTTTTCCTTGGCAGTGCTCAGTTTTGCTAGCCCACTCAGTTAATGGTAGGGCAATTCTCCTTACAGCAGTGGACTCTTAGGTGTTTGTAATATGCAGGGAAAAAAATATAACAGTGTTCGAAGCTAGTTTGCATATTGTATGTTTGACATACACCAGTACGAAGCAAGGTGTCCTGTCAGAATTTGCCAAACATCAGCCATCAAACCAGCAACAGTCAAAATACTCCATTAACATTTGTTAGCCATTCATTCACCGCTTTCATTTCAACATTTTTAGTTAATAAGCTTCAAGAATCCCACTACTCTCTTCTTGCACATAAGTTTTCATAATCCTTGCTCTCATAACTTGCAATTAAGGAGAAATGTTTTCTCTATTCATCTGCCATTTGATACCCTGTCCAGGCCATTGATACCCATTTTCAGGAGGTCTAAGATATTTTATTAACTTTAAAAAAGCTAGGGCACACTGACATGGATTTTCTGCTGCTGGAAATACATTATATTCTCTACTGATATTTTTATCAGTTCAAAATTAATCACTACCAATATTCCCAAGTTCTGTTCCACTCACAATTTGGTTTTCTTCTGGCCAATGGTATCATCTTTCAAGTGATTTTTGAGGTATCTCAATTTAGCTGTTACCTTAAGTTGTAAACATATTTTAATGTTTATTTTAAATGTGTATGAAATGCTTGGGTTTTAGTTTTCCTCTGGTTAGTTCTATTGCAATGTCTTGCACTCTATGCTCATTTTGGCACTGATATATAGAGGACTTGCAGACAAGTTGAATTGGTGCCGTAGGTCCAAGTTCATGAAAACTAAAAACCTGTGAAGCCCAGCAGCATCCTGTTTCTGCACAGTTAGCTTTACCAGGATTCTCGTGGCTTTCATTATGCTCACCCATTTAATATTGCACACAGAACTTGAGAACACGAGATGTACTGGGGGATAAATTATTTTGTATTCAAATCTCAGAAGCTTTGAATAAATGAAATTTGCAAGAGAATTAGTGAGGTTTGCTTCTTTGCTGGGTAAATCTACGGTGGTTAAAAGATTTTAGTATTTCTTATTAATTGTTTTCATAAATATAATAATACATCTCTGTGTATTATAACATACATTGTCTGTCTGTAGTGTTATGTAGTCTTGCCTATTTTTTTTTTACAGCTATGCTTTCCAGGAGGAATATGACTCTTCATCTATTTTTTACCATCTCTTTGAATGCCTTAAATGGGAAATAATGCCACACAAACTTTCATCTTTTCCTTGTGTGAATTATTCCATAAGTCTATAAATTAAGGACATTTCATATCATATTTACTTTGAAAATAATGGGATTTCAAGGATTTCCCTTTTGATACAATCTACAGCTAATTCCTTTCAGCGTCTTAATAACCCATTTGTTCCTTTAATTTCTGTTCTAAGTTCCCCCATTAGGAAAAGCAGGATAGTGTCCTGGGTAGAAAATGCATTATAAAACTTTTATCTAATTGTTCTAAGAGAAACAATTATCAGTTTGGTATTATTTCCGCTGGAACAAATTATAAATATAACGGAAAATCTCCAGTGTTTTGACTTTTAACAGATCACATCAAACACACAGTAGGCACACAAAGCATACCAAGTCAATCCATCCCGGGGTAGTTAGAGGAAATGCAAGACAGTCAAAAGGTTTTGCACTGAAAATCCTGTAATAGTGACAATTTGCAGTGAATTTTACAAAACTCATGTTTCTATTCTTTCCTCATGCAGTTTACAGTGCTGTCAGCAGCGTAAATAATAATATAAATTCAAAGTCAACAAAAATTTTTAGTTTTTCACTCTTCAGGTTGATCTTTCCTTCAGAGATTGATGCTGCCTTAATAGGTGTTTTTTCTTCTTAGAATTAGCTCTTGCTACTTCCCACAAGAACTGTCTGTGCCAATACACATCTCAGTGATCACTAACTGTGATCAAAAATCGCATCTCAATACATAAAAGCTCCGTTAAGTGTTGTTGGTAGCCCGAGTTTTCTCATAGTTATGATATGGCTGGAGAGACCTTTCTTATTAAAGAGTCTCATAGTGTTGTTGTATACATTTCGTTAAGAATATTTTTTATTTTGTCAATCTGATCTTTGGCACACTTTTCTACCGGTTTATACAGCCAAAGCTATGCATCAAAGGTAAATTTTTTGATTTAGAATATAGATATGCTGCAGTCCAGCAGAGGAAGTTGAGCTTAATAATAATACAGGTCTTGCTTATCCTGGAAATCAGGGAGTGAAGAAAAGGTGTTGGAGCTGTAGAACATTGCCAAATTGATAAGAATCTTTAGAAAAAAGCTTTAGTTATCAGAACTAGCACCGATTTGGGGTGAGCAGCAGTGTATCTGATAAATGTGGGAATTGGTGTGAATATGTTTAGAACTAATAAGATAATTTCTACAACATAGTACTTGATTTCATTAATAATGCCTTTAAAAAGATGCTAATAAATTAAAAATATTTCATTAAAAAGACAGAAGAATGCCAAAAATGTTGCTTTATTCTATGAGACTGAAGAAAAGTTGTGTAAGTTAACAAGAGGAAGGTGGAGTAGGTGAATCAGCCTCTGCTTAACCAGGAAGCTTTTTCTGGGAGAGAGAAAGTTAAGGAAGTGTGTGAAGCTTAAAAATGAAGCAGAACAAAGTTACCATGTATATCATGGCAGGCATTGCTTTGTAATCTATTGCACTAGATGTGCTTTGTAGTTTCCCTGTAATTCCACAGAAGCCCCGGGTGGCTCCATCTCTGCTTACATGCTTGGGTTTTTCCTCTGGAGGAGGACAAGGTTGCAAGAGGATGGGGTGCATGCAGATCTCTTCTTGACAGGGAGTCAGCTTGATGAACAGGTGGACACTGAAACTGCTAGATGTGCCACATGTGTCCTTCAGACTTCCTCTGACACAGATGTGCTGGGCAGACACTGTTGAGAAGCAGCAGTGTCCACCAATGTCAATATCCAAGGCTGAGAGCATCAGCATGGTTTTCTGAGTCTAAAAATTGTTTGTGAAAAAACAGTATATCTGTGTATAAAGTAAGCATTGCATGTTCTACTAAGGTTCATGTATTCCATGTGAAAATGTGTGTGGTATGGTTGTGTGTAGCTGTCTGAGGAATGGGAAACCTGAAAATGTCATCCCCATGTTCACTGTCAAGTGGGCCCACATGTGAGCTCTTCCTGCCTGCACAGTTTTGAACGGTTTAAGAATCTCCTGGCGTTGTGGGTGCAGTTGTTGCTGAGATTGGCTCTATGGATTCAAAATACTCTTTCTGTGCTTTGGAGCAGCTTCAGGTGAGCCTTCCACACAAGTGTGACAGATTGAAATATATTCAGATACTTGGCTGGGTATAGAAATAAGGTCTCTTGGGAAACTGGGAATTCGATCTTGGTTTTGAAAACTAATCCCAGCTCCTTTACAGTGCAAGCCAGTTTCTTCCTGCAGTGACACCTATATGACCCCTTTTGACACTTGTATCACCTCCTTTTTTTTTTTTTAAATTCAGACCATATTGTCCACACTTCCGTGCAGTCTCGAGCCAGGTTGTTGCCCAGCTGAGAATTTCATTTTGCGCTCAGTGTAGATGAGCCTGTTCCCAAATGTTAGCAAGCTCCCATCAAGTGCATTTCTTCCTTGGATGTTTCAAGTGGTAGCAGAAGCATCGTGCTCCCCATTCCCTCAGAAAATTGGGTCATGGTAATGCACCATGACTCAATTTAAAAAAAAAAAAAAAAAAGCGGGTCTGTCTAAGAATACATTTTGGGAATAATTGTGACTATATAAATGGTGGGAACAAAGAAGGGAAAGAAAGCAATTTCTATAAGGACAAGGTTAAAAGTGTTAATGCTAAAGATGGCTGAATCTGAAGGATGTAGATGTCGGAATTCTTGCTTCAAGTTTTGCTGAAAAGAGGTTATTAATGTTATTAACACAACCAGTTTGAATAAGGTGAGAGGCAAACTGGTTTAACATAGAACTCGAAGAGGCAGAATTCCAACAGCTTTTGTGAAAAAACCCTAAAATTTCCAAGAACTCAAGAAATTTAAGAGAAAATATAGACAGGGTGACAGCTGGACAGACAGAGTAACAGTTGCCTTTTTGTGGTAGACCAAGCATAGTTTGAGAGAACAAGGAAGATGAGGAAAGGATGGAAGAACTGCTGCAAATGTTAGACTAGTAGAGAATAAAGAATGGAACACTTCATTCATCCTGCCTAAAAATGTTGCTCTCTTAGAAAGGAAGGGGAGGAGAAGGCAACAAAATCATCTCTTTTTTTGATATGGTTTGATTCTAGTTTGACTTTTTGTGAGACCTCTTTATTCTGCACTGGAACAAGCAGTTCTCTTTACATTCAGAATATTAACATTTGAGAACATTAAAAGGACCACAAGATTTATAACAATCTGTCTTCACAGAACAGCTCAGAGTTACTCACTGGTATCAGTCACTGAGATACATATTCTCCTGAGTCACTCACATTTGACTGAAGTCATAAAACAACATGCCACAGGAACACATCCTGAGTGTTATTTTACTAGGCTAGAAGTACATTATTCATGAAGTATAAATCATGTGATGTTATTAGCCTTTTTGTTTACGCCTACAAGTCCCTTGTGTTATTACTGTGTAGAATTATATGAGAATAACTCATCTAGATGTTAATGAAATAATTGTGCCATGAAAAGTACGTATATTGTGATGAATACTTATACAGACTCCATGAAATCATTAGGGTATGGTGGGGTTTGCTTGGTTAGGAGTGAAATTAGAGTAATGCATATTTTGCTTTTGAAGACCAAGACTACCAAACACTAAAAGGTCTTTTTGTTCCTTAAAGACAATTTGTTTCCCTCACACACTGCGTTCCTTCTCCTTCTCCCCCCTGCAATTCCTTGAAACCCACCTCCCTTCAGTCTCTGTCTGGAATATGCCACTCATGCCACTGAGGTATGACCATCTCGCCCACCCATCTCTTCTCCCCATCCCTCACCTGTGTTTCTTAGGAACATCAGTCGGTCAGAAACCTGAGTTAAACTGTATTGGAAGGACATGCAGAGATTAAATGCTGCAGTCTGCTTGAAAACTAATGGGTGATGTACACTTTGAAGTATTTATTGTTTGAAGAGATGCAGTTGACAGTCTCTCCATTTCACCCATCTGTAATTAGCTTTCTATGCTCTTCAATTTTTAGTTGTGGTTCTTTGTTGGGTTGGTTCCTCCCCCCCCCCCCCCCCCCNCAAAAAATGCCATGTGAATATTCCCTGAAGTTTTGGAATTGAACAAATATACATTTGCAATACATATGGTTAGACAAAGAGGTGAGGAATAAATGGCCTTGAAACCTCCATTAATAGCAATGCACTGAAAAGTCTTAACATAAACATGCAGTTAAAATACATACACACAAATTGACTATGACATGCATTCTAGAAAGCACCTGTGGTTATAGACATTAACAAATTTTTCCCAAATAGCAGCAGCAGATTACAGTAAATATGTGTGCTTCGTGATGGTGTATTTTTATCATCTTCTATAGGGAGAGTATGTTATAAATACTAGGAATGTCTAGAATGTTTATGGGATTTAAAAATAGAGAAGAAAGTGCATGATATTTAGCTGAACAGCAAAAATGCATATTTAAGCTGAACAAGAAAATAAACAGTGTATCTGAAGTGGTTTTATTTTACAGTATAACCAAACAAGGCTTTCTGGTAATTTTGAGATTTTGTCAGCTTTCTAGATTTTTTTCAAATGTCTCATTATTTTGGAACTGTGGCAAAATGCCAGTTCTATTACAGTTATAGTTGAGGACTTCTATTTAAAGATTTTCTAACCACTCCCACTTCTGCTTAGACTTTTGTAATTTTGAGTGCTGTATGTTATTTAGAAAAGGTTATTGTTCTATGTCTGGGAAGTCATGAGTTTTCTCTGAGAGGTAGACTTTTCACAAAAGAACATTTCTTAACATTGAGATGAAGTCCCAGGCTTTGCACTCATCCTTCTTCCTAAAATAATCTGCCACTGCCTCTCCTGACAATGGAGAATTCTGCAGTTTCAGTAACATGCACATCTCTTGAGAAACAATGTGAGTGTGTGTTTTGGTGTGTGGCCATGGTCATGTATCTGTGTGAAGTACCTTGTTTAGTTCTGATTGAACTCTCGATAATTTTATTCACTTCAAAAGGCATTTAAGCCAGTCTCTCTACTTCTCATTTATGAATGAAAGTTTTTGGGAGCTTCCAAATTCTGGGAATTTTTGTATTATCTGGACATTTGTGAGAGCATGAGATGACCACTCTTCTACAGTTTTGCCAGAGTTACTATCTCTGTTCCTTAGGGTGAGTTCAGATTAAGTTTTGAAAAGAGCTACTAGACAGATTTTGAGAATTAAGCATCAACACCTGCAAACAATAAATGAGGGCACACATCAAGTAAGTATCATCAGCTTTTACTTGGTTGGGCTGGGAAATACAACTACTGGGAAGATGTTTTAATGGAGATACAGGAGCTGTGCAACTGTCCATAAAATGCTGTCTGTGGTGTAATGTGTAAAGCAGCAGAGGGTGCCAGAAAGCAACAAGTTGTGACTTCCACTGTAATTAAAGGAATTAGCAATGTTAGGGTGGAACAGGGTTTGCATTGTGAGTTTAGCTGCAGAAGGAAAGAAAGAAGACACACTTGTAATTTTAACTGCTTACATATGCTTAAAATTAAAATAAACACTATGCAACAAATGACCAAGCTTTTGGAGGTATTGTGTGGTACATTATGCCTAGGTGACAGTGCTGGTCCCTGAATCATCTTTTAGCCACTGTATATAGCTGGTATTTCAAGGCTTGGCCTTACAGCAAAGAGACTGTAAGGCTTGAGGATTATAAAGCAACACAGAATGTCCTAGCAATGTAGTGTGTTAATTACAGACTAATGTGGCAATTAAAACTATCATGTCTTACTACATTTAAAATTATGATGTACCTTAAAATTCTTGACAACCTCCCCATGCTCTCCTGTAAGAATGTAAAATATCAAAAATTTGTTGCCTCAAAAAATTTTGAGTTTTTTCAGCAGTATTCCATTACTTCCAGAATATAATACAATTACAACATTAGAAAAGGAAGAGAAAGAATGAAGTAGGTGCATACTGAAACTACTATGATCTGTCCAGATGTATTTTCTCACTCTGCCCTTGATCTTAGCTGGAACAGAAGCTGCCTACATCTGCTGCAGCTTAGTGTTAGCCTGTTTCATGGAAAGAATGCCAAATGTACTTGATTTTACAGTGTCTTTTACATACTCACCATTTTGGAGTTCTTTGACTTTTATGCATACTAACCCACCTAACCTTGCGCTTTTATTTGCCAGTAATTATATTGAAAGAACAAACTCCTCTTTGAACCCTGCTGCAAATCCCTTCCAGCCTCTCCCCAATGTGCTGTTGCTGGCACACATGAATAGCATGCAGCAGTGGTCCAGCAGGTCTATACTCTCTCTCTGAGAATGACAAAGTGAGCGGTGATTTAAAAAGAACAATTGACCCTGGCGTTTTTTTTCTTCATTCTCCTCCTCTTACCCCAATATCTAAAGTTACTGTGTTAGGGAGTCAGAGTGTGCTGCTTTGCCTGCTCTTTCAGTATATATTTGTGCACTACTGTTGTGATCACCATATATCCCATGAAATGTCAAAATGAAACATGTTGTGTTTCTCAGAAAAAATCTTGTGTCCCTCACAATCATGTGCACAGACATGGGACCAAGTGGAGAGCAGTCATAGTTTTTCACTCATTGAAATAACTGCTCTGGCAGCCTTCTCCTGCTGTCAAGAGCCCCTGGGTCTGACCACTCTGAAGTAGCACCAGATAGCATGAGGCACCTGAAATTCTGTGTTAGTAAAGATCTTGACAACATTGAACTGGACTTAAATACCGATGTTACCTCTAAATATAAACTCTATTACAGCTGGTGATCCTATTATAGGCAATGCCATTAAGGTACACAAGGGTAAATTGGCTTAAATTAACTGTAGAAGAAGCAAGTTATCACAAAGACTGCTTATTTCAACAGCATTACCTAATCCGTTGTCATGTAAAGGCTTTTGATCAGGTTAATTAAATTATTAACACAATCTTCTTATTTTATTTTTTTATGTAACTTGTCTGTTTAAATCCACTATGACCTGAAACTTAATACATAAATAGTTAGAATACAGTACAACCATTTTTGTTTCAGCAGAAATAAATAGTATAAATATAAATTTAGTAATCTATTTGGCAGCTTTCTGATGTGCAAGAATTATTTAAAACACTCCCAGTCTGAGGAGTCTGCTGAGCATATGATCAACAGATGACCCCATGACATAAATCAGAGCTATACTTATTTTAAGTTGAACTTATTTTAAGTTGGCCCAGTGTCTGGATATGTGTTAGTCTGGGCAGGGTTCATTTTCAGAATCTGTCCAAGATACTTTTTTGTTGTTGTTGGGACTAGATTGTATTCAATCTTACAAACTGATCACAAATATTTTTTGCCTTTTTGATAGTTTATATCAACTGAAAGCATTTATTTACCTATGCAGTTCCCAGCAACTCTTTCAAGTGGCATCTGGACCAACCCCAAACCAGCAAAGTTCTGAAAGGTGAATCTGAACAGTCTTCCTGAAATAGAAATATATTTGTATTTCAGATTGTAGCTTTTGGCAGTCTTTAATTCTATAACAATTAGATTATACTTTGTTTAGGCTTGTATTGTCAGCTAATTAGAACCTTGTTTGAATTATTCATACCTCTTGATATTTCAGCATTTCTTTGCAATTACAATGGGAATGTACAAATAGCATTTTCCTCTAGGGAAAAAAAACACCACAAGAATTTTCTTTGTCCCTTGGTTTCCACACTTGAGAACTGTAATAACTCATTTAAAAAAAATTATTTTTCATAAATAATAGCTCATGAAGTTAGTTATAGTCTTCTGTATTTGAACTGTACACATAACTAACTAATCAGCATCCCAGCCTTGTGAGCTGTTTTGCCTGTCACAGAGATTTTCTCAATAATTCCTCCCAATAACACCTTTAGATTAGGTGTTTGTTGTTTTTCTTTTGGTAACAGCTCTTACTTAGTTCATGGGCAGATCAGCAGTAACACTCCACAGTAAACATGTGTGCTAGGGTGTTTTCACAGTTCTTGTATATATAAAGCTTCTATTTGGATTTCTTGGCATAAACAGTTTCAAAAGATTTATATTGTTGCATCGTATAAATTAATGTATTTGAAGATATGTGCCCCCTCTAAAGCCCAGTAAATGCTTATCTTTTCCAAGTAATACTGGCAGTACTTTGGAACTTTAAAACACTTGGCTAACTATTTAAAAAATCATTTCCTCCTACACTTTACACTTCATTGGCTACAATTGGAAGTGATGTGACAACAAGCAGTAAGTGCTTGTTAAGGCTTCATTTTATAGGCTTGAGCACTTCTGATGTTTCTCTTACAGTATTTGGCTGAGAAGTCAAGAAAATAATCTGACCCTGTTGAGCTTACAAGCAGATATCCCACTGCCTTCTGTGGTTCCAGGTGCTTTTCTCTTCCTTGACTGAGAATCTAGACCCCAGATATTGTGAAAATGTGGAAAATTCTTGCCATAGTTATGAGAAGGGGGCAGAGATAGGCAGGCATGAAAGCTGTTTAGAAACATGGCATGGAAACACATACAGCATCGCCTCATATTCCTATGTTTATTACGCTAAACGCGGTTTAAAATGCAATGCTCAGGTACACTAGTGAAAGTGAAAGCCTGAGTATGAGTCTCTTGTATTATCCCTATGGTTTTTAAAGATGTCTGGTTTACTCTGAGTGGTTTTAATAACCTGTGATGTCAATTCATCATCAAGTTTTTTCTCTTTGTCTCTAGGGCTTAGATCAATTTAAATCAGTAATATGAAAGCTAAAGGAAAACTAGTAACTTACGTTCTCTCATGCATATGTCTTCCCAAAGACTTTAAGTTCCAGCTGGAGAACAAGCCACATAACCTTAGTCCTACAGAAAACTCTGGGCTGTACTTTTAGAGTTTACTAATAACATGAATATTTTATCACTTTTCTTTTGATGAGCTCAATGTTCTGTAAATACTAAAATAAATTTTATAGATATTCGCAGTGTAATATGAAAAATATCTTTAATTTAAAAAAACCTTAGAATGTTTATAAAATAAAAAGGCCAGATGGATAGGAGCAAACTCTTAGTGTCTCTTCTGCACAAGCTGCAGCATTATGACTTCTGGTGTAGTCAGGAGGGAGGGTTCAGACAGCACAAAGTGCATCTGGATGGATTCCAGTTGCAGAGTTCAAGAGATGAAGTGAAATGCCTCGTAGTTTACCTGTTTACTTATTTTTTTAAGGATTCATGCTGTCACTAGTTGTATTGCCCTTATTTCTAAAAGCTGCTTTTTTGAGTGAGCTAAATGAAGTTGCTGTGCGCTACATAGTGGTGAAGGAGAGAACTGGAATGCTTTCAAAGGTTTAATTAAATCTAGTAAATGAAGACTGTTGTAGACTCTGTTTTGACCTAATGGAGAGAAACTCCTCTGTTTTAAAAAGCGTGCATTTTCACATTGCCCTCCAATTTTCAAAGTTGCCAAGTTCCATAAATATTTAGACACTGGCACCTTGCTGACTCAGAAGTGTTGCATAATTAAAAACAAGATTGTAGACAGGCTCACTAAAGTGGAGCATTGCTTTAAGAAACACTGTGTTTAAACAGAGTTCTTTTTATCATTGGCTTATAAAAAGGTCCTCCCAGGGTAGTATTTATGTTCAATTTTGTGCTCTTAGTGCATGTGTAGGGCTCATTCATGGTGGTGGTAGCCTCAGGCCTGTGGAGATGAGAGTCCTGAAGTAGCAAGTTACTTTCAGACACTGGAAGAATATTTTGCCCTGTGTTTCTTTTGATCCATACTGCTGTGCAGTCATATTTTAGCTTTCTAAGAAATTTGTGCAACATATTGAAATACATCCATGTTCTTCTGCGTTCGAACCCAGCACTATATTCCAATCAAAAATCCAAAATTTTCTTCTCACAATTTCTATTATAGTAGCACAAAAGCATTTCAGAAATTACTATTGCTGTATATTTGTGCTTTACAATGTCTGCTGCAGAGACTACTGTATAAAAATCAGGAGGGTAAATGCAGACAAGACAAGAAACAGAAAGAAGAGTGAGTAAGAAAGGAAGACAAGAGAAGCAAGCTCACACCATTATATAGATGATCAGAATAAAATTTTGCATTCTTCTCTTATGTGGTGGAGGGGTTTTGGTGTTTGTGGATAGAGCATTTTTTGGTTTTATGTGAAAATGACCAGCAGATGTTTATAATGATCTGTTTGGCCATCTAAAACTTATGATTAGGATTGTTTTTTATTTAGAATAGTTAGATTATTCATTAACTTGGTGATGCATACAGACAGAAAAAACAAACAAACAAACAAAACACCACCAAATAAATTGTGTTTGCCATTACAGGAATTATCTCACATTCACTCTAAGCTTTCCAAGCACCAAGTGAGGGGCTAGGTAAAAAATCCACAACACCAGTTGTCACTCTTGTGTTCTTGACAGGGCTGACAGTAATTCATGCCAGAAGGGATTCAATTCCCACTGTACCATTTTCTTAAAAACAATACACACCCCAGCTCATGCTTTGACCTCAGCAGTGACCTCATACATTCTTTTATCAGCAGGTCAGTACATATGTCTGTTGAATTCTCCAAGTACTTGAGAAGTTAATTTGTTTTCACATTTCTGGGTTTACTGGTCGTATTTTGTGTTTGGACTGCATGTTGGAAGAATTTGATGTGCGTGTTCCTTAATATCTGTTGGAAAAGGAAGTGGAAGGTATTTCAGTTTCAAATAACGCTGTCATATTTTCCTCAAAAAATAACTAATAATTAAATAACTCCAACATCATTTCCTAAAAATTTTTGCCTGGGAGGCCTTCTACATACCAATAGTTATTATTCTCTTAAGGTAAAACTCTCCCGAAATGCCTCCAGTAAATCAGTTTTTAATTTGCATATATGGTCTCTTATTGCAAAGTCAATGCTTATTTTGGAACAGTTTTTTGGAATGAAGCTACATGGTTCACTGATTGATTCTTTTATTAAATGCTCCTTAAATTATTCTATTGCAAATAATGAGGAGTTTGCTAGAAAAGAGCTAAGCCGAATATGTCTGTGTGTCAGTGTATTCTGCTTAACCCCCTGAAAATGGGTCATAATCTTGATAGAAATACGGAATGTGCCTTAATCTCTGCCACGTGCAGCAGCAGTCAGCAGAATGCACTAAATATCTCCCAGCAGGACTGTTAACACCTGTTTTATCTGGGTGGGTTTTCGAATTTACACCACCCATGGAAACTTGACATTGCCTTCCAGTGCAGTCACAAAAAGTTGTTCTGATAAGCTGCCATGGTAGGAGCTTCTGGGACATAGATTACCAGAAAATAAATAACATGATTTTTGAGAGCTTGTTTATTTCTCGATATTCCCTTTCTTCAGATTTCCCCTTTTCTACAAGGGAAGCTGAGAATTCATGGCAAATTTCACTCCGTGTCAGTAGCCTGTGCCCAAGGGACCTCTGCAACATGCAGACTGCCATATGAGCATCTTCCACAGAAACTGCAAATTTGAAACTAAAGAGTCATTATAAGTTTTGCATTACTCTGGGCCACATTTCTTCCTATTGCATTTACTTTCAAATTTGGAAGAATTTCTATGTATTCTCTGCTCTTCAAAGTGTCCTTAATATGTAGTATTAGTAAAAAATATTTTTATTATAAATTAAATATATAATAATATTTTATTACAACTCTTTTTATTATTTTTTATTATTATAATAATACTTTGTACACTTTCTTCACAAGGAATCTTGATAGAAATATACAATTTTAGACATTCTTGCTCAATAATAAAAGTCTGTAATTAATTTAGCATGAACACATATGTTAACAAGGACACAACTTTAAATATGCAAGAGATAAGAAAGCACATAACTTCCTTTCAATTATGTTAAACTAGTTTAATCTTCACAGTATATATATATCAATGACCAGCTTGCTTGTTATAGTTCAATTATAATACTTGTAAATGAGACCATATGAGTCTATTTCACATTGTTCCCTTTGCAACCCTACTCTTAAATTTAAAAAATTATCCTCCCTTTAAGAATATCTAGGAATGAGCAATTGTGGATAGCATACAACAATACAGTGTAGTGAAACTGGTACGACAGTTTTGCAATTAAAATTTCACGACAGCTTTTCACAGAGAGCAGGTACATCAACAACAGCGCCAAATGGGTTGGAGCACATGGCATAGAAGGTGCTTCTTGTAATGACTGAGGTTGCTGATTGGTACTTTTACAAATAATTGAAGTAAGTCTGACCATATGTTATAACAAATACATAATAATTTCTTACTTGTTATGGATTTCATACATTTTACCCCACAGAACATGGCAGAACATGAATACAAACGAATGAAACGAGCTGGGAAGAAAATCCATAAGGAACAAAATTACAAGGCAAACCAAAAATCTGGGTGTTTCCCACGTGACAAGTGTGTTGTCAGCAAGTCACAATGTGTGTAATGAATGAGTCATTTAAGAACAGAAAGTGAAATAAACTTGTCCTTTTGAATCTCTGAGAACACCTTTGGGCATAGCAGGTTGTGAAAGGTTATACGTTCGGCTAAAGAACAGTTTGTTTAGGTAGTGTGTGTGTGTGAGGATTAACCATGTATCTGTCAGAGTGTACGTGACCAAATCTCACAGCACTATTAGACAAAGCAAAATCAGAGTTTATGCCGTTTCCACCTTGAAATACTTTTCAGTTTCTCCCAGAGTGTCTTGGATTAGACAAATATCCTAGGTGGAAAGCACTCCGAGCAGGTGCCTCCCCCACAGCAGAGGTTTCTGGCACCCCTCCCCCCACAACACAGAATATCTCAGCCTAAAGTGGAAAGAACTGTTTAATTAACAGACCACACAGTGGAAAGGGAAAAGGGGAAAAGGGGTCAGAAAACCTGAACAAACAGCTGATGAGCTTAGTGTCCTTTTCCTCAGGCGTAGCTTCCCCTTTCCGGGGGGGCCCCGAAGGGCTAGGTGAAGTTCCTCCGGTGGCTCCCTGGACGATTCTCGTCCGCTGTCCCCCGGGGCTCCTCAGGTTCTCAGATGAGAAAGCAAGTCGAAGAAAAGGGTCCAAAACGATGAAAAAATCCCAGGGAGGAAAAAAAACGACCCAAGCAGCAGCTACACCAGTAGCCCCAGCCACCAGCAGCAGCAACTGATTGAGGGAAAAAAAAAACCAGTGTCCCTTCCTTCTCACTCCCCCGTAGGAGAGCTGGGGAAAGTTTCAAAACATCCCGCGCTGGCGGCAGAGCTCCCAGCTGCGGGACACAGTTAAAGCTACAGGACCATATTTCTGGTCAAGCATACAAAACGATAGGGAATACAAGATATCATTATGCCACCCCAGGACACAGAGCATTCTTTATAGCTAAATCTATGTGGATAGTTAAGTTCTCTTACCAACTCCAACACAGGCATCAAAAATGCTTTTATTCACTTACGAAGATATCTTGTTTGCTTGCCTGAGCCTCTGATCTTTTTAGAGCTTGCAGTTGAGACCAGATCACTGGCGCTTCACCTACTAAGTAAGCAGCCAGAGCTCAAGAGCTGGTGTGTCTCCTTCCATGACTGATTCCTGTTAAAATCAGACAAATAGTATCTGCTTTTACATTTTTTAAAATTTTATTAATTTTATGCAACATGCAAATTGTAAATATTTAGAGTCCAGGTTGTCACCTGTAAGGCCTGAATTTTATTTTGGTTTTATTTTGATTGTACTAGTACTGCAGAACTTGAAAGAGAATGAGCTGTGTAATAACAGTAATATATTTTCTAATTCTGCATTCATTTAAATCCTCCACAAATTGTATTAGTGATGAATATCCATGCAAGAGGAAGAGTCAAATGCGTGTCTCTCAACTCAGGTTAATACTCTGGAGACATTTAGAAAGACACCTTGCTGGTGAAGTGTGTTTGAAATACAGTTATTGTGACACATACTATCTCACACCATAATACCAATCTCAAAAGAGTACTATTTAATACTTGCAATGAAAAAGTAAAAAATCAGCACTGAATACTGTAGAGTTTTATGGAGTTTCTGTGTTCTGGAAAGTGAGTATGTATGTGATTCTCTGGATTTTTGTGGAATGCTCTTCTGTGGAATACATGAATGTCCTTAATCAGCTATCAGCAACATTAGAAAACTTCTACAGGGAAAATCCTTTGCCAAATTTTACTGGGAATTGAGTCACGAATCAGAATGTCAAAACAAACACACAGAACTAAGGAAGATAGTATTGAGTGAAGTGCTAGCAGAAATTATTGCCTTACTTGTGGTGCCAAAATAATGAAGAGCATTTAAGAGCATATACATATAGAAACACTGTGTTAATAATAATGCGTTGTTTTTATAGAAGTGTCCCATTCTTCAGGAAGAATCCAGCTCAAAGCAGGGGAACAGTAACTAACTTGTGTATATGTCTATGTGTTCTCATAAACCATATTGTCATAAACTTTATTAAAAGAGAGTAAGTCAGAGCAAGTTATGTTTCAGAGCTTCTTATACACACACAGAAACATAATGCTGTGTTAGTCATAATTACTTGTCTTCTGAGCATCCCACAATTCAATTTATTTTTGGAAGTGAAGAAAGTGCTGTCTGTCAGACAAAGGAGATGAACGCTAATCTTGGTAACAGCAAAAATAATAGGAGTAGACATATTCTGTATGTTGAGCCACTGGTGAGTACATTCCACAAATGAGCTCTTCCTCTAAGTCTGCTAACTGCTGCGTATTCAGTGCTACTGTTTATCTACATGCGAGTACCCCAGTCTGGCTTAGTGATTTATTTCTGTCAGTTAAATTTCAAGTAGTTTTCAGTCAAAAGCAGGTTACCCTTTTGACCCGCAACTACGCAATGTGATAGCATATTTGCAATGTATCTTTGCATGCTACCTAATTTGTAAATATTATCAGTTGCGACATTTCTGCTTATTTCTAGATCATCATATGAACTGTATCCCCTTAAATGGCAGTGTAAAAATAGCTTGGAGATCACTAATATTTATGGTGTTAAGTGTTTCAGGTGCTTTTTTCGTGATGCTGTGTGTACGAATACTATTAAAAGGATCAGATTCATGAAGAAAGCTAATATATTGTAAGCATAACCCCTTAGGCTGAATTTAAAAAGCATCAAGTGGTGTTATCTACCTGATGATGCCCACAAATTAATTCCTAAATTATCATAATCTCAGCCAAGTTTATGTTTACCTACAATGTTGGAGCTACATTTCAGAATTTAACATACTACTCTTGAGTTTTGAAAAGGAAGTGATTAGGTTTCAGAATTAGGTTTTTGTTACCTCTGAAAAGCAATCTTGTGCAGTGGTGATTGACTTTCAACATGGTTAATTGAATAGCTAAGTGGTAAATATCTGCATAGCAATGAAGATTTATTATATCATTAATTCATTATCCTATTCATAGTTGTTAAGGTTTTTAATATTGCAGGTTTGCTATTCAATGTGCTGCACTTATTCCACTCTTTTGAATCTTTAGTACAAAATAAGAGCCTTGGAACAAAATAAAAATTGGGGGTTGACAGTGGTGGAGAACTTTATCAACAGCAGTCTGATCTTGGCAACGTGTACCTGTACAAGCAAATTTGCAACTCTGCTCTGTCTTGATATGTAAGATTTTCAGTCAATCTGTATATCCTGAGTTCTGTACTGTAATAAGCAATATCTTCTGCTCCAATGCCTTGTAGTTCTGATGATAGTATTTGCTCTAATGGTAAACATAATCTTTTTGCAAGCAAAATTCACTACAGAACTGTGGTTGTATGTAAGACACGAAATTTATCTGGTGTCTGTGTTGTATTACACCACAAAATCATCAGCCACTGATACATAAGCAGTAGAATTCTACACATACAGTGTCAGCTCTAGGAGAAGTTTACCCCAGTGAATAATAACCTCATTGCTAACTACTTATATAAACATGGACTTCAGGAATTCATACCACTCTTGATTGAAACAGTACTGAGGATTGGAAGCTGCTTGAAATCTCTTAGAACTTTTGTAATTGCAAAATTACTCTCATCTGTGAGTGAGTGTGAAGAAAAAATGTTTGGGGCTGCTTGGGTTTGAGTTCAAAGAGTAACTGGTTTGCTAGGGCAAGAAGTAGGTAATTAAAGCAGTATTTAGAGACACACTGAAAGCTTCAAAACAGGACAACTTTAAGGCTAACATTTTCTAGACTGGAGAGGAAAGAAAGTGGAAATAACCCAAGAATATATTAATGCATGTCTTGTTGAATCCCCTAACAGTTTCTGAGAGTTGTATAGTAACCACAGTTATTATCAGAAAACTGACTGCAAGAGTTGTTTTCTGACATTTTCAGTGTATTATGTGGCTGTGAGTTGCCACACTGAACTTGCTCAACTCACAAGTCAAAACAAGACTTTATTATAAGGCTAACAGTGCAACCCCAGTCTATTGTCTGAAAGCTGGCCACTGCTATTACTTCATACACCCCTACCAAAAGGGTGGCTTTGGACCCAGGGCTTCTGTTACACTTCTCTTGGTGAGCTCTGAAGCAAAACAGAATTTGCTTTGTAGTTCTGCAGAATATTGAGTCATTGGTGTTAGTGGTAATGATTAGTTTTTCTGAGGGTAAAAGAGACATGACTTCAAAGACACGTGCTGTCAAAGTAGACACGTAAAGTAAGCAGTTGCTATTTCTATAGGATATTTTTCACCTTAGATGCAGTCTTATTATTAACTAGATATTTGATATTGCAAATAGGTATTGAGATGTTTTCACATTAGGGCTTAACTGTTCTCCAGTGAACTAGGATTTTTTGTATCTGTGTTCTCCTGAAATACAGAACATGCAGAGGGGACATGCCCATTATGAAAAACTACGTGATTAAACTAGAATATGCATTAGAAAATATTGTTCCAGTTATTTGGAGATGGGTGCTGCTGATATACATTACTGATTTTCTTCCTTTTTTTCCCTTTTTTTTTCCTCCCTTTGACTTCCAGTACTAAGTTATAGAGCAGAATTTCCCGTCTTTGAAGTAACTGATACTGCATTATGGTTGATTTGAAAGGTCAAAGACATGAGTTAAGCAGCTAATATCCAAACAAATCTTCATTTCTTTTAAATTCTTCAGGACTGAAATATCTCTGTTCAAATTTTTTTCTTATACAGTTAGCATTGTTTAAATGTCGAGTAGAAATATTCTCTTCATGTGTACCATTTTCTCAACTGGTGCAGGGGTTTAGTTGGAGGTCAGGGCTGAGGCAGCCCAGTGCCTTGCCACTGCCACCAGGAGTGGCACCATCCACCTGTCCCTCCTTCCCACCTCCCCTTTCCTCTCCCAAGCCGTACCTTACTCAGGCTGGGACACGCCCTCCACTCCGCTGGCTCCTGCGCTTATCTGGCTGCACGGCAAACTGGAATGACTGAAACCCATTTGCCTTTTTGCTGGGTGAGTTTTCTGCGCGGAGCCAGCTCCTGGTGTGCTCAGAGACGCGCTGAAGCCCAGCAGCAGCAGGGCCCCACACCTGGGAGGAAGAAGAGGTGAGGAAGAATCAGATCTTCCTATTTTAGCTGCAGCCAACTTGACACTGATTAAGCTGTGTCACGTCTCTATGTCTTAATAAAATTAACTTAGTTAATTTGGGGGTTTTCCTGGTGTAAAACTACATAAACAATTAAGAAAATGACAGAGTTAATGCCTGGGTTTCTGCAGTGGCTGTGCTTGGCCAGAGCAGGAGTAATTCCATTGGTTTTAGGATGATTATTCCACACTCAAAGCTCTGAAAACTGGTGACACCCACCAAACTGATTTATGAAGACTTTATGGGAAACATCAATTTTTTAGTAACTTTCATTAATTTAGCTGCAGACTTTGAGTTTTGGGTTTTTTTCTGTAATTGATTCAGTAAAGTGATTATTTATCATTCCCTATGAATGTTAGCATGCCCTTGAAATCAAGGTTTGAAAAGACTTCTTGAAAGTGTATTTATTTATGTTTTGACATTTATTGTCCTTGAAGAGCATATATAAATATTTTGCAGATATTTATAAATTTATACATTTATACCCATGGATCACGACAGTCTGTGAACTCATAATACATATTTCTAGAGTCAGCAGTAAAAAGAATATTTATATGCTTTCAGCCACTACCATTTCCGGAGAATAATGGTGGAACTGCAATATAGAAAGATGACAGTAGTAAAAGACTATCCTAGGCGAGAGAAGATACTGCCAAGGATCAAGTAGCTCTCATTCAAGGAATGAATTTACCTCTTATGTTCTGGTGGTTGAAAACCATTGATGAGACATTGTGAAATGTGTAAACATTCAAATAAAATAACTGCATGGACTTGAGCTACTGCAGGCTTATGTTTTTTAGTTTTGAATATTCTTTTCTTTATTTTTAATGTTTTTTGTTGATAATAGGTATTTAAAATATATTGTTGAAATTTTGTTTTATTTTTGTGGTCCCAATTGCCTTGAAATAAATTCATCGACCTAAAAACTGTATTTTAAAATCAAGTCTGTTGAAGCCACCTGACATGGAACACCTCTCTATACATAATTCTTCTATTTTCATATTTATAGACAGAGGTGGTAGTTTTTACGTTTATAGCTGATTATTCCTTTGCAGGTCCTGGAAGGACTGGGGTCATCAGCTGAAGATGGTGACTCAAGAGAATCTTTTGGAACACCCTGTGTCCCTTATCTGTTAGACACATGAAAGTAGTCAAATTAATTATGTGATTATTCATTTTAGAGGCAGAAGTTTTTATACTTTTATTGATCTACATTTAGGCTACCTTTTTGTATCTAAAGCTCTGTGTGGTAACTGTAGATTTCTTCTAAATCACCAAGAGAAGCCAGCACCATGTTCTTTACTAAGCAAGAACTCTTCTGAGGAGTGTATGCATAAAAAAAATTAAAGTTCTTTATTGTAAGATTTTAAAGAAATAAATTAGAGAACCAACCACTAGTGAAAGTGATATAATTTTCACGGAATCCTACATCATCCCAAGCAAGTACCTTTGCTAACACAGTTGGAGGTTTTTGCCTACATTTTTTAGTAAGCTCAGCACTCACATCTCCAGACATACTCAGTGTCTAATTCTCTATGGATGCTTTCATTGCTGCTTATTTGTAGCACAGAAAATCCAGTTTTATGTTAACTAGGTGGGCTGCTGAGTTGCCAGCATGCCATTCTGGATTGGGCATTTGTGAATTGTTTTTAAGCACCAAAGCGGACAATGAAAGCTTTATATCAATTCCCCAATTAGCAGTAATCATTCTTGCTAAACTTTGGTAAAGAGCTGTAGTATGCAATGAATGTAAAGTATTCATTCCTGAGCAGTTTCTTTTTTTTTTTTTTTCCCTCTCCCAACATTTCTACATTTTGTCAAATAGTCTTATGCTGCTTGTTATTTCTATTCATGTTGCAGATTGAGAATGTTGATGTCTGCCTTAGCTTTCTGGCAGCCAGAGGAGTAAATGTCCAAGGTCTTTCTGCAGAAGGTAAGAGAAACAAATCATCAGAACAAATAACAAGATTTTCTTCTGAACGCTAAATTTCTTAATACAAATTACTTGCACCTAAATACCAAGCTCCAGCTGTTTTGAACAGCATGCAAATATAGATTAGTGATAGCAAGTGAGTTTTCTTTTAATTTTCCCTTGAAATTGAACCGAGAAATGTCTTGTTTGTGAAGCTTGAGACAATGTTTTGAAACAATATTTTTTCAATAGTAATCTTTTCATGTTACCTCCACAATATTAGATCGGCACAGAACTTCCCAAGCATACGTTTTTTAACTTGGTCATATATTTGATTCAAAACAACAAACAAGAATATAAGAATGTTGCTCAGTTAAATAAACCCCAGGAAGACTGTTTGTTTCAGCAAATTTACTATTAGTAGTAATGCTGTCCAGATGAGTCTGAAAATTATAGTATTCCTTTGATGTCTCCTATTAAGTGAAAGAGTGAATGGTTTTGCTGCTTCAGTTATTCTGCTGTATTAGTCACCTTGAGTGATTGCCTAACATGGTTGCAACTAAATTAATGAATATAATAAACAAAAAACATTAAAATATCAGTTGTCTTAATTATTATGTAATATTTGCCTTGTTCATGTAAGAGGCAAGTGAATTAATAAAACATATATGAATCTTGTTCCTGTAGCAGATTAAGCAGTTCTGCAAGGTGCTGCACTCCTTCAAAATCCCTTTGACCTCTATGGTAGCTGAAGGTAACAGGTATTAAAGGGATGCAGCCCTGTATTTTTATTTTGCTTGTAGCGCAACTAAAAGCTGGAAGGAAAACTATTTTTTTTCCAGAGATGGTAATTTCAGTCAAATTCTAGAAGATTCATGGAAAAGAAATTTGGAATGCTAACCACTATTTGATTTTTAAATTAACTCAGTATTACTATCTTTCACCATGTGAACCTTTGTAGGACTTTAAACACATATGTAGACATATGTACCATCTATTCACTTTGATTGTCAAATTATGGAAGGCTCCTTAAGTGATTTTGTAACCTTTGTAACCTTTGTATCTTGTTCTAAGAGAATACTGAAAGTTTGCCTGTTGTCATTCACCTCAAAACTATTTAGAACCAGAATTTCTAGAGCAGGCTATTTTTACTTGAATATAAAGTATGAATTAAATGTGTGAATATCATGAATTTTTTTTGTGAGGATACTCATCATTGTTTAATACCTCAACATGGTACATGACACATTTTCTGTACTTTTAAAAATTAAAATCTGTATGCATTCTGTAATGCCTTTATTCCTGCCTTTGTTTTGCTTTGGAAAATAATTCTAATAGGATATAAGCTTCAATTGTGTAGCTTTAAGTTCATGTACTACTAAAAGCAATAGTACTACATACGACTGAATGCAAGGACTATGATTTAAAATGCTCATTACTCTTCAAAACCGAATTTTAACACTTAGTGCTGAAGTAAGGCTAAAATTCATCCTGCTGTTATCCAGTTGGTCATGTATCTGGAGTAAATCCACTACCATCTTTTTAATGATATTCTTCAAAGAACAGCAGAAGTGTGATTCCCTTTAATATACCATTTGTAGTATGTATAATCCTGAATATTACAATTTTTTAGGGGGAAAAGAAATTGAGTTTCTTGTAATAAGCTTTGGTAAATGTGTCTTTTTACTACCGGGTCATTTATTAATGACCAGAAAGACTCTGGAACAATAAACCATAACCTTAACAAGTTTTCAAGATTTCACAACCAGTTTCTCACCTCATTTTGACTCTTGAGCAAAGAGGTCTAGAAAAAAAGTAGTGTTCAAATCTTGACTGCCAAATCTTTTCTTGAGAGCCCAATTGAAAAATAATTATCCAGTTGCTACAAAGAAAAACAATCTCCTCATTTTCCAAGTATGTGTTTAGTACACAGAAGTTTCTGGATTTTTTGCTTGTGAGAAATCTTCTAACTTAAGCTCGTTTAAAAGTACAAAAGAAAAAGTTACTGATAGCATCCTTCTCTAAAGCTAGTAAAAAGTATAGTTTAACACAAAAGGAGCAAAATTTTAAGATTAAAAAGTGTTGAGTGGGATTTAACAAAGGATTCTTTTTCTGATCATTAAGTGATACAAGATCATAAGAATAAATAAACCGGTGTCATGTGCTGACAACATTCTCAAATCAGAACTGCTTAAAATGGATAGTTATGTGGGTTTTGGTTTGGGGTTTTTTTCAGGGGGAGGGGTTAGGATAATTTTAAATATAAGTATTCTGTATTCCTTGACAATGATCTTCCTTGAGGCCAATGTGACTGCAAAAGGCACAGTTGCCTAAAAAGTTTACTTCTTCTAGGAAAGTTCTGCATATCTCTGGTGGTCTCATTAGTAATCAAAGATCCTGCCACATCTTCCCAGGGCACATGAGAAAGTATGGCTGCTTAGAACAAATTTACATTTGAAAAGTATATTCCGGTGTTCAGGATTGGGTTTGCTTTTGAGGAACAGGTTGTGAGCATAAAAGCTCCAGTATTTGCTGGCCTGTTAGTATATGTATTAACATATCACCTAATCCTATTTCCTGAAAAAAATTAATATTGTTTAAAAGACATGAAAATGACAGCAATTTTGTGCAAATTCAGCTTGAAATTTTACCTAAGAAAGCTGTGTAGCACACGCAGCTCAGTATTTTGATTTGCAGGGATGGCAGAAAGATTGTGGCGTTGCATGTTAGGTTGCAAGTGTATAGTTCTAATAAAAACTTTCACAAGATGGTCAGTGCCAAAGAAAATTAATAATGAGATTATGAACAGACCCACATGCTGCAGATAATTTCATTAAAGTATTTTGAGGTGTCTTTTTTGGTACTGTGATCCTTTATCAACAAAGAATAACATTATCCTTTTAAAAACTTCATCTCAGGCTGGGCAAAGGCTAAAAAAGGAATGGGAGACATAGGGATGCTACTGTGGTTCACCAGAATTGTATTCAGGGATCTGTTTTAGCCTTGTGAAAGCTGTAGTTTTGAAGTCTTCATTATCAGTAATAGCAGCATAAAATAGAAAGCTATGAAAACATGTCATTTGAAAGTTCAGAGATGTAATCATGAGCATTACAGTCACCATTTTTTAAAAACACCTTTCCATTCATTTTCTTCTCTCATGTTCCCTGCACATGTGTAGGAATGGCTGTGTGCTCACTGACAAGAACCATTACCATACAGTCTTGTCAATTTTTCTAGAACCCACTGTTTATTACCAATGTGCACAGAATTTGCCCCAAAAGCAAGAAGAGTAAAGTCATGAGGTTTGAAGTGATGTATACCTAATTCAGAGTTTTTCTGAATGAACTTCTCCTTAATTAGAATATTTGTGCTTTGTTATGACAGAAGTATTCTCTTCAGATGTATCTTCTATAATGTTGGACATACTCTTGTTTATGACCACGTGAATTACTCATCATGAGGGCATTGTAGAGATAGGTGTTTATTGCAACACTGACACATAAATTAACAAAAATTCTTAATAAAAAATAAATTGTCAATGACAATAAATGTCTCTGACATTAGAGGGAAATGAAGAGATATAAGCCATAAACAAGTATAGCTATAGGTATATACAGAGATATTTTAGTATGGCTGTTACAAAGCTGGAGTCTAAAACAAAAGTGTTTTCACTTCCTTTTCTCTTTCTTTTTTTATTTATTTTTTTTTAAATAGAAATAAGGAATGGAAATTTGAAAGCCATTTTAGGGCTGTTTTTCAGTTTGTCTCGGTACAAACAGCAGCAACATCAGCAGCAACAGTACTACCAGTCTTTGGTGGAGCTACAACAGCAAGTCCCTTCAACTCCAGCTGAAATCAGCCAGTCCAAAACACACCAAGATATGCAGTCAAGGTAGGTTAAAAAGTTAGTTTTTTCAAGTGTAAAAGCTTTTTATTTTTCTGTTCAAAAAAGAAAAAAACTTGTACAAAAAATAGGCCATTTTCTTTTTTTTTTTTTTTTGCTATTTACGCAGCAGATTCAATGTGTTTTTTGGTAGTAAGCCTGCATTTCTTGGGAGTTAAGCTTGAGTGAGAGCAGAGAACATTCCCAATTAAATTTAATTCCAATTTTATTTAATTGTAATTAAATTTAGTTCCAATTTTATTTAATTGTAAGCATTTCTTTTAATTTTTTATTGATTTTTCTGCCCATTGCACAATAAGAGGCAGCTAGCACGCAGTGTGGTTAGTATACTGGTTATTTTCATGTTTTCTTCACATACCCAGCTCCACATGTAAATGAACAATCTCCAGTAATTAGCAAAATACACGAGGAAAAGGCACAATTAATATTTTTTTTTGTTATAAACTCTTTTTATCCCCACACATTCTGAGTTTTGAGGGCCTAATTCTGTTTGAATGTTTTTTAAAAATAATCATTATTTTAAAAATAACCTTAATCTGGTTTTTTCTTTTAAGTGGCCAGTTTTTTATCTGGTTTTAAGAAAGCAAAGCACTCAGCAGAATTCTTAATTGCTGAATTACATTGCTTTCAGACTGCATTCAAAAGCATATTTTCAGAAGGTAGTTGCTTAAAGGCCACTACAGAAGAATGAGTTTGAATTGCAAATGCCTATTTAAGTAGAAAGAGTATTAAAAATGTATATTTTTATTGGGGAAGTTAAAAAAAAAGCCATACACATCTAGTACCATGGGAACTGTAGATCTTAATGAAGAGTTTTATTTATTGTTTTGTTGGGTCTAGTACTTGTTGCATTTTTTACATCATTGTTTAAAATTATTTTGCGGACCTACTGAACAACTGTATGTCTAGAATGTGGTAAGTCAATGATCTATGTTGGACTAAAAGCATCAGAATAATATATTGAGATTCTGGTTCTTTAGTCCATTCACATATAAATTACACTTTTATGTTTATAATAAATGTATTTCTTCTTCAATTGACAAATCTTTTAAGACTTTGGCCTGATAGAATTCTGTGTCTTGAAACCAGAAGTGTTTTAAAATATGTTTTAAAGGAAAGTGTTGCTGGCAGCATTTTAATTTACCCCAATTGATGCAAAAATTAAGATACATTTGTGTTTGGCTTGGGCATTATAAAGCAAAATGTTTTTATTTTCTCTGCTACTGAAAATTAATGTCTTTGAATTCTTTCTCTGTGAAGTATAATGTTAACATGTAATCTAGGAAATTATGATGTGGTCCTAGAAGAGTCTGACCATTCTCAACATTTTCCAAAGTTGAATTTCTGCTTTATGAAGGATATTTAATACTGCATGAGAGGCAATGACATCTTGTTATTCAGGAATTAAGTGTTCACAGCTTTAATCAGTGGAATTAAGAGCTTAGCAAGCTTCCTGTAAATATCTTTCATTTCTGTTTTTTGTTTATAATTTAGTAAAAGAACTGAAACATTTCCTGATTTTATAATTTAGCCATGGTGAATTTTTAATAACAAAAAGTATTTCTAGTGTTTGTTTATACATCATGACTATTGCAAGGGTTTTTCCAAAAAGCCTGGATAAAGCAGTTTTTTGACTATTTGGATGGCAGTGATTGCCAATGGTAGGCAAAGAGGTGATGAATCTTTTATCAAGCTTTTCCCTGAAATCTCGTGGTCTTTCTGTTCTTTCTCCTCCTCTTCTACTTCGCTATGTTAAAACAAGATGCAGTAAGAGAAAAGGCAATCATTTGATGTCCCAGAACACCCACATTTATGCTTTTGTAGAGTGACATCTAAGGCTGGTTTAAAAAAATTTCTACTTCCATTGGTGTGTTTTAGACCTTCCACTTTAACCTAGGAGTTTGATTAAATTTCTTTTCGTGTCTGTATTTCATATGTAGAATATTTCTATGCAAAAAAATTATGAGACCAATATTGATACCTTCTTTCTGATTTCTTTTCTGTAAACTGAAAGCAAGATTTTTTTCTGTTTGCTTTTACATATAGAGAAGTTTGATGCTTGTCAGTATAAACTTCTGTATTGCCTGAGAGAGTATGCTTTCTTCTCCATATGGTTTTCATTTAAGTCTTTAAGGATAAAGAAAGGTGCCTACTGCTGAAAACTTTCTCCTCTTTGAAAAGATTCTATCCTCTACTGCAAATACATCTACTATTCTGAGCTGCTAGTGAAAGAAGGAGCCCTGGAAATTAGAAACAAACAGAAATACTTTTTTTTTTTTCAATACTAATTTTCTTTTTCTCATTTGTCACTGTTTTGAAGTAATATAAAGAAATAAGCATAAAATAATATGACCCCTTTAAGAAAAATGACTACATGTGAAAAGAAATTTTCCACAAATAAATGGGTATATGTAAACATACACAGATGTGAATTCTCTGTGGTGGACATAGCAACACTTCTTTTATAGTAGTCATTTAATTTAATTTTTTTTTTCCCAATAAAACAAATAATTTGAAAAATAATTTAAAAATATTAACCAAACACCTTTTCAGTTTAAAGGTGCTAATGAGTAAATAAAAGCTTTTTTTTAGAAAGAACCCAAAATATGAAATTAAAAACCAAAAGATGACTTTTCTGAGATTCATCTTGCCTCTTGCCCAGCGTTTGCTATCTGAAATGTAGACAGGTAGCTTACATGATTAGCCAAACTGATTTCAATGATTGCTTTCATGTCAGATGTGTCTCAGCAGTAATTACAGAAGCAACCAACATAACTGAGCTGACGGGAGCTCATGATTTGGAAGGTCCTAAGGAACTCACATGACTGCTCCATGGGACACTTGAGGCCTACAGATATTTTTGGCAAAAAGTAGTTTTCATACAGATACTGAAACCTACATATTTCACTGAATGAAGAATTCTGAAAAGTTATAAAATCTGAAGTGTATATTAATGTACATTCTTCACACTGTCCTTATGAAATTATTATCTCAATAGATAATCTGCAATCAATCAATAATGGAGTCATTTTACTTTTCTTCTGGAGTGCTGTTGATAAAACAAGCTATTTCATCCTTTCATAGTGAATGTTAATTTTTAAGGTGATTTATTATTACACATTTATTGTGCAGGTATGCCTTTTTATTATTACTGTGTTACGGTTCTGAATATGTTTTTAAAAATTCTTGATTCTTTCAGTTTTCTAACATTACTAACATAACTGTGGGAAGGTTTGGTATGTACAAGCCTTAAGGCAGAAAATCCCTTTTGGTGTCTGTTTTGGAAAAAATATTTGGCAAATCCACGTAACAGAGAGTATTTTCCATTAAATTGACCTGTGGTCTTTTATTACCTGGAAATAGTTCTTTCAGGTTTTTGAAAGGAACGAGAAAAAATATCATATTATTATGGCAGAATCCAGGTAATGAATATAGCTGCTAACACGTGACTGGCGCATTCATCTTTTTTCAATAATGGCAAAATGCTTCAATCCTACTTTGAGTAAATTTTCAAGGGTATTGTGAAAATGATCTTCTTATATCATGATCTTCTTTTACTGGAAGACTCACACATATCTACTTTGTTAGACACCTAAGGAATAAATCAGTCCTTTTGATGCACTCTGTACATTTAAGTGCATTTGATATTCTTGTGTTTGTATGTGTGCATACATGTAAGCAAAAGCAAAATATATACACTGAAAAAGGTGGGTGCTTTTTATAGACTTTATAATTTTTTTAAATCTTCAATAATCAATCACATTTCATGTTGTACTTTATGTATTTGAAACTATGTCTTAGTTTCAATTAATAATTGAGATTATTTCAGGTTAGAATGTTCTATGAGAAAAGTTACCTTCATTATTGCTTCCAGCTAAGGTATAGTAAGCATATTGTGTAAGTTCAACTTTATTTTCTAGGAGGTAAAAAGCTGTTGTATTTTCTTTATTAAACAAATATGAAAAGGTGATGCCCTTCACTTTCTCCATGAGAAATACAGATTATTCATGGGAGAGGGAATACCTCCAAGAAGTCACTCTGAAGATGGTCAGATTACAGAGGTGGTAGCATTCAAGCCCTGCTGAAGACCAAAAAAGTTTTGGCTAGCATCTTGCTCTCCTAATTTGAAAGACTAGTCCTGGTGGTGATGGTGTTGATGACGATGATGATGATGGTGATGATGATGGTACTCATCCTCATCTCCAGGTTAAGATGTCGTCAGTAATGATCGTCTGTGATCATTACTGTGTCTGAACCCGTTCTGCATGCCACTGAAGACAAGCTACTGTATACAGTGTTTGATCCCTTTGTCAGCAAAAACTGAAACACGCACCAAATTCTGTTAGGACCCTATAGCTTTCACAAACAGGTTGTTCTGCTAAGGTAAAGAGAGGCCACAGGGGAAGGTTATAATCAAACCAGATCAGGTCTGTGCAGAAATAGGGAATTCAGGAGACTAATTCAGGGGGCTAGTTGTCCTTGGATGACTAGGAGACTACACAGAACAGGAATGTAATTAAATCAATTTCTGGAGGAACCTCTTCCCTTAGTGCAAAGCTTGCATGGGTGGATAATGAATCTTCTTTCACAGGCTCCTTACAAAGTTATCCAAAATTGGTCAGTGTGGCAATACTCTAACATTCCTATTCCCATGAAATCTGTCTGTGAGCAATGTCAGAATTGTGAAAACTGTGCACACAAAAGGCATAGTTCAAAGACACAGAAAGCAAAATTCTTTCTTGTGAAAGAGTATCATTAGCCTATCTAATCCTATGGCCAACAGCAACATTTCAAATTAAATGTAAAAAGAATGAAGGAAGTTGAACTCATGGTAAGTGAAATTTCCTTGCAAAAAGCATATTTTCTTTATGGAAAATCATAGTTTTGTACCACCAATTATAAAAACTCTGAAATTATTAGACTATTAGTGAAAAAAGTCTGGTAAATACTTAGTGGTAACCAAAGGCAAAGAATAGTTTTAGATGTGATTTCTGATGTCTTTTTACCCTAACATTTCCTACATTCTTCCATGACTAACTGTAGGAATTGAATACTTCATAATCTGAAGTTGGCACTTCACTGTTTCCTTATGACTTTATTGCAGCTCTGAGATTTATTTTTAAAAATACGGTGCTGGTGGCCTTATTTATATCTGTCAGTACAGATAGATGACAACAATGGTTACATTATATTTTTATGCTTTGCTTTGCTAGTGGATTCCATTATCAGGGTAATACATCTGCGGTGATGATCTTTCAACCACCCAGATACTAAGAGAAAACACATGTGGATGAAAGAAGTTCTGTGTAATTTACAGATTAGACGGTAACTGGTTTCGGTAAGCTGTCAGAAAAATTCTCTGAGACGGACAAACTATTTTATCACGTACAGGAATGATGAGCACAGCTTGAGGTCCAGATGGACTTTGTTAAATTTGTTATATTAAAAGTGCACCCTGGTTTTCCTAGGCATATAAACAAAGTTAGGTAGCTGATTTCTACAGGCAGTTGCATATATAACTACTGCAAGGAGCTGAGTTTCATGTTGCCTGCATCTCAGAAGTACTGGGGAAGAAATTAAGCATATTGGGCACAGAGCTTGTGCTGTGTGAAATACAATAATGAAAACGTAGTGGTTATGGTTATGAATTGAAATAGATCCATGTCAAAATAGTGACAATCTGCATAACAGTCTTGATTACATCACTCTGTTTAGAAAAAGGCCTTCATTTAAATATTTTCAAGGTTTAAAATACAGTTGCAGCAGTCTACACCAAGTGCATTGCACTGACATAGGGTAGAAAATGGAAGGTGTTCATAGTTGTGTGTCTTCCTTGGTTAATATATAGGCAAGTGATGAAGCAAGTCCCTTCACTGTCCTTAGCTCTTGCCATTGCTAGTCACTTGGTTTTGGTGAAGGGAAATGGGTAGGTAGTTCCTGCTTTTCCCACTGTCATTGTCTAATCCCAGATGATTTCCAGAATCTTTATCTAATCCCTGATGAGAAGAAAAATTAGAAAAATATTTATTTCTTCTTTCTGTTCCCTGTTTGCTAGTAAGGGTCTAAGCAAAGAAAGGGCTATTAATCTAATCTGATGTATTTTTATGTGTCTGGGAGATAATGCAGGATGAATTGCTTAATGTGATTATTCCAGGATCTGCAGGAAGCTGACCTTCAAATGGCCCTTAGGTATTTAGTTTTATTTTAACCTTTTATTTTACCTTCCAAGTCAGTTTTGACCCCATTTTGTTCTACTCTCCAATGATACAATCATTACAGTCCTCAAGGCTCCCAATGATAGGAAATTCAGAAAGGAGGTTTCTTCATCGTATTTGTCCTGAAGTCCAAGTAAATAAAGCATTTAGTATCTCTCAGTGGCAAATGACTAACCTGTCTAATAACCTTCACACAGAAAAGACAGAACAAAGAAGTAGTAAGAATGTATTTCTCACATACTTCTTCCCTGTAGCCCATCCTCTCTAAGAAGATATCTAATAACATTTCTTAAGTTTAAAGTAATGGAGGAAAGGGCATTTCAACATGACATTCAGGTTATAAAATAAGTGGTATTTCCTATAGTTATAATACACTACTCTAGCCTACTACAGCACGCCTAGATAGAAAATAAAAAATGTAAATTATAAAGCATTTTTGGTCTCTCAGTAGCATTTCAGATTTTTTTAAACTTAATCCCCTATTTGACCATTTCACTACCAGTCTCTCAAAAGCTGCTTTTGTCTTTTACCTTCTTACTTACTTCTGTGGCCTGGATCCTTGAAACTTGTCCTTTATTGTTTGGTATCTCCCCTTGTGTGTTACACAGTTTTTTCTCCTTGCAAAGTACCTGATGCTGGGACATTTTCTTTACTAACCTGTGACATGTAGTTACACTGATTTCTTCTGTTTATAAATTACCTCAAGAAAAATATTTTTTCCCTGCCTCATCATCTGTTTCCAGTTCAAAATGCAACTGTTATCTTTTCTCATTATCTGTTCTTACAGTTTTCAAAGGGATGTTTTAAATCAGTTTAGTGGCAATTTTCATTCTGTGCATTTCAGATATTCTCATTGTCTCACATGTGGCCTGTGTCACATACTTTTTGTATGTCAGTTTTGATGCACTTTGGCCATAATTTTCACTGTTGCTAATCCAGGACATGTAGAATTTAATGGGAAGTGTTCCATTCATTCTTGTAGCACTTGAATCTGATCTTTTGTATTTTCCTTTTGAAGGAATAGAAACTTTATGATGAAATTTTCCCTTCAGACATTCTTTGTTGCTAAACCCTCACTCTCAATTGAGATTCATTCGTTTTTCTCTGCAAATGAAATCTGATGCAAATGTCCATACATTTTTTACTTTCCCAGACCTGCCACCTATTTAATTCTGATGTCTTCTGAGCATTGGCTGTTGCCTATAATTATTTGTATATGGCAAATGAAATTCCAACACGTGTAAAGTGCAAGGGTAGCCATAACAAATTATTGCAGTCTTCATTCTTTTTTTGGTCATATGATTCCTTTTTTACCTACTATGAAGTAAAATGTTCTTTCTTTGTTCCTATTTATTACTTTGATAAACTCCTTGATACCAATGTGTTGCCCAGTCTTTTCCTTGCATTCTTGCATTCATTTAAGTCTTAGTTTTATATTTCTACTGCTACTTTCTTTGCTTCTGTCAGTCCTTTTTATCAGCTATTATCTCTTATTTTCACAGATGGTGCAACAAATTTGACACTCTACATATTGTAGTTTTTCAGGTGTCATTTAATGAAATAACATTACAGTTGGCAGCTTCTGTGGAGGAAATTACTTTCTTTCATAATTTACCCGAAAAACTCCAAAATAAAAATCTATCTATATAAATTCCAAAGAAGGATAGACAGTGCTTTTAACAATTATTGCCTGTGGAGCATAGATAAAAATAGAAGGAAAAAAAGATATTTTTTTATATTTAAAATTCCCCAGACTGACAGGAATTTATTTGTGTTTTGAAAGTACTTAAGGGAAAATGGCTGAAATGCTGGTAGAATCTTCTGTATTTTCTTTATATTGCAAAACTCTTTATAATTTTAAAGTCAGTGGGGAGACCAAACAAAAATGCTTACAAATGTGTTTTGCTACTCTCAACAGAAATAGTTAATTATGTGATATATTTTTGACTGATGAAGGTTTATAGCAATCCCAGACATACATTAGGATGTGTTAGGAATGTGGATTTTCTGGAAATCTATGCAAAGGTTTGAGAGACAATTAATGTAGATTTGAAGAAGTAAGAGCATCAGCATTTCTGTCACCTCCGTTTTCATTCCCTCTAGGAAAAAACTTTATTGCAGTTTATTGTATCAAACAGTCAAGCTGAATGGTGGCATATGATTCTATGCAGATACTCTGATATAATTTTGTTCTAGTGTAAGATCATAAATGTTGTGGAGATAAGGTCATAAAAGGGTACACTTGGTCCCTAAGGACCTCATCCTAGTTCTGGCAGCACACTGTTATACACTTGGCCAATTTGTTCAGAGAAAAATAGTAGGGTTTAAAAGATGGCATTTTAGGGGTGTGCTACAGGTTAGGTTAAGTGCAGTAAAGTAGGACAGTGTCCTAAACCACAACACACAGTTACTTCTTGATATCCATTTTGTTTTTTAATGCTGTGGTTCATGTACTCTTTCATTAAATTCCACAAAGTACCTGTACTACAAATACTGGGACGAGAGCGGGAAAAGCTATGGTCACTGTGGCAGATGATTCATTCTTATTATAAATCTCTGTGTTCTGCAAGAACGGAAATATTGATGCAAAACTGGGTTATCTGCATTTTGGTTTATGAGTTGAGAGCAAGAGGAAAACATTGAAAACATAATTTTTCTTGTACCTCCAAGCATGAATCATTTGGAGACAGATTGCTTGAAGAAGATGCCAGAAGTTCAAAGAGTAGAAAGGAGAAATGTCCAACTAATTTAGAACAGATGACAGGGTATGAGCTAGAACTGCCTGAGCCATAGACATTTCCTCTTGTGAATGAAAAAATGAATGTGTGTTTATGTGTTGGATATATACCAATAATATACCTCTATCTGTAAAATACACATTCATATATAACATTTATATAAATGTTAAATGTTTATTTATTTAAAAATAAATAAATATGTATAGGTATAGCTATATGTAGATATATAGGTATAGCCATATATTAATTCACCTGGACTGGGCTAAAAAGGGAAAAGAAATGTCTGAAAAATATTGTTTGTGCAGAAAATCAAGTTTTTTGGTTTCTTCCTCAGTGTTCCTTGCCTGTACATTTGGGGAATTAGGGATCTTCTATGTCCCCAAACTCTTTGGCATGGTGAGGAGCCTAGAAACTTTTGTTCCTTGTGGCATCTTTCCAGGCACACTTGGAATTTGGAGTTAGGTATACCTTAGAATATTATCTCTTGTGCTTTTCAACTGGTAAGATGACAAGCAGCCAAGTAGCTTATTTAAAAAAAAAATAAAATAAAAAGGGGTGCACAGCACAACTGAGACCTACAGAAATTTTTACATTGAAAAAGCATTTTTTTAAACTAGTCTTTTTCAGAGAATTGTTCTAATACAAAAGTCTTGAGCCATTCTGGAGTGTGTTCACACTAGAGATTAAATGCACTTTATAAGATCATCAGCGTATTAAACTTCAAGTATGCCAGTAAGAAAGAAAGAGTTTGATTATATACTACAAACCCCTTTGCCTTTTTCTAATTTTAACATAGTGCATAGCTGGCATTTTAGAAACACCGTGTGACTCTTAATATTATAGGAAAATGACAGTGTGATGTAACATGATCCTTTTGATCCTTTGGAAGACTTAATAAAAAGTAGATGATATTCAGGGTGTCTCTGCATGGGTTACTTTATGAAGAAGGAGGTGACAATATTTTTAGCTTTATTCATGCTCTGTTCAGGTTTATAGAAGCTTCATTCTTCAGCGTTATGTGTTAACCCACTTCCAAGGGCCTGCTTTTTTCTGACATATTGTATGGCAACAAGATAGACTTTCTGGTAGTTTAGTCCTGTGTCAAACAATCTGTTGGCTTCCCTCTTCATAGAATCATAGCATGATTTAGGTTGGAAAAGATCTCTAAGTTCATCAAGTTCAGCTGCTAAGACCTGACACTGCCAAGTCCACCACTAAAGCCTGTCCCTAAGTGCCACATGAAGTCATTTAGTATTGTAGCTTATGTTGATTTCCTAGTTTCATATGTGCTGTGTTGACTAGTGCTTCCCTGCTTTGTAAGACAAAATATTAATGACTTCCACCTGGAAGACAGAGTCCAGATTATTTTTGCAGAGTCCAGACTATTTCTAAGGATTTGGTATCAGATGTCTATATGCCATTTTACCTGTTTTGGACAGGATTACCTTTACTTCCCCTATGTGTTATTTAGAAGAGGAGAGCTAAACATGATGCCTGGTCCTGTGTACATGGTATAAATGATTGCTGATATGAGTATTATGACAGTGGAAATGGTCTTGGTAGCAGGCAGCTGAGAACCAGAGGCCTTCAAAATCCCCCTTTCCAGCCCTCTGACAAGCAAATCCTTCCTTGTCCTGAGTATTGTAGCATTAAACTCGTACTATCTGACCTGTGAGATCCATTTACTGCTTCACTGCAGACACATACTTATTATATCAAGGTGTGGATTTGTAAGCATTAAAAATAACTCGTTTAAGCAAAACAGGTTTATTTTGCTGACTGACAGACACTACCCACAGACAACTATCTGTAGGACAGAGGGAAAAAGGTAAATATTTGTTTATACATTTAGAAGAGTGCCTAGGCTAAAGACTAGTCTGCAATTGTGTTGCAGCTCATGACTGTAAAAGTGAGGCCAGCAACTGGGAAACACATCCATGCAAAGCTTTAATGGGCCCAGAACATCCAGTGCTAATTGAGAAGGAAAACCTAACGTCATTAGGAACTTGATGCACCTGCTTTATGAGTTGTTAAATTCTCTTTTTACCTTTTTTTTTTGTCACATTACTTTGGAAAAAAAATTTACTCAGTCACACTGGAAATGATGCTTTGCAAATCATGCTTTACTGACATTGACACTTTCATCACTGACTTTCAAGCCTGTCTGGAAAGTTTGAAAGCGGTCTATAGGCTGGTGTTTCACGAATTTGCTAGTGGATGGAGCCCCAAGTAACGGGCACAGAAGGAAAGCATTCCAGCAAGCATTATCAGATAGGTGTTTTATGTATTTGTTGCTATTAAAAAGTCTGTGGACTAGCTTATCAACACTGAGATTAAGTTTTTGATCTTTCCATTTACTTTGGAATGTGTTGTTTGAGGTAGAAATATTATGATACACTATGGCACTGCATCCTATTCACTCTTTTCCCATCTTACTGTCTGTATTGATTGTACTCTGTATCATTCCACCTTTTACAGCATAAATGCACTAAGGTTTTATTTGACATATATTTTTTTTCACAAATGTCTTATTTTGGTCAATGCAGATAACCAGCTATTCAGTTCTAGATTCCTTCATTTTAAGTATGTTGGAAAAAAAACTTGAGAGAAAGATCTCATTAAAAGATAGGCTATAATGCCAGGCACAAATGTTGCAATGGCAGTAAAACAACCTGTGGCACATTTGCATCATAAGTCCAGACATTATTAAGAAATATGGCTGTAAATGAAATATAATTCAGTCAAATAAAAACTAGATAAAATACATACAGTGTAATTATTATTATATTCTTTTGGTATTTTTATAAGTAATTATAATATCCACAGAAGTTACAGACATATAAAAAAACAATTTGTCAGCGTTACTGTGAAGATATATGTCAGAGAACTGAATGCTGCTTTTACATATGGAATTATTCCTTTTTGCCCTCTTAAGACTGAAGTACTCTCTTTTTTTAATATTCATCATGTGCAAATGTGCAATTTTTAATTGGCAGGAACAGAGGCAGTTGCTGAACCCTTTGTTGGGGTTTAATTTGGTGAAGTAGCATATCCCATTCCAGTCTCACATTTTCCCTTGGTTTGTGCCTTCTTCTTGCCCCTTTTCAGCACTGCAGTGCTGAGAAAGGTATGACCTTTCTTACTTGACAGCTTCTCCCATCAGCTCTGCACTCAGGCTGGCTGCTTCAGTGGACGGGAGAAATTGCTTAATTCTGGTAGACTCAACACCACAAGGTGCTTCCTGTAAGTGCTGCCAGTCTATAAAGCTGGGACTAGAGCCCTGTGGTTTCGGCTGCTACCCAGAAGAATTGCTGAAAGACGCAAAATTTTGAGAAACAAGAGAAGTCTGTGACTATCAGAGTTTCTGCTTACTCAGTTGTCCATGACTTTCTTAATTATTCAAGGAATTTGATGCTGTGATTGCACCTGGCTCAGGCACCTGTCTACAGCCTTAGACTCTGTGGATCCCACAGGACGCACCTGTTTATGGAAGCTCAGATTACCTGACAGAAGGCTGTACCTTGGCCATATATTTGACATACCCCTATGCAAAGGGTCTAAAACATGAGAGGAAATAATTTGCTGCCTAGTAAAGCCAGCTTGTTGGGCTTCAAAAGGAACATACAGTTTTTAGCCCCATGGCGTAGCAAGTCTTCTGTTGCAGAACTACTTCTTGGATGCCTTAATAGACAAAGGTGCATTTTCCTATGGAATTTCACAGTGAGTCTGAGCACAACCAGGGCTTTCTTAATGCAGCCTCTGATTCATTGCCTGGGTCATCATGTACATGACCTGTGCTGTAACAGTAATAAAATTTATGACAGGTTGCTTCTTCCATATAGCTCTACCATCAGGAGGGTCACCTTGCTTCAGCTGGAATTTTTCTGAGTCCACGTTTAATTTGGTATAGAAAATCTCTTCCTAACAGGCATACTGTGAATCCAGTCAGGTTGCTGGAGAGACCGTTAGGTGTGTATTCGTGCTTAGTACTTTTCATGGAAAAGAAGAACAAAAAAAAAAAGGCACAATGTTTTAAGGTACATTCTGTGTGAATTGAGCTATACTTCAGGAATTCAGTCACTGTAGAAATTTGCTCACTTGGTCTATTCATAAGATAATTTCTAGTAAATGAGACAGGTTATAACAATATCCATTATTTCATAATCTGTTCATTGCATCTCTCATAAAAATCTACATGTTTACATTGTTTCTTATTGTTGCCAGTTAATTTGTGTTTTCTATCCATGTTCAATTTGCATTCATTAACTCATAGTTTGCTGGTAAGTGTGTTCTTTCTATACATATTCAAAGAAATTCTTTAATTCAATTTCTCTGTTTCTTCTCATACAGTCTCACAGCCAGATATGCAACTCAGTCTAATCACAGTGGAATTGCAACCAGTCAAAAAAAGGCTTCTAGGTCAGTTAAATGTCTCTAATTTATTGCTTGTTAGTGATACTCAAGCAAGTATATGCCCATTGATATTTTATCCTTTGGACTTAAGCAGACACTAAACAATGTGTAATTTTTGTTATGTGGGCAAGCTTTGCAATGATGAGCTTTGCCACAGAAAAGCCTTGTATTAATTGGCTTTTGGCCAGTTGGCTGATTTGTACTGTATATTAGCAATATTTCTGGTTGTTATGTATCCTGCATCTTTGTATCCTGCATGTAAAATATTGGATGTGAAGGAGTAGTTGGTGATTTTAGTGCTCTGTACTTTCTGGCTCAATTCCTGACTTTAGTCATGAGTGAAAAGAAGTTTGGGAGTCCACCTCCGTTCCCACTAGATGTTTTGCATATATAGCAAAGCCACCTGAAAGTCTGAGTTCACAAAGTCAAGTTTATGCAGAAGCAAAATAGAGCAGAAAAAAAGAATGACTTCCAAGACTTCTGCTTCATCAAGAATAGCCTGCACACAGTCCCCATGAATGAGAGGCTTTGTTTTGGCAGTGAATTTGACAGAGCTGTGTGTAGGAGCTGACTTGTTTCAGATTTCATCAGTACTTTTAGTCTGTCCTTTCCACGAGCACTAAAATCTACAAGCCAGATTGCAGAAGAAAGAAGCTGAGGTCTAAAGCTTACTCTTTTTTCTAGCTTTTTTTTTTTTTTTTAAATTGGGGGGGCAATAATTAATGTGTTCATTAATTATACCTTTGCTGTACAGTTCATTGGTGAGACCAATGAACTCTAAATTGCATAATCTACAATAAAGATTGCATTTTGCAGTATAAAACACTAACACAATGTGAGTCAATGGTGATAGCTTGAAATGAGCTATACCACGGTCCAGTTGCTTTGCACCTGCACTTATAGGTCTTCGTTTTCCTTATTGCTGATGCTCCTGTCTTGTCCACATTCAACATGTCAAGGTTAACAGTCTTATTGTCTAATACTTTAAATCTGTGGCAGTGTTTCCGAAGCCTGTTCAGAGGTATGTGACTTGTCCTTTATTTGTTATATTCTTCTTTGCATTTCCTTAGCTGCTTAACATGATTCTGCAAGAACAATTTAAAACCTGAATTCAATTAAGAAAGTCAGCAAATGAGGTAAACTTGGAAAGTGTGTAGAGAAAATGACCTCATGCATAATGTGCTTACTGTGGCAAGTTCTTGAATTCTGGCATGCAGAATATATGCAGAACTATTTTGTATTTTAACAGAACAGATGAGTTTCTAGTCTTGCACATGCCTTTTCATTGCTTTTGTCATTACCTTTGACAAATGATCTCAGGGCTCTTACTGCCTGTCAAATTAGGGTAATGAGAAGGAGCAAATGGATTTTTAAGTATGTTTTAGTGCATTCTTCAGGGAACAGAAGATCACTCGAATTCATGGGTCACAGTAAAGGTTAGCATGCGTACAGCTGCAGAGCAGAGACAGTCTGCTCTGGGCTCGGCACAGAGACTAGCAGGGCACGCTGGCAACCAGAATGAGCCATAAAAATAACTAGTGGATTAGTTCTCTGAGGTTTAAACTGGTAACGAAGGAGAATATGGAGCTGTTTACATATGTTTGAAAATGAAAATAAAATTATTTTAACATTTCTGTTATGCCAGTGTATTAAACAAACAAAGTTTGGAAGAAATCAGATGTTTTGTATTTCTTTGTAATGTGATTTTTTTCCTTCCTTCTGATGCTGCTCTTTCATAATAAAGTGAAACAAACAGAATTTGATAACTCTGGTATAATTTACATTGCAATTTATATTCCAACAAGCAAGAAACAAACGAGAGATGCTCTTCTCCTATGGCAAAAGCCTATGACTGATTTGAGCAATTAATTTTGTCTAAGAAATAACAAAACTGGAAAGGATTGTGGGTGCCCACAAAGGTGCTTTAGAAAGTTTGTAGTAGGCACATATTAAGGAATCATACATCACAAAACATATTCAAATGGAAAAAGGATGCAAGCTCACACATACCAGAAACAAGAATCTACATTTTTTCCTTACCATAGCCACACTGTAAGGTTCAGATGGTGGCAGCAAATACTAAGAAATGAAATGCATAGTCTACATTATATACTTCTGTCTAAAAGGTATAAATACATCTGTATCATCTAGATAAAATAAGTATTTTCAATATTTTTCACTTAAAATAGTAAGATGGAATTATTTTAGCCAATAGCCTTCTGAAAAATAACTGAAGATAACTAAAATGCCAGATTTTATGCTAAACACAACTATGAAACATTTATTAGAGTAAGAGATAAAAATATTTCTCAAGTATGTATTGCTGTGCTTTCTAATATATTTCTCTAATATTTCCTCTCCAAAAGTGACAGATTTTAATAAAGATTGATATTGCACTTTAATTTTGTTAGGGTGAATCTGTTTTAGCAATGTTAATGGCAAATGCAAAGCATCTTCTTACATGTCTTGTGACTCTAGAAAGCATCTTTTTCCCTTTTGTGTGCATAAGGATAAGCTTTTATTTTCATTTGTGGAGTCTAACTAATTTGAATCCTCCTGTTTGTTGTTGCTTACCCAAATTCACTGGGTTTAGTTGGTTTAAAATTGTGACCTGATATTTGCATACCGTCTCCGCTATGTGTTGCATTACGTAAAATGAACTTATTTCTCACTGATTTCTCATTGATTTCTCACCATTCCAGGCTTCCAGGACCCTCAAGGGTGCCAGCTGCAGGCAGCAGTACCAAAGTCCAGGGAGCTTCCAATTTAAATCGGAGAAGTCAGAGCTTTAACAGCATTGACAAAAACAAGCCTCCACAATATGCAAATGGAAATGAAAAAGGTAAGAGATTAAAGTTATTAAGTTTACTCTCCATTACACACAAGAAGGGAAAAAAAACATCCACAAGGGTCAAAGAAGTGAATGTAGTATTTAGACTTGGTAAGGAAGACCTATGGAAATTGGACCCTGAATTAGAACTTGTGGAATTAAAGTTCAGATGTGAAAACTTTCAAGATGTTATAATTATATTTTATCCATCTTCAATGGAAATATCACAGGGTGATTTTTACAAAGTAGAAGTAAATCTATATTGGATGCCTATAATTTTATTCCATATTCAGGTCTACTCTTACCCAAAGGAATACTGCCATCATTTTCAGGGGACTTTCCATTTTAACTTCTAATGGAGAAGAATCAGAATATTGTATTTGCATCAGAATGTTACACGCATCTATTCTTTGAGAACCTTACCTAGTGTGTGTATAATACTGAATAAAGGATAGAAAATTAAGTCAAATATAATGAAATTTTGGAGGGATTTGGAGCAGCCATTACAACAATGAACTGAGTACCCTGGGTCCATCCATTTCTCTCACCCTGACTCTATTTTCCTGGAAAATGTGCCTCTTCTGGCTTTATCTCAAAAAGAATAATGCAAAAATGCGGCTTTCTGAGTTGTGTAACTAATCCATCCCCTTCCTCCCCTTCTTTCTCCCTTTGTGTAATGAACAGCATTTTATTCATATCTCTGGGTTAGAATCCAATTGAAAATGATACAATATACATAGTACCCGTTTGCATCCTTGGGGTCTGTGGGAGGAAAAAGTATGCAGTGAATGTTCTTCATCCAAGCAACAGGCAGCTATCCAGATTTTTTTTACAAAATTCTGATGAACACTCTTTGCCCCTAGCTGTATCTGAAGATATAAAACCATCCTTTCAATAGTTATTTCTTTATTTTTACTATCAGGGTTGAATGTTTCACATAGTTCTATAGTGGGTTTTATTTTACTGAGGACTTGTTTGTATCAAGACATCCAGGCTACAACTAGAAAGAGATCAGAGTGAAAACTGAGCAGACACTGTATAGTTCACAAATACGATAGTGAAGTTATGAAGTAGATGTGGCTGCTTGAGTGAAGGTATGTACAGAGATTTAGGTTTTAGAATTGCTTCATAATGTTGACATGTTTGCTACTAAAATATGTGAGAATGAAATGATCAAGGTGAGACATGCTTGTAGATATTAATATTCTTCGCTCACTACTTGGAAACTGTCTTTTGAGTGCTAAGGTTTGCATTTCATTGTACATTTATGTGACTTTATGCATGATGTATTTCTTCCCCATTTCTTTACAGCAGAGAATGAGAACCTTGATGAGGTTTTTAGTGAAGTCATCACTTGCAAAAGATTACGGGGTGGCTTTTTTTGTAAAGCAAATCAATTAATTTTACGGGAAATAGAAAATGTAATGTTGCATATCTGCAGACTGCTGTATTTGAGATGTTTCCATCTGTTCTTTTTTTTCCTATCAAAACAGCAGAATGGATGAAAAAACATTAATTTTATATGATAACCAAAGATAAATTCACGTTTGTTTTAGGGTATAAACTAGAAGTGCATTACAGAAAATGACTGCTGTGATTGCAAGGATAGCAAAGTGATACTCTTTCATAGTATCCTAAAAGAACACAAGAACTTGTATTTGAATACTCTGTGCTGCTACTTTGACTAAAGAGAAAAACAACTCTACCATGCTATATTTGAAATGTAGTTATTATAGTGACTAATTTTTTTAACATTACAATGAGATTTCCAAGTTGGTTTTTTTTTGTATTTTTTAAAGTATTTTAGGATGTTTGGTAACCTGAGACTTTTGAAGAATTAATCTAGAAACAAACTTCAACCCTTATAGTAGTAATAATATAAAAACATCTTTTTAAAAAATAGTGTCACCAAGCAGTAACAAATGATTTTTCCTTACACTGCAGCACAAATAACAGACTTTATATTTCAACTTTTGCTTCTGATGCAGATGCTTGGAGCAGGATAACTTTTAACAGCTTTTTTTGAATAGTTGCACAGTCCATATGCCCTAATTTCTGAGACAAAGAGATGACTTGTGCTAGGTAAATAGCTATTTGATGTTGAGACCTCCAAACCTCTTCAAGGGCAGACCACTTTTACATTTTTCTCTGCTGTACACCTACCTGTATGTGCTATAAGGAGACCTCAGAAAATATATACAGCAAAAGATCTTTTCTTTTAATCTAGTTACAGGTAGTACTTGTAATCCATTCCTGCATAACACGGTCCCTCAGTCACAGTGGGGAATGGATATGTAGTCACAGAGTTAAAGGAGACCTCAAGGTGATCCAAAAGAAGATGTGGTATCAGCCTTTTATTTAGCATTCCGTTATTTAGTCTCTCATTGAAATGATCTCCTTTGAATATTGCTTAGGGAGTAGTTCAACACAGTAAGAAATGCGTCTCCACTTAGAAAATGTGGGTTTGCCCTTTACTGAGCAGCCCAGTTTTCACTGACAGACACAATCCATTGCGGGACACCGGTAACTGTGTACAGCTCCGATTAAGTCAGAAACACAAAATGCGCCAAACAATTAAAAAAGCCATTAGCAAAAAGTTGTTAAAACCTGTTTCTGAAGCTTTAGTGAGATTCTTTCTCTTTTTTTTAATTTTCTTTTCTTCGCTGGACTTTGCAGCTTATGGATCAATTTCAAAGAACATGCCTGTTTTTCAGACATGTCAGATTTATCTGCCTCCAACTTAATAACATAAAGATAGAAATAAAACTAGGAAAATTAAACTGTTTAAATGAAGTAATTATTCAGATTGGTAATAAGGTAGAAAATCAGCACGTTTTGAGCACAGCAAAGAAATAACTTTCTAATTCACACATTTTTAAAACAAATCTTTACCCCTTAGAGGTTAGAAACAGTGTATCGGAACACTGATAAGGGTCTCTATGTCATGGAGTTTCATTGCCGCTTTTTCAATGTAATTTAATGATTCGAGATGGCATTTGTGTTTCTTCAAACTCAGTTTTAACAGTATTTGGTTATTTTGTCCATACTCACTCTGAAAAACTCTCCCCTGGAACCCTATTGTGTGATGATGCAAATTGTTGTTCATCTGTGGCCAGTATGTACATCTAGAGCTAATTTGTGTATGCTTCTTCTGGTGCCACTATTTTTCCAGTTGTCCCTGATGGTGTTCTCCACTTCTGCTGATAAGGGGTAGCTACTTTCTCATGGACAGCTAGAAAGGGAGAGTTGAACAAGCTGAATTCTTTTAATCTTACTCGATAGACCTCCCATTCCTTCAAACATCCTTATAGCAATGCCTTGCAACTCTTCCATTTTCTACTGACTGTTTTTTATTGTGAGTAACTAAAAATGGATAATCTGGACACCTGCCTGCTACAGAGTGTTTAGATTATCATACCTAACTTTGCTGCAGTGGAGGAACTCTTGTTATAGGGCTTGTCTTCTCCAGCAGCGTAGGTCACAGCAAAGGTCACAGATGAGAAGACAAAGGAGGCTGATAATGTACTGGGCCCAAGCTGAACTCTTCACGTGTTCTTGATTTTTGCAACAGCCTATGAAAAGTGGATTTGAAAATGTCCATTTGATCATCATGGTCTTGCATCTTCTCTTTTTTTGCACTGAACACCTGGGGGTGTTGTGTTGCTCCTGTACTTTTACAGCAGATGTTGAGCTCTGAAGCACTGGGTTTTCAATCAGAAATCTGTTTTCACCACAAGCTGACGATGCCTCCCTCTCAGGAATAAGGGGTTAAGCCTAAAAGAGAAGATTGACTTATTCGAAAATTTAGTTTACAGAAGTAAGAAATCCTTGTCATAGGTTGGGTTCACTCTGTCTCAGAATCACCACAAGGTGGGGACAGGTTTCAGGGAATGAACAGCTAAAGCCAAGCCCAATAGAACATGCAGAAAGCAGTTAATTGTGTGCAGCTTCAAATAATGCATTTGTGCTGGGGGTGTGGGAGGGTGAATAGATCTTTTAATTCCAAACCATTAAACATACAGACAGGTTGTCAGTATTTCTTGAGAGTATGCAGTTCACATTCTTTGTATAAATATTAAGGATTCCCTTTAAACTGAAGATTAATGGCAAGCTAAAGTTCTCTGTAATTTTTTATTACTGTTAATGATTTATGATATAGGGATCAAATAAATACCAGTGGTTCCAGGAACCGGTATTTTTTTGTTATATATGGAGCAGAACAAGCTGTTGATGAAACAGTACATACTCTTCTTTTTACATTTTTCCCCTCAATGAGTTTAATATTATACAGCCAAAAATATGGCAAGGCATGCATTCTTCTTTTTAATCAGAGCGCTTTTTTTTTTTTTTTTGGTAGTAAAATTAATAGCCTGAAGCCATACAAATGTAACACAATTAATACAACAGAATGTAGTGGCATCCCACTGCTCACAGATTGTTACGTGTATTCCACATTAGCTTTGCATATTCTTACAGTGAATTGTTCTTCTGCAAAACTACTGGTATCGCTTAAGACCCTAATCCTCCTGTGCATCAGGGTGAGCTTAGTGCAAGACAGCATGTGTGCAAGCACACGCCCATTTCTGAGCTAGCAGCCCTGTGGCTGATTCCTGATATAAATTAAAAAAGCCTCAGGGCTGCAGTAATTTCCAACAGCTGTGGTTGGCCCCAGGCTCTCTTCCAGCATCTGAGGCTCACCAGACAATAGCAGGGGCCCAGCCACAGTTCCTGCCTTGGACCCAAGGGAGGGATCAGCTGTGCAGCTGCCCACCAAAGGTGCTCCATGGTGCAGCCTGGAGCCTGGGGAATACTCTGTGACTTCGCCTGTCACAAAAAATACTCTGAAGCAAGCCTTCATGTTAATTAGGCAAGTTAATGTTTTCTTGCTTAGAACAGGACTCAGCAGAGCTGCTTGAAACCTTTTGTGAAGGTGGAATGAGCTCATTTACAGAATCACAGAATGTGTCAGGTTGGAGGGACTACAGTGGGTCACCTGGTCCAACCCCACTGCGCAAGCAGGGTCATCTTAGAACACATTGAACATGGTTGCATCCAGATGGTTTTTGAATATCTCCAGTAAAGAGAGACATCATAACCTCTTCTGGGCAATCTGTTCCAGTGCTCAGTCACACACAGTAAAGAAGCTCTTCCTCATGTTTGAATGGAACTTCATGTGCATCAATTTCTGCCTGTTGCCTCTTGTCCAGTTGCTGGGACCACTGAGAAAAGCTTGACTTGACACCCTCTCTCCAGATACTTGTATGTATTAATGAGGTCCCTTCTGTCTTCTCTTCTGGAGACTGAATAGGCCCAGTTCTCACAGCCTATTGTAAGAGAGATGCTCCAGTCTCTTCATCATCTTTGTCATGCATGTAGCGCTGTGGCATTCGCATATCAGGCTGAGGAGCACACAAAAAGCCCTGGGCAGATGGAATTATATAGCATCTATTAAGGTGGAAGTGATTGGCTTAGTGGAACTAGTTGCTAATAGAGTTAAGCAAGTAAAAATGTTACATGTTGTCATGTTACTTTTGCTCAGATAATTTTATTTTAATATTTTTAAACTAGAACTTCTTGATGCTATTCAGAGCAGTAATTTTTGCTATGTTTGCATTTCTCTTGTTAAAGAAAAAACAGCTCCACTTTCAGTATTCCCAAAATTTTGCCTTTCCTGAATGTATTAGCAGCCTTCAGACTTCCAGATGGGTAGTTGAATCTTTACTTGAGGTTTAGGACTGTGACTGGAAGAATTAAAATGATGTTTAACTTCATACTCTGTGCTGAAGGGGCAAATGTCCTGAGTGCTCTCATTTACGATATTATTCAGACAGAGGGCCGCAAGGTATGACGTACAATGTGGGTATCCAAGGCATCCAGCACTCCTTTTGCCACTACATGAACTATATTTGCATTGCATGTTTCATGGGCTTTCTTGTAGTACACAATTCAGTATAATATAGGCAGGCTTACATCTAATTCCCTGACAGTCTGAAAACTGAATGGGAAGACAAGATAGATCCACTAAAAGAAAATATATCAGCTGCTGAAATAGCTATGTACCACATGATTTGATTGCCATTACCACTTCATTTCTCTGGTGCTCCAGAGTGTTTCTGCTCCAATATGTCTTGCGAGTCTGAACTTCATACAGAAGAGCTTAAGCTTAAGCTTTAAGCTCTGCTTAAAACAGAGCATCCACTGGTCTGTTTTGCTTAATAAGGCTAGATGATGAAAATCATGGCTGTTAATTAGCATAGTTTGGTTATTGCAGAAGGAGCCTTGTTCTCTTTCATTCTGAAGATTCACTGAAGATCCTGGATGATGTAAATGTAGCGAATGTGCCGGAGCCTTCTGCACCTACCTGAGTTCAGACCCAAAACAGCTATAATGGTTGTACCCATGCAGATGATGTATTGCTGTAACTTTCAAGTACTGACACTGGTGAAATTGTTGATAAAATTTTTTCCCATCTATGAAAGTGCACTGGGCTAAGTTCCTGAGCGGCTAAATATTGTTAAGAGTACTTAAAATGATAAAATGTATAGTCACCTGCCTTTTTTGTTTTTATGAATATTGATTTTGTCCATTTAATTTCAGTATTACTGAATCCTCGGCCTCTTGCCCAAAACCTTGGCATTCTAGCACCTATTTTTCTTTCACTAAACATCAAACCCATCTTTGTCCAGTTTTGTTTTTGTGGCAGAATTGTAGCATTCTTTTTTTCTTACATGTCTCAGTGTTTTGTTATCAACAAGTGATTGGAAGAATTTATTACATATTAAAAATAAAATCTAAAACTGGAAGGCTTGATTTGCATAATGAAATTGTTGTAGCGAAGGTGTTTCTGAGGCTTTCTTTGGCTTGTGGAAGTATTAAACAACACCATGACAATGGAGGAAGGAAAGGTGTTTTCTATTAGCATCCTTCATGTTCCATGGACATATAAATTGTATTTATTATAGGTCACATGTAAGTGTCTTTTAAATGCTGGGGGAGTATGATATCATTTTCAAGCAGGAGATGGGAGAGTAGCTATACCATTATGGTTTTTTTCTGTTTTTTAAGCAGATTCACCAAAAGGCCCTCACCCCTCTGCAGGCATGAATGGAAATGTGCAGCATCCCACCAGCACCGGGCAGCAGCAGGTCTCTGCCATACCCTCTCCAAGTGCCAGCAAGCCTTGGCGCAGCAAATCCATGAATGTCAAACACAGTGCGACCTCTACCATGCTGTCTGTGAAGCAGCCTAGTCCCGCAACCTCCCCTACTCCAACCTCAGACAGGCTCAAGCCGCCCCCTTCTGAAGGTGTGAAGCCCCCTTCATCTGGACAAAAATCTATGCTGGAAAAATTCAAGCTGGTTAATGCTAGGACTGCTCTGAGACCTCCTTTGTCACTGAGCTCAGGACCCAGTGACAGTGGGAGAGAGGATGACAACTTTTCAGAGTGTGGGGAAATGGATGTCTTAAGTGGTGGGGTGAACAGCGGCGGCTCCACAAGTAGCAGTCCAAAAGTATCACCGAAGCTGACCCCTCCAAAAGCTGGCAGCAAAAATCTCAGCAATAAAAAGTCTTTGCTACAGCCAAAGGACAAAGAGGAAAAGAACAGGGACAAAAACAAAGTTTGCACTGAGAAAGCAGTCAAGGAAGAGAAGGATCAGGTCATTGAAACATCTGCAAAGAAGAGCTCAAAAATTGCAAGCCTAATCCCAAAGGGAAGCAAGACGACAGCAGCCAAGAAGGAAAGTTTAATATCATCTTCTAGTGGGATCCCAAAACCTGGATCAAAGGTGGCAACAGCAAAGCAGAGCACTTCCTCCGCGTGCACAGGGAGTAAGGAGGTTGAAAAACTGAGGACTACTAAAGGAAACCAGTCCCAGTCAACACCAAAATCTCAGCTTAATGAGAAGGCTTCTCCTTCCTCTGGTCTTGCTTCTTCTGACGGGAAAGAGCCAAGTGCTGCTCTTCCCCCAGGATCCTCCGCAGCTCTGTCGGCCTCAATGGCTGCAGGCAGTGGCCAAGGCACGGGAAATGGTGTCGTCCAGCTCCCTCAGCAACAGCAATACAGCCACCCCAACACTGCCACGGTAGCTCCTTTCATTTATAGGTAAGAGCATGGAGGAAAATTGGGTTTGTGCTACCATTTGGGAAAGAGAGCTAAAATGGGTAAAGTAATGGTGGGTCACGCTGTTATCCCCCAGTTTCTGTCACGGCATCATGACAATGTTTTCCTAATATTTTTTAATTAATGTTACTGTATGAACAATTTCTTACAAGAACTCTGAGTCTTTACCTTTTACAAAAGCAATCCATTGCAAATATTTGCCATTTAAAATTCAGGATGTTTTGATTAGAAATACAGATCATATGGTACATTCTCTGTGCTGCTTTTGAAAGGTCACGGCTGAGTCAGGCTTCTAGTGCGGATATTCTTGTTTGCATTCTAAGAACCTCAACGTCTATTTGCTAATATTTGACAATATTTGCTTAAAATTCACTGTTTTCTTAAAAGATCATAAAATAAACTCCTGATGTTTTCAGAATATGTAATAATACTGGTGGATATTTGAAGAAAAACCATACACAAAAACTTTTACAAGTATTTAAAAATATTTCAACAGTTTGGGTAGACAGAAAAGGTTGCTGTTTGCAGTTCTTCTCCTGTTTAGTTTTCTGCATGAACTACGTGTAGGTTAACTCCCTGGAGGCAATTAATTTTTACAGGAAGTAGTACCTCTTCGGATGGCCAAGGCTCTGGAATGGAAGAGTGAACAGTTAAATGTATCCACATTTGTCTGAATTTATTTTGCTATATGATAGGGCAATTGAAGAGAAGCTGGGAGATTTCACTGTTGTACAACTCAGAAAACAGAGTAAGTGTAGAAAGATTGACAGGCTGATTTGAATAATGTTTTCAGATGTCAGCTGTTGGAGGGCTTTAGCTACAGTTGTGGGTAAATTTAACATCTGATAAAATGACAAATACATTATTAAGCAAAATATACTGCCAGTTTTTGTTACTGAGTAGTACTCTAGATAATCTTGGCTAAAGATGAAAGAGGTGATGAAGTAGGCTCTGAGGAAGTATTTATATCATTACACACAACTAAACATAGCTTCAAAACCAATCTGGATGACTGATAAGTTCAGAAAACCATATGGGAGGGAGAAAAAGCTCAATATAAAAAAGCTCAACTGTTATATTTATTCTACTATGCAGTGGAGACTCTGGCGTTTCATTTAGATGGATCACTGGATGCACTTAATATGCATGTGACTATCTGGAATAACCTCAGTGATACAAAGGATTTGTAGTGTGGTACATAGGACAGCCTACACATGTGTTAGGGTGCATATATAAGGAGAGAGAAAAAGCAGCTGTGCTTTGCCGTCAGATGTGTGTGCTGTTTAATGGCTATTTTGCTACATATTGCTGCTATTCCATTGCATGATGGAAATGTCTTAGCAGTCTTTTAAGCTCCATCTTGAAGCAAATTGTATTTTGAATTTTAAAGGGTGATAGAAGCATGCATCTTCCAGTAAAATTTGTTACTAATAATTGTCTCTTTGCTTCAAACAAACAGCAAAGGAGACTGTATTTGAAGTTAAATCTCACATGAAAATAAAATTCTCAGAGCCAATGTCTGATCTCAGAATGCCATAAACCTAGAGTAATAGACTGACTTTGATGAGGTTACTTCAATATGTATCTCTCTAACTGAGTGCAGAATCTGACTCAAAAGCACATAGTAGCTACATTTCTTAAAAATCTCAAGGGTTTTGTAATACCACACAATGATTTCATAGAGAATATAAATATAACCAAGGATAAAATATCCAAATTTTCAAAGTCAGCATATTTATTTCTGTGGGTATATGGTAAGTGGAAATGAGCAAGAGCTGGGGTACTATATTTACATTTTTTGTTCTTCAACATAATTGTTTTCAAAGCAGTCACCACAATTTATACACAGAATTTTCAGGTGTGATTTTTAACAGCTTTATATGAGTGAGTAAACAATGGTTACCATTTAGGCTAACAGGTTTTTTTTTCAGCTAGAAGGAATATCTAGGCTCTAGTTTATACTGCAGTCCTTGTAAAAAAGTTCAATAAAACATAATAAAAGTACAATGCTTTTTATCCAGAATTCTGCAGAATCTTGCCATACACTTGTGTGATCTATTTAGACTGTTAGCACAAGCATAAGTAAGCTAGTGCTTTCTCTGATTCCTTGCTGATACCTGCAGATGCCATATATTTTGAAATATCTTTTTGTTAACCAAGAGGATATTACTGTAGACTTGTGAGGAAAGGAGGTATTCCAAGGAGGTTTTTTTGAGACGGCCATGTATTTTACTTAAATAAGTAATTCAAACCTATAATAGTTATCAATAGTCATGTTTTCAATAAGTCTATATTTTTATTAATGGACAGTAGATAGAAAATACTGTTTTACTGGGAGGTTCTCAAATGGCATATTGCACTATTCAGTTTTTTAATCTTGGTACTTTGTCCTATTTGATATCACATTGTATTTTTTTCCTCTTAAATACCTGACATCAAAATTCATATGGGATTATTACTTCACTTCAAAGATTAGCAGCAACAGTCAGAATTGCATTTGAGATCATCTAAATGGGTATAATTTAAATTCTTCCATTCTACCAGCAGGTGATTATTTATTTTCAAATGTGGCTGTGAATATATTATTTACAGTCCCATATGTGTCCCTTCTGAAGTTGACTGCAGGGTCCAACTGATATAAGACTGAAGTAGATGTAATTTATTTGCCAGAAAGCTTGATAAGAGAGATGCAGTAGGATGGTGTAAGAGACTGTATAATTGTTTAAAGTACACAGCCACTACTTAAAATTACATTCTTCTACTTAGACAGAATTGTAGGAAGATGGAAATTGTGCCATTTTCCAGTCCTTTAGACTTGTATTGAAATTAGCCCTACAATTTAGCTGTCTTCCCAGTAGTGCTTAAATTTTAATTGGAGAAGAGTAACACAGACATTTAGTACTTACTAGGCTACAGTGCAAACAGGGGGGAAAAGGTGCATTAATTAAAACAAAAAAATATATCTGAATCTGTCTCGTAAAAACTAGAGAATAGGTTCATTTCTCAGTGTTAACTTTTCATGCTCAAAAGTGGAATATAACCTTCAATACCAATCCTTTTCTTGCCCAGAGAAGAGCCCATTGCATCTATTGCATGCAATCATTGCTTTTTTTTTATTTTTTAACTCAAATTATTTATGTTTGCATTATTTCCATAAAATGGGGGAAAAACTAATAGTTGCTGGAGTAATATGCATTCCCTCTCTCCATGGGGCAAATCCTTAATTGATGCAGATCATTATAACCCTACAAGAAGTAATGTGATATGATGGAAATTAATGTTTGCTATGGATTTACTGAAGGAGTAAAGGAATATTTCAGCAGGAGAACATTCGATTGTAACTGAATGCATGTACTGCACTTCAGCTTTATTTTATTGACTCCTCCAGTAACTACTGTAGGATATTAGTAGGTCTCTTTTCCATGGCTGAAATATAGAATCTGAAGCTCCTAAATCCCAGGGGCTGTGGTGCTCAGGAATTGCTTTTTGCCTGAAATGCTGAAAGTATAGAAACTGCTGCAGAGAATTAGCTGACCACTCATCATCCTGAGCTGCAGTTCTATGATGTGCTTTGCTTAAATTTCAATTTTTCAGCTAAATTTTAGTTTATGATAGCAACATCTGGAAGAAGTTTCAGCAGTCTCTGAATTGCAATCTTGCAGAGATGTTCTTTCAGTGGTAATGCTGGATTTCAAATACCAGTTTGGCACTCCTTTTGTCCCTGCAGACTAAGAAACTGGTAGCTGCAGCTACCTAATAGGTTGGTGTACAGAAGAGGGTGCCAGATCCTTCTCTTAAATGAAGGGTGAAAGGGTAAGAGGTAGCAGATGCAAGTTACAGCAGGGGAGGTGCTGACTGAAAGCTAGAAAAATATGGTTTTACCTTGAGGGTGGTGAAACACTGGTGGAGGCTGTGGAATCTCTGTCCTTGGGTGTGGCCAAGACCCAACAAAACAAGGCTCTGAGCAACGTAGTGTAACCAGACCTGCTTTAAGAACGTCATTGGTCCAGATGGCACCTAGAACATCTTTCTGATCTAAATTACTTTATGATTCTGTAAGGACTAAAGTATTCAACAAGATAGGGTCAGAAAAAGGAAATATCGATGTAATGAATAAACATTTTACTGGCTACTAAAACTTTCTTCCCAACTCCTTTACTACATGGTGATTAACACAATTCTTTTACTAGGCCATAGCTTCAAGGGTGTGCAGGAGGTTCAGAGTGGTGACAGATGGGAAGGACCATGTAATCTGGTTGCACCTTTGGAAGCTCAGTGAAATTCAATTCCAGATGCCTGTTCAGGATGTTTTTATACAGGCTTAGGGAAAAAAATTATACCGCTCTTCAGGGATCCTGCAACCATAGCATCAGCAGGGTTTCTTGAAGCCATGTTTATGTCCAGTTTTAATGACTAGATTATGCCACTAAAAATACTTTCTTAAATTAAGTGAGAACTGAAAGTCATGCTGCAGTGCTTTTTTCATTCCTGTTATTTACATTGTTGCTGTGAAAATAAAGCAACAGTCACTATCAAAATTTTGCAGTCATAAACATTGCCACTCACCAGTTTTCCTTGTAACAAATACATGGTCTTTAGACAAATCCTCCCACTTTTCTGTGATTTATTTTCAAGTAATAGTGCAAGAAAAGTTTCTGTTGAAGAGGTGTTTGTTTAAGAGATGGGAAGAAACATAGTAAGTGAAGAAGTCATTATAAACACATATTTGATTAATGGTGAGTTAAAACAGTAGCTTCATAAATGATCTGTTTTCTGTTTATGATCTGAAGCTATTCTTTTAAATTGCCATACAGACAATGTGGCCCTATTGCTTTGATTGAATAATCAGTAAAATTCAGGATAAAGGACCAAAAGAAATATTCTGTTCAGGCTTCTGTAACTGGCAGCCCTACTAACCCTTTCATAAACCAACTAAATTTTATTTTAAATTGGTTGATCCCCACTATTACAATGGGAAGGTTCCTGCAGAAATTCACTCATGACATTCTTCGAAATGGTTTGCATCCTGCATGATTAGATTGCATCCACTTATTACTTTGTTGATATTGCCCGTTGACCTTAAAGGTGTTTTCCCTGTCTCTGATTGCTCTTTTTAAATATGCGAGGGAATAATCCCATCCCCTTCCTTCTCTTTTGTGAGGCTAAACCAAATCAACTCTCTTTTTTTTTGTTGTTTTTCAGAAGGTTTTCTTCTTCCCCATGGGCATCCTAGTCACCCTTCCTTGCATCTGTTCCCAATTTAACTCACAATTCTTGAACATGGGTGATCGAACTGCTCATATTGCATACATGGCCCTGCCAGTCTGCTACACTGACAGTGATATGCATTCTAGACAGCTGCATCTCAGAGAGCTGTTGGAAAAATGCCACCATATTCATCTGATACCTTTTGGAATGTCAACTAAAAAGCAAACAAATCTTTGATGTTATCTGTGTTTATTTAAGGTTGGCTATTTCGTTAGAGACAGGAAATGACTGACTGTGTCAGAGACCACTTATTAAGTAGTGTTTCAAATTCTGTTCTTAATTACCCCATACAGGCTCATTTTAATCAAAATGAATGTGCTTATGTAGGTTGATTGAAAGATTTGTCCCATTAAGTGAGTTTGATATTCTTACAAATAGGTAGCATGTAACTCAGTGGGTTGGGGATAAATATATTCTCTGATTGCCATGATTAAAATGGAAAACAGACTGTCCTTTTTCATGAAGGTTGCCTAAATTAACCTGCACTGTAGATGCAGGTCACTGGAAGAAATATCACAGTGCTGGCTTTTACTAAACTGAAATTATTTTCCCTCTTCTTGATACTGAGGGAGATGTAAGAATTTAATTATTTTTAAGGCGGTGGGCTGTGAATAGGTAGAGGATAGAGGCACATTCATTAATGCCAGTGTGCAAGCTTCATGAGAAGATCACTTAACTTGCTGTTTACTTGCTTCGAGCTTAATCTGTGCTGCAGTCCTGCACAGATCACTTGAATCGTTCATAGGATTAGTATGTCCCACAGAAAGACATCAAAGCCAGTAGTACAGGAGAAGACAAACCTCAAAATCTCACTTAACATTTTTTAAAAATTAGAAGAGGCATTTATATGCTTGGTCCAACATATCACACACCCATTACAGGCCCACAGCAATGCAACTTTAAGTTTTAGGTACCCAGTGTGTACCTGAGCCTCTTTGTTCCCCGAGAGCCCCAAAATCCTACATGAAGTCTACTTGGAAGTTTTTCAGCCCTAGCCTAGTCTTTCACCATTCTCGGTGGATCTGCACTAAGCTGGACTCCAGAGAAAATAAGGGCCTTGGCCCTCATGCATGAAAAGGCAGGGCTGGTGTGGAAGTGCAGGCAGGCAGCAACCCCCTGGAGACCTTGTGGAAAAAGAGCTATTTGTGAGAGACCTGATCCCTGCTCCCTCCTTGGGGCATGGCCATCACAGCTGCCCAAGGGCCAGTGCTTGGGGTCCGTCTGTACCACAACAAATAACAGTTGTTATTTTTGTCAAGTAAGCAGAACCTAGGTTGCTGTGAAATCCATAGTCCTCCATGAGATTGCTATTGCCTTCTCAAACAGTTAAAATTTTGATGAATTTAAAGGCCTTTGGGAAAGCAAGTGGGACTGTGGAATTTCAGAGTGTGTTCACTGCAGAGGGATAGGGTGAGCTCTTCTTTTTACTTAAGAGACTCTCAAGCATCAAATGTAAACTACATTCAAGGTTGGCAGGACATAGTTAACCTTGCAACATGTGCTGAGCTTGTGTTTCCTGTATTGTGAGACAGACAAGAACCAAAAATAGTTTTTTATAGAGCAGTTGTCTGTTTCCTGCATCTTAAAAGTACAGAAATTGTTAAGAAAGACACTGCATCAGAGGCATAATTTACATTTCTGTTTCTGAGCTGAATTATTCTAATCACTGGATTCCACCATGTCAGTACTTGTGCTGCTCTTTATGCAGTTATCTGTTCCCTCATCTACTGTCATGAGTTACTCAACAAATCTATTCAGTAAGTAACTTCAAAGAAAATATTAACTGGAAATTTATTTCATAAAATAAGTTGCTATAAATTATTTTGAGAGATAAGACAGTTTTTATGAGGTTTATTTATAAAATACAGAATCATCACAGTTAAATGTTTCTGTTTGCAGTTTATTTGGTCATTGGAAACACTTTATGGTGCATTTTGAAAATTGAACTATAAATGTCACATTTTAAAATTAGGATATAAATATTTCATTAGTCTTTTAATAAATCAGAACAGTGACTGCTATTCATGTCAAGAAAGCTGGAAGAACTTAAGCTGTAAGTGAAGGCCTTTTAAAATTTTATTTCAAAAAGTGACTGTTGTATCTTTAGACGTGTTCTTTTGCTGTATACACATGTGGTACGTGTTGCTATTTGAGAACATCATAGTTTAGCAATTCCAGTGTAAACTACAGCTGTTCCTTAGGAAGAGGCAATAAGTGTGTGAGATATTTTTTATTATAATCGATGTGCTTATGTATTTCTTGCTGTTTGCCTTCATATAACAAAAAGTAATTGTATTCAACAAAGGGTTCCCATTATAATTTATCATTGATATTCACAGAAATATACCCTCAAAGAAAATATAAGCTATTTTTTAGAAAGTTAATGGAAAAACTTGTATTATCCCATTCCCCAGAGTTATATAAGGGGCATTATCAAAAAAAGCTGCACATAGATTTAAATATCTGGGCCAGATTTCCATCCAGCCTTGCATAAGCTTATTCCCACATGACCTTTCTCACTTAATATTTCATCAATTACAAGGTTTTTTTTTTTTACTTTATATATGTGTAGGGATGTGACATAACCAATGTAAATGGATTCTGAGTAGAATGTGGTTGAAAAATACTGCAAAAAAATAAATGGGTGGAAAAAATGGCTCCAAATTTCACAGCATTAAGTCGTGAGTTGTTCTTTCAGAGAGAGAGAGAGAGAGAGAGATAGAGAGGGAAACCTTAGTTGCTTGTAAATTTGTGTAGCTGGACTTAAACTAGCATAATAAGAATGTGACAAAAATGGTATTTTCATCCAGTAGTGATATGATTCTTGGTGGAGCTATAAGTAGTGCTTTTTTTCCATGAGTACGTGAGTGATAGATAATAATCAATCTTCTTGCTTCATTTCAGAACTCTCTCAGAAAATGACAGTACCTCTTTACCACCTGCTGACTCCTGTACCAGTCCTACTAAAATGGATTTGTCGTTTAGTAAGACTGCCAAACAGTGCCTAGAGGAGATATCTGGTGAGTAACAATAAGTAAGGGGAAGACTGTGAACTTCTTTATTTACATCTGTTTCTTACCAAGCACTCTGTGATGGCTTGAAATAATACTTCTGACCTCTAATCATGAGTGGTATTAAATACACAGAAAAATTGGGTCATGCATATTTAGTGCTTCAAATCCACAGTTCTCTATTTGAACGGGTATTCTGTTCAAATACCCTCTTCATCATTTTGCAGAAACTGGGCTTTCACAAGATATGGTTTCATGTAATTGTTATTTTATTTAATCATACTGAATGTTCCAAGAGGAGCAGTGAAAAGTCAGCTTCAGAATGTTTAACACTGTCATTTAATAACATCAAATTAAATAATAACATCAGAACTGAGATATAAATTACATAAGGTACATGTTGCTTTTATAAAAAAGCTTGTTTCTGTATTCAGAAAACAAGCAAGTCCTTACTATTAGTACCTGGTTTGTAAGCTGCTGCCAGAGCTAAGCTGCTAAAAGTTGTGTTCTGGAATTCCTTGCAAGCCTGGATTAAAGTCCTTACTAGGTTACAAAGGTGCAAGGATGGGGTTTTTTTAATCATATTGGAATAATTCCTTTGAAGTCAACAGAGCCATGCTGAGTTACATCAGCACTGGATCTGGCCATGACTCTGCCGATGGATGCAGAAAGCAAAGTGTGCCACAGCTCACTTTCTCATCAGGACTCAGTTGCACCGCAGGGTTGTGTACAAGTTGTTCCAAAGGGACTCTTTGCAAAAGCTGTTTCTTGGGAGTTTCAGGGTTTATTTTTGTTGTTGCTTTGTCTTGTTTTTCATTACCATCCTTACTCTTACAATTTTACAAAAATAAAAGGTGAAATCCTGACCCACTGATTTTACCTATAGTTTTGCCCTTTTACTCCAAATTTTTAGCATTTAAATGGATTTGTAATGAGTCGTGTGGTTCTTCCTACACGGGATATAACTCACTTAAAGCATTAATTTGACACATCAGTCTAAAATTATCTCTCCACCAGAAGGGAAATCAGATGCCCAAGCTTTATGGGGACTGTCTTGACATTTAGCTGACTCATACTGAAAAAGGTTTTGTCCTGGTTTGTCTCAGTCCCTTTGGAAGTTTTCTAACATCATTTATTTGAACAGCCAGCTTCTGTGATAAATGTGTCACTCTGGAACATGGTGAAATGTTCCCTGGAGGTGATGGATAGCTGTTAAAGTATAAAATTCTTTTTAATTACTCCACAAATCGGACTCCTTGGTCTAACATGTATAAAGAGTTTAATTGAAACACTTGCCACAAATCAAAAGATGCTTCAAGGAATCATGCAGAGATGCTAAAAAAACCCCAAACAATTCAATACCTGCTGAAATGATCAAACAGAATATCATGTCTGATGGCCTTTTACTGTTCTGAACAGAAATGGAACAGCATCAAAAAGAAGAAAATTTTATAATGGAAACTAGACACCAGAGATGTTCCTAATCTGATTATTTAGACTCTGGCATTAGCAGTTGATTGGCATAAAAGCCTGTAAAGCAGAACCACTGGGAAAATGTGGTCCGTGGTTTGCTGTGTACATAGGGAAATAGAGGTGTGCCACTTCTATTTAATTGTTAGCAACAAAAGGAATGAATGGATCAAGTACTATATTTGCTGAATAATTAATTGTCTGCATGGCTGGACTATCACCAAGTCATAAATGATTCTGTCATTGAATCTGCATGGATAGTTGTTCAGAGGAGTATTCCATGATGGATTATCCATGAGAAAGGACAGTTAAATTCTTTTACTTAAGAGCATCTTTATTCTGCTGTGATCAAGGGATTACACTAGTAGTATCAAAGAGATAGGCAAGGTTAATTTCTGTGGTCTGGTCACTTATTTTCAGGGTATTAAGCAATGAATCCAGTTTCTTTCATTTTGATATTACCTTTTTCCTGAAATCTTCAACTGTTGCTATGGATGGCCATCATCTTTATATTATCTTGATCTTCTTTTGAAACTTGGTAGCCACCACACTAGCACAATATGTTTGTAAACAGTAACGATAAGTAAGGATCATGCAAAAGAGTGAACATCTGGGGAAATCACTAAACAGCTTGGAGGAGTGTATTCATAAAGTGCTGTCCCACCTATATTGTGTTTCTTCTTTATTATTTTTAAAGTGCCAAATATTTAGAACTAAGGCTGGCATGCTCAGGACTAGAATATCTTAGCCAATATTGTTGTGTAAACTGTTTCTCTTCTTTCCGAATATTTACATGCTCCTGTTTGTTATTGTTTCTTGGCTGAAGGTTACTGCTCTCACAACCAGCCAAGCTGATCATATCAGAACTTCTAATCCACTTTGGAGCAATATCAGCCAATTGAACCTAAATTAATGCTTTAAGCATGTCTGGTTCAAGATTTCTCCATAATATAGGCAAAAGTTGGATGCAGAATGAATAATCTGAAAATTATTTAAGAGTAGTTGGTCAGTCACCATTCTTCTTGAGAAATTCAGGAACCAAACCCAAGTTAATTTCCTTGCTGTAGTGGTGAAAAGTCGTGGCTCTGTTTCCATGTCCAGCAAGGCAGTTCACATCCCTTTGCTACTGTCTCAACAGTGGTGATGGAAAAGTAGAAAGTAAAGCAAGAATCTGTAGAGGTGGTTTCCAGCTCTCCTCTGCTCCATCTTCCTCCTCCGAGGGAGCTGCTTAGAGCTGGTTACCTATATAGCCTCTCCTGTCTTCCAGCTCAGAGCTGGTGAAAGGTAAAGTCAAAGCTCAAGCCACTTGTGTCCTGCCCACTACTTTGCAAGTGATTGCTTGGTCTCACATTACAGGTCAATCTGATTGACCTGCACAGCCATGAGAAGAGAATGATGCTGGAAGGCAAGGGAGGTGAGGAGGCTGGTGTAGGCATTGACTCAAAAGTGTGGCCCTGTTAAACTGGACAAACTCTTTATTTTTAGCATGTCACCAATGATTTGCTGCCCTTGGTGAATATACGCATGGCTTATGCCTTAAGCTATTTCTGCATCTTGGTAGAGATACTGTAAATCTGTTCCTCTGTCTCTACTGGGAATTTGTTCTTGATGTGATCTGAAGTGCTTCAGATTTTTTGCTACTTTTTCTTCCCCCATTTGAATATTTCACAGCTCAGCCGGAGCAGTCCCAAGTGTTCCCACAGTGCACATGCAGATCATCAGTAGAGCATGTGCAGAGCAGTTTTTAGGCTTCCTGCACACCTTGAATGCCCTCTGTGTGCGCAGCATCACTGATGGGTGTATTCCCACTAAATGAGCCCCATTTGTAGGCATGAGACCCCTGTGGAGTAGTTCTGGTGGTTCTGTGTATTGTAGGCTTGCTGCTCTTGTGGCACACAGGTGTGTAGACTTTGGTCCAGGAAATCCTGGACAGAAATCTGGGAGACCTAAATAAGGAACGATTCTGCACTCAAGTGTGAATACAATTTCTTGCATGTGCATTATGTACCATTTGCCTCAACAAGACTACTTAGTATCTATCTACTCAGTTTCTGCCAAACTGGAATATACCTTTATAAACAGGATTATAAAATGAGAATGAAAAGAAAGGCTAATAAAGTAATCCAGTTTGGTTGTTGTTATTCATGATATGGCTGGGAACAAATTCTTCAGACTTTCTTACCAAGTATTTCTTCTTAAAGTAGCTGTGACATTTGTCACCTTCTGCAGCAAGTTTATTGGAGAAGGATGTCAGTAAGTTAATTAGTTAATAATCCATTGTAAACTGTACATGTCAGTAAACTACAAAGTATTATTTTATGAAATCAGTGATAGTATTTGGCTTTAACAAGTGCTGGCATGTTCAAAGAGCTTAATGCAAAGTGTTTGATTAAGTAATTATTCATGAATTTATAAATATTGACTAATTATTAAAAATCTGAGGGATGAAGCAGAAATGAAAGAGTATTTTTAAGAGTTATAGGCCTATCTCAATGGCAGGATTAGCATAAAGACATTCAAATTTTAATATTTTATGTTTATTGTGCTTAATTTTTTGCTCTCTGAAAGAAATCGTTAATTAATATGTGCAGGAATAGTTTCCAATTTTTTTCAAGTAAGCTTAGCTGAAGAGATTCATAATCTTATGCACTTCCAGATCTATTACATAATTCATTTGTAGGGTTCTAAACTATCCACTGAGACTTCAAAGGAAGTCTTATCAGACAGCAAAATTTGCCCAAAGACTATTAGTTCTTAAAATAATTTTTATCATTCCTTTTATGAAAGAGACAGTAAAAACGAAGTAGTATGTTACATTGTGATGGCTTGGAGGAAGTTCCCTAAGCTATTCTTGATGTAAAGATGTTCCTGCTTGATGGGTGGAGAGCACTGAATTGCAAGGTAGTTGGGGCATAATGTCATCATGACATTTGCTCCTCTGGTCTCCTATACTTTCTTGTTAGCTTAGAGTGACCTTTTTTGTGGTTTTTTGTTTGTTTGTTTGTTTGAGGTTTTTTTTGTTGCTATATCTCAACCTTTTAAAATAGAGAGCTGAGATTTAGAGAATTATTTTTTCAATAAATAAACCTGAGAATTTTCCACATTGAAATTCTATGTTTTGTCTAATGACACCCTGCAGAGAGATGTGGTAAAGTACAAGAATAAATTCAATGTTCCTTCTACTGAGCACTTGGTCCAAGACAAATAGGCATCTTTTGTATCTGAGGATGATCACAATGACCTGTCTACCAACTGAGGCAATGGGATTAATGGGAGAAAAGTTCATATAACTTTATAATTAAGAGACGTAGTATAATGTTTGTATACATCAAGGCTGAACAAAATCTGTGTGATTAGCCTCAGTACTTCTACATAAAATCATTTGACTCACTGTGTTTTTAATATATTTAGAAATGAGGCAGGTGAATGCTGCAGGTCCACACCTACCTACAGCTGACCATGGAGATATGTCACTGCCTGTCGCTGTTGGGGCATGAAGGGGCAGGTGGGGAAGTTACCGTTCGTGGATTTGGAATATCAGGGAGAGATTCAGACTTCCTCTTCATGGTAGGAGAAGAGCCTGTTCTCTTGATTCCAAGACAATCACCAAGAGAACTTTGGTATCACAGGCCAAATCACAGACTCACAGAATATTCTGAGTTGGAAGGGACCCAGAAGGATCATCAAGTCCCACTCTTAAATGAATGGTCCATACAGGGATTGGATCCACAACCTTGGCATCATTAGCACTGTGCTCTGAACAAGTGAGCTAAAAGTCATTGTCCTTCCTGTTCATTGGAAACACAGCAGTTGAGAATACTGTACCAATTTGAGTATAAATTTAAGATATCAACCAAACTAATGTGAAAAGAGTGAGATTGCCCTTCATTTTTCAAATTCTCTGTTGCCAATACCTCCCTGAGAGGATGTAGCTTAACAGGCATGTTGGACGGGCTGGCACAGCCGCGTGGGACAGCATCAGCATCACACCGCTCTGAGATAACATCAGCATCCACACCAGGCTCTGCTGCAGGCAGGCACCAGCACGTTCATAAAACCCTTTTAAGGGCCCATATGTCACTACAACTGGCAGACCCTGGGAGTAAACACAGCAGTGTTGCCTTTTGTTTCCATGCTGAAGAAGTGACAGGTGTTTAATATTTGGGACAGTTTTGTGGTCAGGCAGACAGACCATTCCTCTTGTCTTCCTCTTGACTGTGTGGGCTAGGTGGGGATGGGAGTGGTACCTCCTCTTGTTGTGGAACATGTCTTTCTAGGGATTTATCAGTGCTTTAATATGGAAAACCACCATTACTTCAGACTACTGATTTTTTTCTAGGTTATTCTGTGTTTCTGAGAGTTATTTAGGAAGAAATGTACCTTTTCTTTAAAATTTTCAAGAATTTTCCCCTGTGCGTGTTCAAAAACTGTAAACTGAACCAGTGAAAAGCAAGAAATACACTGAGGCTTCAGTTAACATCTGTTTATTTATACAGGAAATCTGCAAACAGCTTGTAATTCTTAGGGTGGCATTTTTAAAGGTTATTTGCCTGTCAGGGCTTCTCAGGTAGAGACTTGAGACAAGCATATTTTCACACTGACAAAAGCAGTTATTTTTATACAGCAATTTTATTATTTGTAGATTTCTACATAATGTTTTTTGAAATCAATTTCACCTAGATGAAAAGTTTGTATCCAAAAAAATTATAATTAAATTCAGCTATTTCTTTGTTCATCTGTCTATTATTTCTGGGACTAATATCTTTTTCTTTGTCACAAAAAGCATACATTTAAACATAAGTCTTCTTTCTCTCTGAATAATGAATTTAAAAATAGCATTCAAAATTGCTGAACTTAATTCAGACCCAGTACCAATTTGCTTTATAAAAAAATACTATTCCATTAATAGGTTTTCTTCAGAATATTGTGAAACAATTATTTTTTACAGCTTTTTAATTCTATACTAGCCTCTGGATCTCACAGAGGTGCAAACAGGGTAGCTTTCTAAGGAGAAAGAAATTAAATATTTCCTTTTATGAATCATCTTACCAGACAAGATTTGTTGTGTTCCATCTTCTATCTTATGATCTTAAATTATATCATTTTTTATTTAGAGCAGAAATTGCAAGACTGAAGGTCCTTTTGCAAGTCTGCTTTTAGCTTTCTGCATAGGGAGTAACAGTGATATGGAAGAAATAGCTTTTCATCCTTACCTTTTGGGGAGAAAAATAGGATTTGACCGTGAGCTAGATCTGTTACTGTAGCATCCCATTCAGGTGAAGCTGTGTCTTGAAACCTGTGGCACTGTGCACTGGGCAGAGGCTTCTGTGTCTCCGGTTTAATTCACCAGGATGTTTGCTGCCATGGCAGCCAGCAGCATTCACTGCAGTAGCAGAGAAGAGTCATATATCTGGGAATGCAGGTTGAATACTAAAATGTAAGGAGGCTTGTGCTTCAGTGGTTAATTTTGGCTCTTTATTGAGCTCTGACGTGGAGGCTGTACTTGCAGTTCTGTGTCAGCCCATCTAAAGTGAAGAGCTGTGCACTAGGATCAGTCATGAGCTGGTGAGAGGGAGGGAAAAGCCCGAGACAGTACTTGTGCCTACTTTGGATTTCAGAAGGCAGCAGCTATAGAAAGAGATGCAGGCCCACCACTCCAATGAGACTGGTGATTGGATGGAGAGGGGAAAACACAGTTGGCTTTTGGGATTACTTCTGTGCTGGAGCAGAGTGTTTGATCAACTCTCTTCTGCTTGAGAGAAAGCTAAATGAAAAAGACTGTAAGTACTGCAGATTAATGTGACGGACGAGAAGTGGCTTAGCAGAGACAGCAGCGTAATTTTAAAGAAAGTGACTGTGCCTGTCTAGTCCCTTTCCGTACATAGAGTGCATGCTTGAGCTGTGTTTTCACTGCGAGTGCAAGTCTGTGCTACCTGGGGTGTGCAGCATGCGGCGATGCAGGGATCACTGCCCGGACTTTCCTGGGGAATTGAGCTGCTGTCCATCTCAGAAATAGGAAATCTAACTGAGGTGAAGCCCCAGCTGGAAAGATGCAGCGATCTGCTGAATTGTCAGTGTTTAAAGGCACGGAGGTTAGAAGAGGGTGTGTTCGTCTTCAGAAGCAGAAGTCTCTAACCAATCTCACGCTCATCAGTGAAGGGGAGAAGAGGCGATACTCATACAGGGAGAACTGGTTTGGAAACGCCTCCAAGTCCAACCAGAGTTACCAACGGCGAGAGGCAGAAGCTGGGTGCAGAGGCTCCCTTTCCAAAGCATTCTCACAGTCAGTGCACTCTCTCTGCCACTCCAGCCTCACCACACCCCAAGCATTTCAGGGGATAGCACCTGCTGGAAGCGGGACATCCGGGAGGTCAGGAGACTGGCGTACAGGTGAAGGCTTTCAGACTGACAATGAGGAGAGCAAAAAATCAGATGATGAAAATGCATCCTGCACATCCCATTTCACCAGCAGGACCTGGGCAGAGGAGGAGGAGGAAGGGTGCTTGCGTGAAGGGACTGCACATCTGGATGAAGATGTCATAATAACAATGCTGGGTGACCTAGAACAGGTCCTGTATACTGATATTTTAGGTAAGTTAACTTTGGCTTGACATCAGGAAGGGCAGGAGGAGACCCAAGTGTTTGCACATATCTGCACGGAGCAGATTTTTGATCTTGACAGTGATTTCCCAAGACAGAACTGGGTTTATTTGCAGTATTATGCAAAAATAGGGTCTAGCCATTTCTTCTGTGTTTGTCCACTATGACCTCTTAAGAGTGTATGAAATGAAGACAAATGTCTAAATTGTTTTTGATGGGTACAGGGGCAGCAACAGCCTGTGAACAACTGAGCATAGTTTGCTTAGCTTTTTGAAAAATAAAGTGAAATATTTAAGTGCTGTTCACTTATTCTTAAATAATTTAATTTTAATGACATTTTTTCTCATTAATTTGAAATTGATATCTTGAATCCAGGGTTTAGGTGAGACAAAAAATATCTCAGCCTTCCTATAAACTGTCCCTCCAGCATTTCTTCTCCCTTCTCTAGGTCCCCTGCTGATAATTTCACCCCCACATGTGGAATTGTGAATGCCAGGGTTTCGGTTTAGCTTAAATAGCCAGCTTTACTATATCTGTGCATGCCAGTGAGTATTTGAAGTCCACAGCCATAGGTGCTTCAAAGGCTTCTGTGTTACTGGCTTTACTTTTCATCTCCCAGCCCTTTATAAGAGTGCTCAAAGTGTTCGCTTCCAAAGCTTTGTTCTTCAGCCAGTCAAAAGGCTGAAGTAGCTGCTTGCTTTACCAAGTTACATAGCATGAGCCTGGAGCTTCTTGCTGGTAGATATGTTAGCCCTGATTGTGTTTAAACATTAAGAACAAAATTTTTGCTCTGTGTGTAGTGTAAAAGGCTGTTATCTCAAAATAAGATAGAAACAAGAATTCTTTTTGTGTGCATACCTTTTATTATCAGACTGTACCAGTAGGTTAAAAGGGCTTCTGCTAGAGATCAGAGGCTTGCTAGCCCAGGAGACTGAGCTCTAACCTGCCTCTGTTCCTCTTCAGCTGTATGTCACTGACAAATCCCTGTTCTCTTGTAAGCCTCAGTTTCCCCACTTGCAGAGTAAAACGGGCACTTTCCTTTCTGAATTGAGTTAATATCTAATAGTGGACAGTTCTCTGGGGAGATAGTTATTATTTGTAAATCCTTTTATGCAAATCAGACAACTGATGAAATTATTTTTCCATTTGCTTTGGGCTGTGATTACATGTGCAGAACAGAAATGATTATGAACAGTATTATTGAATGTGAAATTATGGGTGAACTTCAGAAATGTGAATGTGAAAGTCTAACCTAGGTATCTAGTGGTTTCTGTAAAATGTCTATTTTGATTTCCTGTGAATGTATTTCACACAGTGGAAGAAATCAATGTGGGTTTCAGAAATTTACAGAGGAAATAATGGTTCACTGTTTATAAGCAAAAATGTGGGGGCAATCTTTTGGAATATTCATGTTTAACATAAATGATGAAGCTACAAATGATTGGAGCAAATGGCCTTTTTTGTAAGAGGAACAGAATTTTGATAGAAAGTTTCAGAGTACCCTGGTTTTAGTCTTAACCCAGTCTCCCTAAGTGTGAAATGGCTTTTTTTTACTGTACAAACCAGAATCACTTGAGATAAGCAGGGAGCACGTCTCATATGTTAGGTCATGGAAATATGGCTAGACTCCATGATTTCAGTGGGCCATATATAAGAAACATGGTGCCCAGAGGAGTCTGGGATCCCTTTGAACCCAACCCTGATGCATTAAGCACCATAGTATCTCCCTAGTAGGCATGGTGTAGCTAGTTTTCAGAAAATAGACATATTCATAATCCCTATGGTCCTCTGTACAGAGGGAGGCTTGAAGTGGATGGGGAGTTAGTGCTGTCATGAAAATGTAGGATCTTGTACTCAGTGCAGAAAATTTCTTCACTGTCATGTTCAACTGTTTATACTTTCTGACTTGTTCATCCATGGTACAGCAGGATTCCAGTGATATGGTCTTTAGAGAATGATGGGAAGAAGAATAAACAATTCCTTTTAAACCACTCTAACAGTTAGTTGTGAGAATTTTTATATAGTACTATGTAGTATTTTAATATAATAAAACTTCAGTTTTAACTTTTTTTTAGTAAAAGCTGATGACAATGTTTTGAAATTGCCCTCTGTGTCACTGAGATCAAAAGAAATTAGATCTCAAACTTTTCACCTCTACAGGATAGAATAACACCCATTTTATGGTATAATTTGTCTGAAAGTGAAATATTCTTCACTGTGACAACATATTTTGGCAGCTTGCCATATATGTACCTTTTTATTTAATGTATTGCAATTATACCTCAAGGCTTTGTTATGCCATTTACTGTGCAATACATATTAAAAAAGACAGTTGCTGTCATTTTTGCTGCAAGAATTTCCAGTGTTAACATACAGCAAAGGACAACTGACAAGGATAAACAAGGAAGGAAAAGGGCAAGGTCACTGTAAAATATGAATTGTATTCAGTTCCTCAAATAAATATAAAGCATTGCTTTGCCTTTAATTCTGCCTGAACAGACCCTGGAATTTGTCTTTCTGTTTAAATAGAAAATTTTCTTATACCAACAAGCTACTCTTTCACCTCTGGTTCAAGGCAGGGCAGGTAACAGTTCCTGGATCTTCCCAACATAGGTATTATGGCAGGAATATAATTGCTCCTGGAAGTCAATTTGAGTGCATTTGGCAGAGCAGGGAAGGCAAAGGGCAGTGACAGTGAGGAACTGAGTGCAGCACAGACAAGTGCCTGGAGGCAGGCATGGACAGTGTGCCTGGAAATTGTCTGGGCTTTGAAAAGCAGTCTCAGTCTAACAGGACATAATTGTCTTCAGCTTAGCCTGGGCATGAGCCCTTTTGCCTCGCAGGAATCTCCAGGGTGGTGCAGAAACTTCTGCAAAACTACATGGGTGCACTGATTGGCAGTGCTTTGTCGAACACATCTAGCTTGAAACGCAGGAGCAGTTGTCATTTCAGTGACCAAATGTTTGCCTCCTGAGAGGTACTACATGTGGATATGTACACAGGTAGTTTATTTTACAGAACTAAATATTGTGAACAGCGATGGCTTCAGGGTGTGGCTTGAGAAGAGAGTCCAGCAGCAGTGCAGGGCCTGTATCCCCATGTCTTGTTTCCTTCCTGCCCAGGTATTGATCCCACTGTCAGCTCCATGGTGCCAACACAGATCTTTATAGGCATTAGCATGATTGAAGCACTGAAGAATTTTTTTTTTGAGTGATAAAATAGGCAAACATAATTACCCAAAGGACTATTTGGCTGCAGCAAAGAGGACAGAAGACACAACCCGAGCAGAGTAAATGGGAAAACCTCAAATTGGCATTGCTGTGAAAGCTAGCTTGACGTTAAGCCACAACTGCAGGGTATGTTGGCTAGTACAACGCATCATTTGCCTATTGAGGAAGAATTTGCCTGTTGAGGAAGAATTATAGCTTTTATGGAATATATATGAAATAATTTATTTCCATTTAATATCAGGAGTTGAGATTGTTTGGGCAGAATATTTGGGCAATAAGACCTGACTGCAGAAGGTCTGTGAGGTATGATGTGAAATTTGTAATTGATAAGAGTCAAAAAGAAATTATTTGCACTTCAAGTTCAGCATTTTACGTATAACACCAAAACTGATGCTTTTTGCCAACCTTCTTACAAGCAACAAATACAGGACACAATCAGAAGTAGAACACTAGCCTTGAACAAATCAGCGATTTTTGTCACAGAATTTCTTTTGAAATTCTCTTATTGTTCAAAAGTAAAATGAAATAAACTTCCTTGATCTATGAATTTGCTAGAAAACCTACATTTCTGTTTCTTTGTCTAAGACTACTGGAGGCTTCTTTGAGGCTTATTATGTTTCTCTTTTGTAACCTATCATATTTAACTTTTTTCCCTTTTTGAATGTATTTTTAATTGTGTGAAGTAAACATTGTTCAGGATGTTTCAGGTGAAGTTCTGGAAGCTTCATTGTCTGAGATATGAGACTAGCTTTTCACAATGGATCATGAAGGCCGTTGAAACCCATACTTATATAAATGATGCATGTGCTTAGAGTGTTCAGATTTGTATCCCAAGAAGCATACTGTATTTTATCCCATATGAAGAATAATGTCCCTCTTCAGGAAAGCATTACAGTCCAAGAAAGATGCTTTATTAAGTGCCTTACTTAAGGAGTACTTTGAAATAGCCTGGATGTTAAGTGAATACTGAAGAGTTGTTTTAAGAGTCATCCCAGTTCTTTCCAGACACAGATTTACTGTGGCTTTTTTTCCTACTGAGTTATGTAAAATGTCAAGGACTAAAAAGGGACTTTGTAATGTGTCAAGTGCTCTGGGGCTGCATCATGCCTTGATTACAGAGGATAAAAATCCCAACATTGTAAATTAGAGTTTCATTAATAGATTTGGGCCTTAACAAGGATACTTTGGTGGAGTTTTTTGCATACCACATTATTTATAAGCATATATGTGTTTTATTAATGAAAGGATGAAGTTTTATTTTTAAAAGATTGAAGGGATATCCCTATTTACAATCACATGTGTGCATTCTCAGCTGTGGCTACATGTGTGCCCTTCATTCAACCTTATAAACTCATGTGCTAAAGTGCATGCTGGTTTTACTGTTTTCTCCCAGGAGAAGACCCTGAAACAAGAAGAATGAGAACTGTCAAGAATATAGCAGACCTGAGACAGAATTTGGAAGAAACCATGTCCAGCCTTAGAGGGACCCAGATAAGCCACAGGTATACTGGTTTTGTGTAGTCTGCTGGAAGTATGGGACCATGGGAGAGTATTATTAGTTGCTGAATGGATGAGAGACTTGCAAGGGAAAATTAGCTATGACACTAAACTGCCTTAGCAAATTGCATGTGACTTTAATGTACTACACTGTCAAAGTGTCTTATACATTCATTCACAAAGATAGTTATTGTTTCATACACACTCACTTAGAAGCCTATAAATTTATTTTGGGTAATTTTAGAAGTAGATGTCGGGGATGAGATTAAATGCAAGGAAAAATCCAAATGTAAAAAATAAATATGTCAGTGATGGGGGAAAGACACACTGATGTAGTGTTACAGTTTTGAGGGCTCCAGCTGTTTGGGGTTTTTTCCTCTCCTTCCCTTTTCTTCCCTTTTATTTTAATTTTGTTACAGATAAACCACCACCTCCTGATTGGTCCCTAGGGTCTCTGCTAATTTTGTAACACACAAAAAACATCTCAAGCATTCCATGCATGTGTTTGTTTTCAATCACACTAAGTCACACACTTTTACAGTGGATTTTCCACCAAAATAGTTTTCCCATAGAACCTTCAACCACATACACAGATTAGCAGAGCCTCTAGAATCAGTATTCTCTTGTTCTAATCTTGGTTAAGATGCCAGGTGTTTGGCACCATTCCCACAAGCAGAGGTTATAGAATCATAGAATTGTTTAGGTTGGAAAAGACCTATAAGATCACCAAGTCCAACAATTAGCCCAGCACTGCCAGGCCCAACAATAAACTCTGTCCTGAAGTGCCACATGTAAAAGTCTTTTGGATACTTCCAGTAGTGGTGACTCTACCCTTTCCCTGGACAGCCTGGTCCAGTGCTTGATGACCCTCTCCATTCAGAAATTTTTCCTCATATCTAATCTAAATCTCCCCTGTCTCAACTTGAGGCCATTTCCTCTTATCACTTGTTATCTAGGGGAAGAGGTCCATTTGACAACTTTCAGGGAGCCTCCTTTCAGGGAGTTGTAAAGAGTGGTAAGATCTCCCTTGAGTCTCCTTTTCTCCAAAATGAACATCCCCTGGTCCCTCAGCCACTCCTCCCAGGACTTGTGCTCCAGACCCTTCACCAGCTTTGTTGCCCTTCTCTGGACAATGTCCAGCACCTCAATGTCTTTGTTGTATTGAGGGGCCCAGAACTGGACACAGGATTTGAGGTGTGACCTCAGCAGTGTCCAGTACAGAGGAATGATCCCTGCCCTGGTCCTGCTGGCCACACTGTTACTGATCCAGGCCACGATGCCATTGGCCTTCTTGGCCACCTGGGCACAGCTGGCTCACATTCAGCCACTGTCACCTGCACCCCCAGGTCCTTTCCCACCAGGCCACTCTCCGGCCACTCTGTTCCCAGCCTGTAGCACTGTATGGGGTTGTTGTGACCCAGCACTTGTTGCGCCTCATGAAATTGGCCTCATGAAACAGGCCCGTCAATCCAGCCTGTCCAGATCCCTCTGCAGAGCCTTCCTACCCTCCAGCAGATCCACACTCCCGCCCAACTTTCTGTCATCTGCAAAGTGACTGAGGGGGCACTTGATCACCCCATCCAGGTAATGGATAAAGATATTAAACACGACTGGCCTCAGTGCTGAGGGCATATACAAGCACATGTGTGCATATGGTGAAAGCACATACACACACAGAGAATTTTAAAAAACATTAACATTTTAAAAACTTTCCCCCAGCCTTCACTTTTCCTGATTTCTCATGAACAGATAAGGCACAGTTCACTGACTTCTCCATCCTGTTTGGCAGCACATTGGAGACAACTTTTGACAGCACTGTGACAACTGAAGTGAATGGGAGAAGCATACCAAGCTTATCCAGCCGATCGACGGCTGTGACTTGGAGGCTGGGGCAGGCCAGTCCTCGGCTGCAGGCAGGAGATGCTCCATCCTTGGGTGCTGGTTATCCTCGCAGCAGTGCCAGTCGCTTCATCCACACAGACCCTTCTCGATTCATGTACACCACCCCGCTTCGCCGAGCAGCTGTTTCTCGCCTTGGAAATATCTCACAGATTGACATGAGTGAGAAGGGAAGTGGTGATTTGGACATATCCTCTGAAGCTGACGTTGGTGGCTACATGAGTGATGGGGACATTCTTGGGAAGAGCCTGAGGACTGATGACATCAATAGTGGGTAAGCAGCACTTTTCCCCATTTGAACTAATGCACGATTGGTAGGTTTAGAAGGATTTTTCAAAAAAATTTTGGCACACAAGTAGAAGTTGTATTACAGTTGCAATATTTAAATGTACGTGTGAAAAACCAAACCTCTAATCTGCCAGTGATACTCTCCACTGCCTTCAAATTCTGTTCTTCTCCTTTAACATCGAGATGACTTTGCTGTGAATTTTGAGTTCTCATAGTATGTACTGCAATTTCTTGGTTCTCTGGTGAACCATCATTTTGCTTTGCTTTCCCTGGGATAGGTCTTTTTTTTGTATTTTTGTGGGTTTTTTTAGCTGGTAGGTATGACATTGGATGCAGCTGATGAAAAGCAGTTGTTGATAGCATGGACCTCCTCTGTTTCCACTTCCGATATTGTCCAGCATAGTCTGTGTAATAGGCCTTTATTGCAGGTTTTCAACTGTGTGTATCATTGGAGCAGTAGCAATATCTTTCCATAAAAGACTAGACCAGTTACCCTCTTCATGTATCCAGGAGGAAGAATTACAATTTTTATCTTTATCTGCTTAATCAATTGATTGACTTTAAGGTACTGCATTCCCTGTGTTTCAGATTACTGTTCAACCATTCTTTTATTTATCAGTCTAGGAACACAAGTCACTTCAGTCCTACGTATGTTAGAACTCCTAGAACGTCATTAAAAAAGAAAAGCCATGGTAAAGTTTTACTCAAATTACTATTCAGTGCTGCTGTTGGCATCTCAAGGCTGCTTGCTGACTGATTTAATGCTGTGTTGAATAGAAGTTCCATAGAGTACATGGTCATGTCACACCATACCACACTGCTTCACTCTCTGTAATTTTAGAATTCTTGCTGTCAGTCTAATCTCTTATTTTGAATTATAGCTATGATTAGAGAATAGTGGGTGATGAAATTGAGTATGAGACATTCCTAAGGGCACATCTAAGTGTGTGATCAAAGCTCTCTCTAGAGCAGTGTCTCATCTCAAGCACCATCCAAAGATAGATCTCTAGAAAAAGCATAAGAAAGCATATTCCTCTATGTCCCTGATCTATTGCCTCAGTGATCTGTGTATGGAGCACTGCTGATAACATTGTCCACAACACAGCGCTAATGACTGTCAAGTAGGATGCCATATTTATATGTGCTAGAAAAGAGAAAATGCATATGGAAAATATGATACTTTAATGTCTGAGGCCCTCTTATCATAAAGGAAATATTAATGCTGCCGTTGACAGATGCATGGTTTTATTTGAAATAATAAAAAAGGGAATCCTTTGCAGTGTGTGATGAGTTGTATTAATTAGCTTATCACATTCAAGGATGAATATAGTCATCTTACGTGACTTTTCTTTGCATCTGTAATAAGGATATCTAGATAGATAGTAAGTTGCACTGTGCTTGGTTTACATTTTTAGGTGCAGTAAATGTTAAAAACAACTTGATAAGCTCTGAAATTTCAGGATTCACTGAGGCATGTAAAGTCTTATCTCCTTTATGCCTCTTTCATTATCAGTTTAATTACTCTAAACACTTGGGGACAAGCATGCAGCAGTAATTAGAAATAAGTGTGAGGAAGGCCTGTTGCACTTGCAAAGTCCCTTCATTCAGCCCTTACTTATAGAGCGGAAAAAAAACTTAGTCTGGATTGCATTCAAGACACAGCTAAATTTAATATGCAATTTTAGAGCTGTGGAATCTATTGGATAATTCAAGCCTGACTAAATAATCTGTCCAAAAAAGTCAGATTTTTATCTTTAATATAAACATGAATATATTATGTAAGTGTGACTGTTAATTTACCCTTGAAAACAAATGTGAAGTTACCTTCTCCAAACTCCAGATACCAAGGTTTCAGAAATCCTTCACTGAAACTTCAGGCCAGATCTTACCCATGCATTAAATGCCTCAGAGTTTTGTTTAAAATAATCAAAGGAACCGTTTGTGTTTTAATGCACTTGAGGTTGCCTTCATCCATACTGCCACTCAGGACACGATCCCTTCTCAAACTAGAACTGCCACAAAGGGCTCCACTGTGGCAGCTTCACTCTCCAGGGCTGCACCTGCTCACAGAGACAATTGAACTCTAGGTGGATGTTCTAGAAATTGCTGCTGGTACTTTTAATTCACAAACTTTTAGTGGTTCTCTTGTGAGTAAACAGCACTATACTCACTGTTTCAGTCATTAGACATTCATTATAATATGAAGTAGTAGGAAGCAAGCAAAAGGAACACACATAGAAAAATATTCTTAAATATCATTGTAAGGTCTTCAGTGGTATCTCTTTCATATCTGAATAGTTGCACCCCAGCAGGGACAATGAATTGGGGCTCCTGATTTCTATTACCGTTTGGATAAATGCTATTAATTTTTTTCCTTTTTTTTTCTTCTTTTTTTAGCTGGAGTGATGTTTCTTGAACCTAGTGTTATTTTTTGGCAAAACCCACGGTATTTAAAATGTGGTTTTGAAGATACTTGACGGCGTCAGTGTAAAAATATTTTAGTAAAAGAGGTTGGCCTGTAAGCCATCACAGAAAAATGATCCCAAAAAAGAGGCAGATACCCAATCTCCCTGTGATGGCTATATAAAGTGAGAATATTTAGTATAAGTCTACCATCTAATAAGACAACCTGTACCTTAAACATTTGAATTTCACAGACCATTAACTTTCAAGTGAAACACGGCTGCCAGATGGCTGCATTTCCCACCGACTGACCACAAATTTATTTTCAGGTACATGACAGATGGAGGGCTCAACCTATATACAAGAAGTCTGAACCGAATACCAGACCTCGCTGCCTCTCGAGACGTCATCCAGAGAGGGGTTCATGACGTGACTGTGGATGCTGACAGGTAACAGTGCTTTGCTAAGTGAAAACCTATCTAAGCTTTATAAATACTTTGCGTCCTGCATAGCTGCTAAAATATCACATAAGGGACAGGAATAGGAAGAGAAAACAAGCTTCTGAGGCTGTGAGGCTTCTGAGCACCCAAAATAGCAAACACCACAATGAGTGGGGGAAAAAAGCATATTTCTCATATGGGTAGGAGACTTCAGAAGAACTTTTTGTTGAAGATGTAAGAGAAAATATTAAAAAGCCCAGATCTTATTTGCAGTCTTGAACTTCTGAAATGGGACATGATTTTTACAGGTTGCCTCATCAATTGATGAGCAAAGGGAGACTTCCCATGGTCTCTAGGCAGCAGACAGCTTGCATGTGCCTGGTGACATGGTTCAAAACATGCATTTGGAGTTGGCTGGAACTAGAGCTATAGTCTTGTCCACCTGTTTTGCTCTTCGTAAACATCAGAAGAAGGCGGTACCTGCAAGTACTGAGAAGTGCGACTTGGGGTTCTATCCCATTGTCTGTGCAGTATGAGAAACAGCTCCATCCTGCCTTTATGTATGGGTGTGAGCATAAAAACATGCTCCCAGTAGTATGCCTGTTTCTTTTCCTTAAGCTTATAATATATTCGTATTGGTGGCTTGTATCCACATCCGAGAAATAAAAATTCGTAACCCAACTTTTGCAGAACTTGGAGCTGTCAGCTCTGAGGTTTTGGTCGGACCATCACAGAGATAAGGAACAGCTGTGAAATTTGGCAGTCTAAGACTTTATGGGGTCGATTTCAGTGCCCTCTTTCTAAAATCAAGTTTCTTTTCAGAAAAAAAAAGTAATCGGAAAGGGAGAAAAGGCTCATGGAGTGGTTCTGGTTTTATAAACCCAGCAAATTAGTTGAAGAAGTTCTAGGATATTTACCTAGATAGGATATAATTTTTACTTTTCACATTTTCTGATGAAAATATGCCTGTGACATAAGTCAGGAACAGTCTGCATTAGTCAAACAGTGCATGCAATGCATCAGGATAAAGGACATAATTTTCATCTAGCAAACCAGTTACTTAGAAAAGAAGGTTGCTTTAGCTGACATCAGAGCATTTGTTGACCTTGCAGAAAAAGCCTATTTTAGATAGAAATTCAAATGAACATGGCTAGGTTCTTTGGAATGCAAGCATTGATGTGATGCGAAGACCAGAGAAAGTTTACAGTAGGCGTTTAAGAAAATAATTTGGATAGAACTCAGGCAGTAACAGAAGGAGAAAATGACAAATGAGATGTGGGCAGGAGGGACTTTTGTGGAGCTCTCTATGTGAGAAAAGGAGCCTTACACTCAAAGTGGGAGAGAGGGTGGAAAATTTAGAGGCTGGCAGTCATGTAATTAGAGAATGTCTCTAGCGCCCACGTTTTTGTATGTCTCTCTCTTTTTTTCCACTGGGAGTGAAATTATTAGAGCTCTTCCCACCATGCAATATTCACACCCAAGTTTCAAACCACGCAGATTTTTCCTGGGGAAGGGGAAAAGAAAAAAAAAAAAAGAGGTCCAAAATAAGGGATTTTTAACTTTTTCCTTCGTATTTCTCAAGTTCTAGATGCCACTCAAACACTGGGTGCTTATTTGTGTTAATGTATATATGTTAGTTTGTTCTGTACAGTGTGTAGGTACATATATATTTTGCAGAGAGTCTATAATCTACAAAGTGAAGTAGAACTTACTTCAAGAAATGACTGCTTCCCTTACACAAAGAAAGAAAGCTGGGTTTCTGTGTTCTTCTAATCCCTCTAAATGAGGTTTCATGGAACATATTATGTCAATATTTAATTAAAAGGTTTGTCATAGCGCACAGGCATGAGGTACTTAAATTATGACTATTCAGACAATTATTTCATACCCTGAACTTTCAATACTTTATTTTTACAAACTTAATCATTCTTCATGGACATAGAGTGGGGTTATTTTATGTATTAAGTGTATGTTATTACTTGAAAAAGCAGAAGTTGTTTAGGAAGTGTAAAATGTAAATACTTTTATGAGTTCTGATGATAATAAAATACACGCTTACCAAAATTGGCTGCAAAAAACCCTGTTGTGGGTGGGAAAAAATTGTTTGTGATGATCTTCAACAATGTGTGCCACGTTTATGATGTGAAATCAGGTAGAAAAAGCAATAGAAATTGCTGAGACTTTGGTTTGTTTGGCAGGATAACTTTTGGTCCTTCACAGTAGTGTGGGTACCTAAGATTTCATCCAATCTCACATAGCCTTTTACAACTTTTTTTTCTACTCTGAGAAAAAAAAACAGAGTTTGTGTCACAGCTTCAAGATATGCCTTGCCACTGATATTATCAACTCCAGTGAAAGATGATTATTCTCCTCACTGCCACCCCTGTAGATATGTGAAGGACATAAACATTTTCTCTGTGGTATCATTAGTATAAACCTTTTTCATAATTGGCATGATCTGCCCTTGCCCTTCTGTTGTAAAGGACTCTGCTGGCGTCTCTTTCCAGGCAGAAAATAGATGATATGCTGTGAATATCTGATTTACATTAGCAAGCAGGAGAGAAATTTTGGTATTTTGTCCATTACTAGAGGCATCAACTTTTGCTGACAGCAATCCCATGTTCTTCATGAAGGCTCAACTTGGGTTTTCTCTGACAACTTAAATTGTAGCTTCTTCTTATATTTTTAAACTTTTTCTCTTTGTGAGCTGGCAGTACAATATTCTTTAGAGATGTGGGCTGATATCTCTAAGGGTAATGCCGTTTCTGGTAAATTTATACTTTCACACTGATTCTCATTTCATGGATAATGTAAAAAGACAAGCAGGTCCCCAGTTTGATGACACTAAATTGGTTCAAAGAGCACCTGCATCTCCAAATCTTGAAGGATCTCCATGTGGAAACTTAGCCTGACAGAGCTCATGCAGATATTAACATTAAATTGCCCCTTGAACAACTTCATAAGAAGTTAAATTCATGAAGTCAGCATGAGCAAGGGCTTAAGTTGTTGCTTGCATACTGCTCTGGAAAGCACATTGGTGCAGAGAGTAGTACAATTTTGGGGAATTGTTTTGGGGACGGGATTGTAAAGACTGAAGGGACACTGACACCATCAGATGTCAACAATTGTTTCATTCTTCTTTTTTGTTTTTTTTTTAAATATGGACTCCCTTTTTTTTTCTTTTCCTTTTTTTATAAGTGCCTATTCCTTCCAATTTACCTTGCTTCAGTTACCATAAGAAATTCATTAGAGAGGAAGATGGATTTTTTGCATCGGGTTAAACAAAGGATATGGCTAAGAGAGTTCTCAGTGGTATGATGTTACATTTCATTTATTGTCCTGTCTTCTTCCTCTATGCTCTAGCATTTGCCTCCTGGGACTTTTAGAGAGACTATTTGAGGAACATTCTTGGAGTTCAAAACCTTTTTCAAAGTAAGATGAGCCAAAAGAGATTAGATGTAAGCGTGCAAAATGAATTATATTATTTGGAAGAATAAGGTTTATTGCAAACTAAGTTGTAATGTTTCCAAACCACCCTGTGATGTTCATGAAAACTGTTAGGGAAGTTTAAAATAAGCCTTATTAGAAGGGAATATAGCTCCACTGAGTTCAAACATTGCCCTTCCATTCTCTGTACCTGCAAAATTTAGTGCAGTGTGTAATAAGCCACAGTTTTCTTCATTTTCATCAGTCAACAGTCAACATAGGTTGTACAGCCACTTTCCCCTCACATCCCTTGAAAGCATTATTCTTTCTTTTTCACCTTTTCTTTGGATGAAACCCAAAGCTTTAAAGTTTATGCTTCTCAGCGTGCTTCTATCATGAGCCATTTGCTGTTGCATTGAATCTGAGCCCCCGTAATAGAGTTCTTATGCATAAGGAGTCTCTCGAATGCTTCCACCATCTGTCACATGTGCAGAAGATTTGGCAGTTATCTCAGACTAACTGAGGCTGGCCTGTTTGTTCTCAGCCAAACCATAATCATCATAATACATTATTAATTGCAATAAAATAATTCCAGATTTTGCCTGTAGTTTATGAACTAACTTCTGCATGAATGACTATGTCTTCTTCTGGTGTTTGTCTGAATAGATGAGCTTTGAGTTGGAATACTGTGCTTTTGAGAAACGAACTTTTCCAGAATTCACATAGGTATTGAACTGGGAGCTCTATCTCATAGGGTTGGTCATATCAGAAAAGGCTGAGGCATCATGAATAGTAACTTAAAATCCAAACAGAATACAATGCCTGTTCTCATACTGTACAGATTTATAAGCACATTGTGATTTTTGGTGTCATTGGGAATTTAACCCATCGGGAGGTTGCTAAATGGAGGGGCATGCTTTATGTTTTGCCTTTATATCCAAAGGATTTTGTGTAATGTGTGTTTCCTCACTGTGCTAATATTGTGCTTTCTTCTATGTGTCTCTTCAGTTTGGTATTGATGTGACCATTGTTCTGCCAAGTTGCAATTATTACCTGTTCAGTTTGCTGCTTCTGCTTGCAGAGCAGGATCTGCTGTGGATAAAGGAAATGTATATGCCACAGTGTTGAACTTTCACTGTGTGCACACATTTAGCCCTCTACCCTTTCCTTTGTCTGCCAACATTTCAGGTCTCTCCTACACTGGGTACTGTGTCTATAACAATAAATACAAATATCCATCCCATAGATATGAAATAATAAACATTAAAACATAAAAATAGATACACCACGTTCTTGCTGTCTAAGACTTTATTGGGCAAAACTGAGTTTTGCTGTAAAACTGCACAGTGTAGGGAGGCTTCCTATATCTTTGCATCTGCCTTCACCATTCAGTATGCTTGTGACTTATTCTGTTCACAATCTAAAAAAGTCATTATAGGCCTTAAAGTCAGCATGGTTCATATAGTTGTGTGATCTGCTGTAATTTTCTTGGTTGTGATTTTAGAGTATTAGTAAGTTCTTGGGATATTGAAATAATTTTAAATATTTATACTCTTCACTGTTTTTACAGTTACTATTCAAATACCTACAGAAGCCGTAATTATAGAATGTCTCTCGTGAAGCAATTTAAATTTTAAAGTGTTTTTACTATTATTGTTCTCTTCTATACTTCTAATCTTCTGTAATTTCTTTTCACAGCTGTTGCTGCTAACATTTCCCACCATTTACTTTTTTATTATTCTCAAATGATTCTGCATTTTCACAGTCTCTGGTGTAAATCTTTTCTCATCGTGGCATCTGCTAGGCTATCAAGAAAGTTGCTAGTTAGAAGCATCTATTTCAATGTGTGTCTCAGCTTTTATTGTTTCTGCAAAGTATGGATGCTAAATTTAAGTACCCAAACCATAAATATGTGTGTATCCGTGCATGAAGGGCAGAATAATTGTGTCAAAAGGAGCACTCCTGGTGTTTTGGCTCATTATTTTATTAAGTAGTCAGGATTCTTTGAGGACAAATTCCTTATTTTCAAAAGCATAATGAGGAATAAATTTTTCAGTAATATGATTTTGTACAGCATTATTAATTTAGGAAGAATGTTATTTGAATTAGTATGATTTGTTTCTGGTCATGCTTTCAAAAGTCAGAATTTGGACAACATAAAATAAGCAAAGCAACTGGACTTTGATCTAATTTTGTGAAGTTCACTCCTCCTTGCTTGCTTTAAACATCTACTGTAATTGGCCATAGAACCACAAACCAAAACATGGAAACATTTACCAGCTGTGTGGTTTTAGGTTCAGATACTTTATTAATATCGGTGACATAAACAAGCTGCATTGTTAGCATACTGTCATTAGTGTGTTAAACTGTCATGATGCTGCAACATCATATCTGCAGACACATCTTTTTGCACCCAGCTTACATAAGAAAATTGCACTCAGAAAAGGCAAATGTGAATGGCAGATGTTTATCTTAAAACAAGGCTGCAAATGACAAATTAAGTTTTCTCTTTTTAAATTTTTTTTAAAAAGAGGGACAACTAGTTTCAGTTTAGATTAAGAAGAAATTAATAGAAATAAGTTTTTAAACTTTTGCAAGGAATACAATTACATTTTCATGAAATGCTAAATGAACTGAGCATATAGTTTACATATATAAAGGCTGGCTCTTTACAGATGACACATAATATTCTTGTAAATGTACTTTTTAAATATGGATGGTGTGGAGCTAGGTATTGATGACATGCAGTCTGTTGGCATTTGTTACTTCTGCTTATTTCAAAATTTGGTTTACTACTTTAAAATTATTTGAAGTGAGGCAGGACTTTATCTTTTATTAACAGATTTCTAATACTTCAGGCAAAATGTAGATGGTTTATTTTGATTGCAATTTACTTCTGAAGAAAATAATAATGTATTTAATAACAGCTTTCCAAGACTCAACTTATAGTTTCAGCAGCAGCAGCATTTTGGTCCACCACTGTACTTCATTGTTACCAGCAAAGACTACTGTACTGCCTCTTTGTGTTAGAACAAAATATGGGTAGCATGATTTAAATCATTAACCGAAATACCCCAGGCTCACATATAAAATTAAAGAATTTGAATCTCCCATCTGATACATATTTGAGTCCTGAAGTCAAGAAACAAATTAATTTCTTTAAAATGTCTTGATTTGTTTGATGGCTGGTGGAAACAAATATTGTCATTTCATTGTCCTGCATGGCTATTTTAAAAAAGTCATATTGAAACTTGCAATAAAATGGGTGCAATTGATATTACAGTTCTAACATTAATACAAGCACGTGGTATTTCAGAGAGGAGCTTCATAAAACTGTATATAAAAATACTGATTTTGATGATTTGTTATTGGAGATAAAGCAGCTCATGATTGCTAAGGTGTCTTTTGTTCTAAATTGCCTCAGAGATACTTACTTCTTTCTTAGTTAAGTCATTTTCTAAAGAACTGTTTTTATAATAGCTACCTTCCAGACTGAGGTAGTTGCATGCTTGTCAAACTAAACATATGAATTATAAGAACATTCCAATTAACCCTTTCATGGGAAGCAATTAATTTGTAACACTGTAAAAATCCTTTGTCTTGGATTTCTAAGGTATAAGTTTACTTTAAATAAAATATGGATTTGGCAGCTTCAGCAGACCTCTAGAATAATGAGAAATAGGAAAAAAAAGGAGAGCCCCATCATGATGCACTTTTTATACTCCCAAGAGGTTATGAGAAAGGGGTTAAATGAACTTTTCTGACAGCTGCTTGCTGTCGTTTTGTACACCTGCTCTTTCTCCTAGTTGACAGGTGGAAAAAATTGGCAAGGGAAAGGAAGAATAAATTTAAGTTAAGTTAAACATCTAAAGTGTGTCTGTACTTTGCTGCTGAGGCTGTAAGGCTGCTTACAGTGCACAAGAGGAAAACCGAAAGGGTTTGACTCTTTCCACTGCAATGTGCTGCTCTTGGAGGAAAACAGTGCTACGCTGTCCTGGGCCTCCAGGAAAGCAGCAATGTTTAATACATTTTGGAATTGAAATTGCATTGCAAGGTAACTTTATCATTAGCAGTTAGAAAAGATAGCTGGAATCCAGATGAAAACTGGTCATGGGTTATCTATAATTAAATAAAATTAAAAGGACATATCTAAAGCCGTGCAGGTTAAAAAACATGGGAACCTTTTATTTTCCTTGAAAAAGAAATAGACTTTGAACGCTGTCAGCTGGCCAAAGCCTGTGTTCAAAGGGAGAGAGCATGAAGGGAAAGCTGGGAAGAGTACCACGTGGCTGAAAACCTGCCAGGCAGTGCACAGAATACCCTGTGCTGCAGGCTGCCTGCTGGGGAGCTCAACATGTGTTAACCTCTCCTTTGGAAAAAAAAAAAAAATCCCTCCATTTGCTTGTATCAACATTTTACTTATAAATCTTAACTATGTCACCTCTGAGTTTTCTTTTGATGGAGAGAGGAAAAGACAAGCCTCCCTCATCAATCTGTTCTCCAAGTACTGTTGTGGAGGCTTCCTGCCTCTCCTGGGCCCCTTGTGACAACCTCAGCTCCACGCAGGGAAATGTTTGGTGCAGCAACATGCTAGGAGTTTGTTTTCTTTTGAAGTTACAGCGCTAATCTCATCTGTATCTAATTGTTAAAATACTAAGTCTTCAAAGATTTCCTTTGTAAACGAAAGATTGTCATAACAATTTAAGCAGGATCAGATGTGTAAATTTAAAGAGTGGAACTCTCAATGAATTCTACAGAAGTTTTTTTTACAAAAGGATACAATATACTTATAATTCAAACCTGCTTAGTGGACTGAATAATCTAAAATAATCTAAAATACATTATTTGAAGGAGATTTTAAAACCAGATTTACCTAATTAAATTTACCTTAATAAATAAGCTTTTAATATCTTACCTATGTGCATTAGCTTTAATTTCTGATGTGCTAAAATTTCCCTTTTATTCCTTTTGAATGCATTATGCTCTAGTATGTTTCATACTGCAGAATAGAATGTAAAATGGCTGCTAACCCTATCAGCTGCTGTGTATGTAAATACATGAAAACAAAAATTGCCTTACTGCAGTTTAAATACATCGGTAGTGTTGGAAATAATTGCATTGCCCCGGGAAGTACAGTAACTGTTAGAACAGGTGTTTGTCTTTCCTCAAAGTGTTTTACCTAGAAACAAATCTTATTGATATAAGCTAGTGTCTTTTATGTTTAAATACCCACAATTTTTGATCAGACACTAGGTATACTGATTTAAAAGTGAAATTAGGGTATTTCAAATGGATAGGATTTCAACCAGTTTCTGGAAAAGAAATTACAGAGTCAGAAAACACTAAGTTGTGTATTGCCTAACTTCTGAGAGTTTATCAATGAACAGATTCATACTGACAGCCAGGACCTAAAAGCTGAAATTTTTTTTATTCAAACTAGAAGTGCACATGCAATTTTAGTAGTATTGTGAACTTCAGGAACAAGATATGAGAAACAAAGATACTTCCTTTTTTAAAACCAAGCCTAGATCTTTCTCTAAGGTATTTATTTAAAGATTCAAATACTAAAGTAGACAAAATTTAATGAGTGGTCTCTGTCTGGGGTGACTGGAGGACATGTAATGCATTTTGAGGAGCCAGAGGTTAATGAAGGTGTATAATCTTAATGACTCATGAACCACCATCTGGAGACCCTTATCTCTATCAACTGTACTAGGAATATCACTGGACATGTAGCTTTTGGCTTGTATTAAGATGAAACATAACTGTTTTGAAGAATTTTTTTAAAAAAACCCCAAAAAGCTGATGTATTTTTCTTTAAATTTTAAATAAAATAAATTCCAGTAGAGCACTGCAGTGAAGTGACAGCCTGTCACCCAGGGGTAGTTCCTTAGTGGAAAGAGTTATCTTTGAAGGGTTTTTAGAATGGTTTTCCTAAAATGGAATCTTTCTCTGTACATCAAAGTTATTGAAAGAGAAATCAGCATGTTTTTTTAAGGTTGAAGAATTATTCTTTTTCCTCTTTGAGTTTAAATAATTCCCCTTCATGAAAAGAGTTGACTCAGTGTGCCACTTATGACCCAAATCTTCTGATGCATAGTAAATAACTGAATTTGCTCTATTTTACAAGTCTCTTCTGTTTGTTCAGTACGAATTTATGATCCCCTCTTTCGTGCATCTTTTCTTTCTTTCTGATTTTTTAAATTAATTATACCAGCCATACTCTTGAGAAATGGATCAATATCAAGCGGATAAACTCAATAGAAAATCATGTAGGAAAAATATTTTTCTGTGTATTAAAAATAATATATGTTGACAGAGATAATTTAGAGCCTTCCAGATAAGTTTTGAAACTTAATACCCTAACTCAATTTTCAAAAGCTTTCCCTAAACAGCTATTTTCAATAGAATTATGTGCCTTTTTTTTTTTTTTTAAATGTATCTGTTGTATTGGAAATGTTGGAAATGCAAGACAACCAGGCTTGTGTAATTGTATGTCATTCCAGCAAGCCACTGAATTGTTGAGTAGTGGTAAGTGAGCCCCAATAATTCTGAATCAATTTCTGCAGATTTCCAGTGTGGGCAGTAACAGCAGCCTACATCACAGAAAATTTATGATCGATAGTTTATTAATTTTGGATTGTTGCCTTGGTGGTGTTTTGTCAGATTCTTGGACTTACTGCAGCTGTTTGGTCCAAGTCAGCACAAAGGCAATAAATACTGCAGGTCGTTGGTCAGCAATGCCACATGTGATTTTGGTCCTCAGTCTGTAGTAGGTTTGACTAATGCTTATTGAGGTAACCATAACAATTTCCTGAACAAGAGCTCCTTTCCTTTCCCCAGCCATGATTCTGCTACAAGGAAGAACTGAATAATGTGGTATTTGCTGTCTTAAAGCTGCAAGCATCTTCTTTAGCACACCTCACTATGAAAACGTTAGCAATTTTTCCTTCTCCATGAAAGTAGCAGTGAATCCAAAATACCAAGTTCATTTCACTACGTATTGAATTGCTAAAGGAATAAGGTTTTTTGAGCTTCTCTTTCAAAAAGATAACAGTGCATTTCTGGGTTCACAGCTGTAGCCTTGCCATAGGTGACTATTAGGATGCCAAACTGCTATCAACACTTCAACTTCTTAAAATTAAAGAAAAAGATAAAAAATAGTTTATTTTTCAGTAGATCAAAGGTTTTGGAAGAAATTTCTGTCCTGATAATATATCCTAAATAGCATTAAGAATTGATGACCAGCTACAACTTCTTATAAATAAACTTCCTTCTCTAACTAAAGGAAGTTCAGCATTTTTTGTGGATATTTCTTGTAGAAAATGAATACTCCTTATTACATTATCTTTGAAAGGTGTCTTCTGCTTTCCAACCTCCTGTCCTGTTCCTCTTGTACCACCCATGTAGTGGATAGCCCTAGAGTAAAAATGAATAATGAATAATGATATTCACTTAATTAAATAGCCCTTGTAAAATATATTAGGTGTGGCATAAAGCAATCTAGTGGCTGCCGTATGGACAGCCAAAGCTGCCCCTTATCAATCCCATCCGCAAGGAAGATACACAGAATATGAAGTTATCTTTCCTTTCCCTCTTGGGCAGCTGTGATATTTTAGACCAAACACCTTAAAAAAGAGGATCAATTGCCAGTGCCATACTAAGCATCGTTTGTATAAGAGCAGAAAACAAAGGATGGTATTGTCATTTTTATGTGTAATAATTCATATATTTGGAAGGAGACTAATCAAGGTTCCCAGTTAATTTCTTAGGAAATTCTCCTGTTTCTGCTCCCAGTTTCTGAAAAACCACCTTCTCTTGTTTGAGTAGGAGTTTTGTGGTTTTTCTTCCTGGTATCTCAGTTGCGTTTTGCAAGGAGAAGTTGGGATAAAAGCCTGAGATAAATCCTTAGAACACTAATCCAACTTAAGTATCTCACACACCTGGTTTTATAGGTTTTTTTATTTGAAAACCTGAGCCTGGTTATCAAGAAATAAGTACTGTCTAAAAAGGAAAAATAAGAAAAATTAAACTAAATAAATAAGAATCTTTTGATTTAAAAAAATGAGATTTGTAAGTAACCTAATAATTTCAGGATGGCTTGCACTATTGAGGTTGAAAAGCTATAAATAAAAATATATTTTCAGAGGACAGTGTTAAATCTTTACATGTTTACTATTCATGTTTTAGGCAAACAGAGATGCACCTGACTGAACTTTAAACAACTGTGTCTTCCACAGTTAATTGTCTTCTATTTTAACTCTGAATATTTTTCCAAAATATTAGTAGCAAAAGCATGCCATAATGTAGAAATTATGCTGAATGTGTTGTCAGGTCTTTCTGAATGGCGCATGATTAGATTCAAGAGCTGGATGCTTAAGGTGTAGATTTAGCAAATTACTTTCTCTTTTCATTTGACCCTAGAGAATTTCCTCCAGCGAAATTTGTGGATTAATGTACATGTCACAGAAAGCCTTATCTCTTTAAGGAAACTCAGTTAGACACGAATGTTACCCTTCTTCCCTGTCTTTTTCTATTTCTGATAGGAAAATGAACACCAGTATGTTGAAAAATTATGATTTTAGAAGATGTGGAACAGTCTGATGAGAATATTGTGGGTTTCTAATATATTTAAACAGCCTAACTTTCGCTATATGCATTTTCCTACTCAGTCCCAATGGAAAACATGAAACGGCTCCTACACTTCCTCTCCAGTGCATACCCTACGTGCAATACTGTATTTGCCATTCAGAGCTTCCCAAAAAGGTTTTTCGTAGTACACTCTAAATATTCTTTGCAGTTCACCAAAATGATTTAGTACTTTCCTGAGCAGTTTTTCAAGATGAGTATATGTTAAAAGGGCAGTCAGAAAGTGACCTGCTGGCTGGGCTGAACCTGGAGCGGGAACATTCCAGAGAAACAGCAGGGAAGGGCCTTCATCATGAAGAAGAAGCAAACTGTTACTAATTATGTATCTAAGCCGAATTATCATGTATCCCCAAACACTTAAAGGTCTTCTAAAGAGACTGCTGAAAGTGTGCATGAAATACATCAAAAGGGTACAGAGGAGACTGCTGTTCTCAGCTGTGTTTGTACCATGGCAAGCACACTATGCTTGCCAGTGTGGCTGCCCTTCTGCTCTGGTTCGTATGCCAGCAAAATTAGACCATGCAATATCATCATGCAATTCAACCGGGATATTCTCAAATTATTTTACAAGCTGTTGACTAAGGAAAAAAAGAGCAAGAATTTCTTTTTTGTCTGGCTTTAGCATGGATACTTTGACTTCTTTTAAAGAAACATGATTGTCCCTTTGTTGCAGAGGATGTTGACCAGGTACAGACAGAGCCCCAATCAGCCCTGCAATGCTGGTGGCAGCTCAGAGGAGCCTAAGAGCTCAGCAGAGGTGCTGTGGTTCCCTGAGTTTCATGCCTCAGCACTGGCCAGTTGCTACATGTAGCCGAACAGTCGTTCAAGAACCCTTTGTGTAGCTCTCAATTATTAAAAAACATTTCATTAATTGCCACTTATCCCCAGATTGTGGAAATCCAGACATGGCCTGGAGGCATCGATATATGCTGTGTGCAATTGGGATGGAACAGGGGATTTAACCTGCAGTAGCTCAGTGTGTAAAACTCAAATAAAGGAAAACTATATTAACTCTAGATAAATCACTGCTTATTGTGTCAGGAATGGAAGGACATTTATCACAATAGTACTTCAGAGTAACATCCTGTAGTGGCAAAAAGTTTTACTGATAGTTTTTCTTTGTGCTGGACTTTCGGAGTTCTTTGATACATATTTAGCTGCCAGTTTGTTATAAAGTCTCTGTGTTAGTTCCATCAGGACTTTATGCAAGCCTACGAATCAGCCAGCTTCATATTCTAATCAGAGTAATAGCTCATGTAGCTAATGTCAGAGGTTGTATACAAATGTATGGCAGCAACAGTTTTAAAGAAAAAATACGTAATTGAATGTATTATATATATATATCGTACACATATGAATGTGTGGTGTGTAGCAAGTTACAGTTTAACTTTATACATCAATTCACTTTAATGCTCGGGTTCCTTTAATTTTCCATTAGTTAAACAAGGGAAAAACTTTTTTGGTTTCCCAGTATATTTTCATTTTTGTGTTGTTAAATGACTTATTTTTGGCAGAGACAAAAATAATTTGTTGGACAAGGACATATACAATCATTCATGCATTTCCTGAAAGTTAGTATTATGTTGATGTTTCTCTATGAAGCTCTTCCATCTGCTATTTTTCTGTAAATTTCAAGAGAAATCTTAGAAATGTTTTTCTTAAAACTGTCACTGGTAAAGCAAGGATTTCTTAAGAACAAACTTTTGCTAGAGTTTTAATTTTTTTCATGTTGGAGATGTATTTTTTAAAATAAGCAGTTACCTCAGTTATTTCTGAGTCACCACTAATTTCAAGTTAAACCTCCTTCCTTAATGGATTTCTCTTCCTAGTGCTAGTTTTTTCCTCTGATATTTTTATAAAAGCCTTCTGTATTCCCATTTGGATCGCATTGCTTCACGATGCTTCTTCTCAGGCGTTATCTCTTGCCTGCAAGACTTGTCTGAAGCCGTGTTACTAATTGGTTTCCTCCCCATTTTTCTTTTACAAGAAAGAATTTTTTTAACCTTTGAACTTTTAACTCACTTTGGTCATTTCTTTCTCCTTGCATTTTTCTTTTGAAGCAGGATTGAATTCCATTACACCTCCTGTGGTGTTTTTTAAGGTTGACCAGCTTTCCTGTACTCCAGTAGTTGTGTTCTTTGGGTTTGGGCTTTTTTTCACATTTCCAGATAGTTTCATTCTTATACTCAGCATCTGATGGTTTTGTTTGCTTGCTTGTTTGACCAAAGAAAAATATACCAAGCTCTTTTCTCTAGTTGCACCTTTCTAGGATAGACTATAATTCAAAATAAACTCTGATTCTCCTTTTTAATAGGTGTTTGATTCTATTAGTTACTCAGCAATTAGCTATCAGCCTTTCCATAGTAATCCCCTCTTTTAAATTTATTTCCACAGCATTTTTGATGGTGAGATTGTAGCTCAGTGATGGCTCCATTTTGAAATGTCACTGTTTTTTCAGTCCCTTTCTGTCTCTTCAGTAAATATGAAAACTTACTTTTGCTGTCCAATTATATTTATGAAGATGATTGCCATTCCTTTTCCAGACTGGTTTTGTGGTCTCATATTTTTTTCCAGTGTACCTATTTTCAATAGTTCTGTCTTTTTCTAGCTTGTCTTTCAATCTCTTGTAATATCTCAGTAAGCTTGAGTGATAAGCACTGGCTGGACTTTGGGAGAGAGGAAGAGTAGTCAGAAATGAGAAAAAACTGCAAAAGGCTGATGTCAGTGTTCAATTGGGAAAGAAGTCTTTGACATACTGCTTCTGGTGTGGAACACTCAAAGAATTACTTCAGCTTTGCAAAGTGGGTGGTAACAAACACGACAGCCAAGAAGTCTGGTGTGTGAGAGGAGGACAAAGTTTCCCAAGATAGCAGAGACTTGATTAACTGCAACAGACTTTAAATGTCTTTGCTGTCTGCAGCTATATTTTTGTTTCATCTCTCACCTGCTAGCCTGCTCTCCAACTCAAATATTGCATCCATTAATGTAGGAAGTGGGGAAAGTATTTAGTTGTAATGAGGAGGTTTCAAGGTGGGGGGTTTCTCCCTGTATAGTGAAGCCATTTGTGGCTACCTGCCATCTTTATTAGTGACTCACCTCTGAAGCTTAGTAGTCTAACTGGAGTAATTAATTGGCTAAAAGAGATGTGCTATGTTGGTGCTATGTCTTCCTCAAGATTTCTAGCTGATAAAAGATTTTTTTAATTTGTTTTGGTTTGGGCTTGGGGTTGTTATTTTTGTGTGTGTGCACAGCCAAGCAGTAGCCCTGCTATTTTTTTGTCCTTTCTGGCTTTAACTCAAGATGACATTTATGGGAGATGAGAGAGCTTCAGGATGCTGGGGTGAGATCCTGGGTGATTGGCTGCCGTTTGGCTGTGATTTACTAGAGCAGCTTGCCTTATCTCCCTGCCTGTGATCCTGGTACATTTCCTGCTATAAACACAGCTAGCCAGAGGCCTCATTACCTTCTCAGCAAAAGTTTAGTGTGTCATAGACTTTGTCGTTCAAGTTCTAAGCCTAAGATTCATTTAATTTTTAATATGAAACATTGATAAGTTCCAACTAAGCTGTGGAAGCAATCAGCCATTTTGAATGCATATTGCCATTTGTATAATTTAAATGCAAAGTCTGCTTTGCTTTCTCAGACAAAATAGCATATGTTTTGTAGTATTTTAGGAAAAGGATAAACATGCTCTGGGTTTCAGCCAGACTCTTTGTAGTATGTGCAGGTGCTTTGGGGCTTTAATAATTAGAGGATCTAATGAAAGAATCAGAGGGTAAGGCAGGAAAATTACTACAACGTGGGTTTGCTTTGCCCTTACAAAACCCATTCTTTCCAGTTTCATCTAACACAAATTGTAAATTTACAGCTGTATAAGCTGTATATATATATACCAGGCCATACTTAGAGGAAACACAAAACAGAACTGATTAAATCATTAAATCATTATTAAGAATCCTCTATTTCAAGCTGCCTGGATTTAATTGCTTTATCTTGAAAAATAAGCACCAAAATCCCAAACCAAATAGTAAGCTCTAATTGAAGAGGCAAGCAGGGCAAAGGTCTGAAGTTCCTGGGTTAATACTATGTCACTTACTGGTTTTAAATTGTTATACTACAGTAAATCTACATGGACTCTTTCTTTTTCCCTAGACTGACTGGATAAATGGGCATGCTTTTTGTAGTAGGCAACTTTTCCAAAGGCAAAATCAGGACTTTATTCTTTACCGTGTCCACCCCTAAGACACAAGATTCAAACAAACTCAAAGTGTGGCTTTTCTGTTCCACAGCAAACCCATCACTGTAAGTCACCATTCAGCACATTATATTTATATCATCATATCTGTGCCTACATGAGTCCTGCCTGCAGGTGCTTATCCATGTGGTGTGAGCGTGCACTGGTGATACACACCCCAAATCAGTCTCTCTCTGCCGGTGTACACTGTGTGACCGTGCTCTTAGTGGAAGAAGAAGTGCTGCTCACAAGCCGCGTTGCCTCTTCATGCTGTCACCATCTGTGTTGGCTCTTTGCCTACAGCTGGTGACTTTGAATATCACCCTGAAAACTGATGGGTGTTAAAAACCAAGAGGTCGTGACCTTAAGTGGTTAGCAATGACACAGCATGATAAGTTTTTAGCTCTTGAAGGATAAAGCATGAGACTTGTATTGAGAAGGTAACAAAAAAATAATGGCACTATGAGCCAAGGGAAGAAAAAGGCAGTGAAAATATTCTCCTAGTAAGTATAAATATGTTCTCCAAGTGAATATGGATAGAGTAAGATTATTCATCAAAGAATTTTGCAAAGATGCATTAGGTTCCAGAAGCTATTTTGGCTCTTACAGTCTGATGAACTAGATAATTAAAAATTTACTCTGACAGTGTCATTCGGATCTGCTAATTATTTACCAATTTTTGCTTGACAGCATGATGCTGTTTATTAGACCTAATTTACATTATCTCTTACTGTATATCTCAGAAAAAGAAATGGGCAATCAGCATATGCTGATATTTTCCTTTTGTTGCAATTACAAAGGAAGGAAATTTTCTATTATCACGCTGCAATCACCAGTCTTAGGAAGTATCCAGTATTTAATATTTAATATTTTTGTCTTCCTATACAAATGTTCATTAACACTCTGAACATCCCAGTGCTGAGTATTTTCCTTATTTTGAAATTGCCTTACTTCTCATGTTATTGATTAGGCAAACAACTTCTGTCTGGTTTCTTCATCTGCTTCTTCACTCACTTTTGCATGTGGTCACTACTGATGCTTGTATGCTTACACTGGCTGTTTTCTCATCCTGTCATGTCCTAAATGCTATGGAAATTATAAATATTCTGGGGCAAAGATTTTGCATGTTGCTCCAGTGTGCAGGGAACATATTCAACTAAAATATTTGGGTATCATTTCTAGAAGATACCATAATACATCTTATGGTAACCATTAGTAAAGATCATCCAAAGCAACCCCTACAAAATTAGCTTTACAGCCGTTATTCAAATTCAGTGAAAAACATCACCTAATGTTATTCTTTAACAATTCAGTCATACTCTTCTTTCAGAGTACTGGGTGTTGTTCTTTTTCATCAGAATTTTTCCTTGAAATATCATGCCTAAAATAGATGGAATATAACTGTTCATGAAAAGATTAATTGAGGGTATTTTGTACTGAGATAGTGGGGCTGTGAAATTAGAGATTTGGATTGGAAAGCCCCTTTGTTTCACTGTATAGTCTAATTTGGCACTGTTGCTAAATAATGATATTTGGCTGTTCTCACTTGAATACTCAATTTCCCAGAGTAAAAAATAAATTATAATATGCCCAGAGCATCTCATTAAATTGACCCTTCTCACTGGGCTGGGTTTTTATATAGGTTTTCTCAAATGCAGGAACATGAGATACTAAAATAAAAATTAGCAATAAAGAGTAGAAGGCAAGAAATTTAAAGGATGTCTGTGACATTGCTATCAGGAAAGAAGTCAGAGCATAAAAGGCAAAAAACCAAAGCAAAATAATATTAGAGCCAGGAGTCAATAATATAAAGATCACAATGGAATAAGAAAAGCAATACATTTCATAACCTTATTAATATTGAATTAGAAAAGAGGCGATTATCAGATAGTAATGTTTGTGTCCATTTTGATAAAGTATTTACTGATTTTCTGGAAGGCAGTGCTTAATTATGAATCTACAATTAGCATTCAGTAACAACAACAGAGAGAAGTGTTCCATGATAACTGTATAATCTGATATATCTGGACAAAAAGAATCCTAACATTTTGAAAGGGAAAGCAGGGAAACACTTTAAAATGATGCTAAATGAATTCTTGAAGGCAGGAAGTCAGTATTAGTTAATTTGAGAAAATAAATGCAGAACCACACAATGGGAATACGACCCACAGGGAATCAAGAAGTCATTGTTTAGTAATCCTGATGCTTTATGCAATAAATTCAAGTGTATATTATTTACATAATCCTCACATGTGAAGATTGTGCTACATTTGACAAACAGCCACGATGTAATGAAAGAGAACATGCCAAGCATATTGCTGCTTTTCTATAGTGCTACTCCCTTGCATTTGCTGTAGATTTTTGAAAAAAAGCACTTTAAAAAGCTTTTAGTTCCCCCTCTCACTGATAGTTGATTTCTGCTATAAAATAACAGAGGTCTCCCAGACCTGCTGCATGAGAACTCAGAAAGAGCTCATTATCTAATCAAGGAGAGGAATCTCCTGACTCACTTTGCGGTATTATATAATTGTGTGCACAGTGGAGGTGGTCTGCCTATTGAATGCATGTTGTAATAAATATTTTGCTAGACAAAGTGGTATACCAAAATGAGATTTAGCAATTTCAAAACTCTTTTTGGCACATAAACCATGAAGAAACAGGAGAATTATGGTATTTTGCGGTGATTGTTGTCACTGGCAATGTTTTTCATATTCATTGCATTGTTAATATATCACTAAGTTAATGGAAATATTAATAGAATCATGAAAAATGTTCTCTGTAGTAGCAGAAAAATGGTTAAGGAAGTTATCATCCATCAACTATATGGATATCAAATTAAATTAGAGCAATTCACAGTAAACTGATTAGAAAATAGTGAGAATGAAGTTAGGTAAAATAATTTAACCTAGATCAAAATAAGATCATTTTTCAGAATGCTGTTTTCAGATTCTTTTTTTCTGCAGGTAATCTCTTGAAAATAACTGCAGACACTTCTTTAAAATCTTTTCTTTTAATCAATATTTTTTACAGCAGTTGAGATTAGGTTATTCATTGTAGTGACAACAATGTCAATGAACTCATTTGGCTTTAATGATTTGATTCTGGCAGCAGCTACTAATTCTGCTTACCACGATACCTATGGTTTTTGTACGAAGGTTAAAGATAGAAGAGGCTCCTGGGATGGCTGACAGGGTGGATTAGTGCTGCCGAGCCCCGCAGGAAAAGGTCACCACTGCAGTGCACAAAGGAGGGTTGTCACTGGGGGAGGTGAAGTCACAACTAGCCTACAAAGAGAGCTTTGGGGTTGGGTAAATTAGGCATTGGCAGGTATAAGTAGGATTTGGTTGTTGTTTTCTGCTTATCTTTCCCTTTGCCTATCAACACTGCTTCTAATCATCGCTGCCAGGCAGCCGTCATGTCAATGGGACTGTCAGCTGTTCTCCTTCCTTCTCCCTGCTCCCAATTTTATTTGTTTGAGACGTTTCCAAATAGAACATCTTGAGCCAGCACAGCACTGCTGGGTGAGCAAGGGGAAATAAAACGCCTTTTTCTACTGGCAGAGGTTTTTGAGCTATGGAAAGTTCCTTTTGGGTTATAATTTATTTCTGAAGTTGCATACAGTATTCTGCTCTTATCTATGTCTCACTGAGAATTCATGTTCAGTCCTAATAACTTCTGTGTCCCACTTACAGTAAGGGAGTGACTGAAGGTCTCATTACTTAGGACTTTACATGATTAGTCGTTGGGGTGTGGGTTCTCGATGGATTCATAGAACTGCATAGCATTTCACGGCCTTAGGAGACAATTTCTCAGTTGCACAAGGTAATATTGGCAATGAAATATGGCTTGCTAGGAAAATGACGGCTCAGCAATTCACCCTGAAATGTCACACCATTTCAAAGGCTTATCTTTCACAGTGCTGCATGTTGTGAACTTGCTAGGCTGTACATTGAAGTCTACATGCACAGTAAGAATATTATGCTTAAATGGCAGCGCGTGAGAAAGTGGCAGTCTGCAAAATGATGTCTGAATTATAAGAAATAAGAAGTGATTGCCAGGTTTTAATTTGCATTTAATGGTACCAAGCTGCAGTGGGATGAAGGCTGCTAGCGGAATGGGGTGAACTGATGGTCTGGTCTCACTTAAGAGGACTAATTTTTTTCAATACTGCATTTCTCCATCTGGGAGACAGTTTTTCCTTACACCAGCTCCATGCTATACTCTCTCTTCAGTCATTCAGAGTGTTCAGATTTTGGGTTTTTTTACTGGCCCTTCATATTCCAGTTATATTGCACTACTCTGCTCTGCAAAAGTTAATTTTCTTATTGTTAGGGGAGCAACTGCAAATCACAATAGATTTTCCTTCCCAGTCCCAAAAAGTAAACTTCAGTGCAGAGAGTAACCTGTTAAAAGACATGTGTCACAAACTTGCAGTGATTATAATGACGTTGCAGAGAGAAGGCGTAGTCTCAAAAATGCAATTTAGTGTTTCTAGATTGTCACCCAGTCTGTCTGCAAGAAGCACCTAGGACACGTTAAAAAGACAGAGGAAACTAAATGGCTAGTTTGAAGAGCTGTAAGCCACTGAATTTAGACTTGGAACATGAATATTCATCAGATCTTATTCCCTAAAATAATCATCAAACACAACCTTTCTTTGGGAAAAGCTGTCAAGTTTGACGTACCATGCATTCACAACCTGACTCAGAAATTATTAACTTTCAAATGGAAGGATCTTTTCAAGCAGCATTAACAGGGCATTTTAGCAGTTTCTCATTAAATTTCTTCAGTATTTGTAAAGTTCATTGATTTCAGAGAAATAAAAAACATCAGTGTATAAAAAATGATGACTTAGTACTCAGGAGTAAACCAACTCCTCCCTTTCAAACTTTCAAAATAAAAAGAGGCTAAGAAATTAATTCAGATAATTTAAAGCGGCAAATTAATCTGTCTCATATCTGGGTCTAATAGATAGAAACAAAGAAGTAATAGGAGACCTTTCTGCTTTCCTTGCTCAGATGCATTATTTGCTATAATTTTAGGCAGATTGTCTCTTAACAGATGGAAGGGTGTGCAATAGCTGGCAAAATCATTTGATTTTTGACACATTTGGTGGTGTCCTTAACTGCTTAAGTGTCATAGTTTTAGACATCTACAGCTGAGAATTTTGATCTCTACCCAAATCCTACATGTCATAAAGCAAAATGATGCTACATAATATCAAGAAATTTGTATTTTGAATCACTCCGAAGTAAGTGCTGAAAATCCTCTAAGTTATGGTTTAACAACAAAGGCAATCTCCATTCTGTAAGGAAAGCCTTAGGAAAATGCTAATCCTAGGGGAAAGGTATTTAGGGATCATTTATACGTTAGAACATAAAGGGGCTTTTATTTTTATTCTAATATTAAAAATGTATATTTGCATTATCCTTATGAATTTCTAATTCCTTTTAAAAGACTAGCTAGGATCAGGCATTTAATTGTGTGCTGCTTTATGGAATATATTTCATTGTTTTCAGTTGTTGTTTTTAAAAATTTTTCAAGTTGGTTTATATCTCAATTTATTTAATTTCTTCCCCAAGAGACTTCTGGTTTTTATGAGTGTCTCAAGTAAGAGATTTTAAAAGAAATTACTTTCAGCAATCAAACTATAAATAAAATAGTGAATATTTCCTTCAGGCAAACCATGTTAAAAGTTTTTGTACCATAAAAACAAGCAAACAAAAAGCCCAGAAATTGTTAGAAAAACCTAAACTGAAGATTCTGATAAGACAAAAGGCAAATAAACAGAGAGTCAAGTATCAGTAGATGTCAGATTTTTTTCTTAACAAATAAATATCTTCACTTCTACTGACAGACTATTTTGACGGTGGAAAAGAACAAAGATATAATGAGATGGACTCACATGCAGCACAATCTATGGGAGAGCCTTAATAGCTTGTTTATTTTCCAAGGACTCCAGCATTCCCAAGTGTAAGCCATCACATTTGACAGATCTGAAAATGACCAGAGGCCTGAACCAGCAGCCTGCCATGTTCAACTCTGCCAAATGCCTTTAATAGCAGCGTAACAGCAAAAAAAAGTGGGGGCTGAGAGCCTTGTCAATCTTGGGAGACTCCTAGACTCTGCTGTGCTGCAGACAGACCATGCCTGACTCATGCCAGTATTTTAATGAGGAGGAAGGAGCAAAATTTACAATTTTTCCAAGAAAAACTTGAAGAAATTAATGAAAATCCAATGGAGTCTTCCTGTTTGTGAGAAGAAGTAATCCTGCGATGTTTGCTGTAATTATCTGTACAACCAGATTCTCTCTTCTGTGTGTGGGAGCAGCTTCCAAGAGCTGCTTGAGTCATGAACAAGTCTATTTGCTGGCAACTACCACTGGTTTCCAGCTTGAACTTTGATTTGGGACTCTTGTTTTCAGTCTTGACCAGCATTAATTAAAGAGACATTTTGGCTTGATGCCTAGATTTCTGCAGAATGAATCTGAGGCCAAAGCTAGTGTGTACTAAAGCCAGTGCATGTATCAGGTGCCTCGGCAGGAAAAGAGAAGTAAGGGAGCAGAAGGCCACAAGCAGAGCTCCACTGCTGGACATAGAGGGACCTGAGGCCACCTGGCTTTTGAATAGAGTATAGATATTCTCTCTAACATTCAGTTTTAATGTGGCTATTAAAAGTGAATCTTTAAGCCATTAAACTATCACGCTTACAACAATCATCTGTATTTAAGTATCTCACAATCAGTACATTAGAATGGTGTTACTTGAATACAACATGAAATTCGCATGAATTTCTCTTAGGTGCAATGACAATGTTAGAGGTGCCAATTGAAAATCAGAGATTTGAATGAAGGATAAGAGAGCAAGAATCTTTACTAAGGCAGTGAGCTAGCAAAAAGTGAAGCAAGGTCAGAGGTCCTCTGACTGTTCTCCTCCTTTGGAAAAAGCCACAAAAGATAGCAAAGCAATTGAAGAATTGCCTCTGTGATACTGCTCCTCCTTTGCCTTTGCAGTGACTGAACCAATATAGTCAAGAAAGGGGAGTGGTGATTTTTCAGGATTTTCTTCTGTGCTATTGCAAAGGAAAATGGTAGTCATCATTCATTTTTCTACCAATTTAGTAGTGAAATAAATGTTGCTTCTGTCATAGTTGCTCCTATCTGTTATATTTTAGCACAATAATCTTAATTGTTACCCAGTATAAGACAGGTATCCCTTTACTCAAATTTTAGTTCTTCAAAACCATTTTAGGACATGTTGTCATTTGTATTTAAGCCAGTAATTCTATATAAATCCTGGAAAATTAAATTTGGGGGGGGATTACATATGGTAGTGGAGGGTTTTTATAAGGAAGAAAGTTAGATATTATAAGCATTGATTATTTGTAGAAGAGCTATGATATCAGTAGCAGTACATATTGTATGTGCTGGGGATTTTAAAAGGTAAATTTACACTGGAGTTTCCAGCCTGCCATAACCTGTTCTCACTACAGCAATACCCTCTGCCCTTTAATTTCCACTGCTTTCAATAATTTTATGTAGTCTGTCAGAGAGAAAAAATTATCTGAATTTTAGGTTAAATGGGAGAGAACAGGGCAATTTCAGGTGAAAAGTAAGTAAACAAAGTACTTGACTAATGTAAAGACAGCATACTTTCTCTGCTGGAATTGCACGGGAGGATTTTTGCTGCAGGCCCTGTGCTGCTGTCTGTAGTGCCCTTTGTCTGGCTGTGTGTGTCTAGGGTAGGGACGATGCAGCAATTCAATTCTCCAAACTCTACTCCCTGCTAGTGTCTGGAGCTCTGACCTTTGTAGGTGACATTCACCCTTTTTTCATGCAGCATTTGAGCTTGGTGTCCCTCTCTGCTGAAATCCATCATATTTCCACAATCTCTTGCTGTTTGCTCTTTTGTTGCTTTTCTTGCATCCTAATTATTTCTGCAACATTACAGATGAGAATTTTAAGTCTCAGTTCTCCTAGCAGCTGGTAAAGAGGATTCTAGTCCTTTCTGTTTTCTTTCCAGCAGAACTACAGGCTTCATGCCTATCCTTTATGTTATTTTTTGATTTTTTTCATGTAGAAAATCTGAATTGAAAGAACAGTGTGCATGCATCCTTTCTTTTTCTTTTCTCTATGATTTCAGATCCATTTCCCCACTTTCACAGCGCACTTGGGGTTGGGGTTTTTTGGGTGGTAACAATAAATACCAAACTTACTTTTCTATTACCGAAGTTAATTAAAAATTCACACAGTTGCAAGGATAACTTGCACTTAAAACAGATCTTGTTTGCAAGCCCAATGGAATCATCATCATTTTGGAGAGATGTTTAAACTTGCTCTGAGATGAGGTGTCCTATGCAGCAGAGTGAGCTGCTTGGAGAGAGCCGGCCCCTGGTGCCCAGCGGGATGCAGTGGGACTGACGGAGCACATATGCCTTACCAGGCAGGAAAGGCCCATCAGGTGCCAAAATCTCCTCCCCTCCTGTCTCTGTCTGCTGCGACCCTTCCTTAAGTGCGTGGCCGTGGTGGGCTGGGGAGGATCAACCATAGGGACTTTTGTCACTGTCATTCACCACTTCTTTGGTCCTATTACAAAATTCTCTTTCTGCCCCTCGGTGTTGACCTCAGTGCGCTGCCCAATCTTCCAGAATCCAGGAGAAACAGCCAGAACTTAATTCCTCAAACTTCTGATAGATTTTGATATGTTAGGGGAGTAAATCCACTCAGGCAATTATTTATGCATCTACAGGGAGATCAGGCATTGTTTTTCTCTTGCTGAAGATGCTTATAGGCAGAAATGTGTCCCCGTTTTAAAACCTGCCATTCACACCACACTGACAAGCTGTGTCAAAAGTGTCTTGAATCCATGAGCACCATTTTTCTCTTTCAGTCAGCCTGGCAATAATAGTAATTTCAGTACTTTCATCCCCTGGAAAGGGAGAACTCATAGTGAGATACATTAGTGCTGCCACCTTTTCAGCTGATAGGGGTTCTTTTGATGTGCTGTTTCTCTGAAATTTGAGCTAAAAACAGCCAAGGGAACTATTCTGTTATCCAGAAGAAGGACTGCAACTTTCTAAAGGGTTTGGGTTCTTCATTTTTTGAAGAAAACTGTTTACAAAACAGAAGGTAGCAATAACAGGAAATATCTGTCACTGTATTAGGAAGAATACCAAAATGTTTAGTATGCATAGAAGTTAGTTATTGTTTTTGATTGTGTACCTTTAAAGATTTGATCAAAATATGTAATTTCTTTTTAAAGGAATTTTTTGTATTTTGGCTCTGGTTTTGCATGCAATTTTGAGTGTTTTTTTTTTTTTTTTCTAGTTTGTTACAAGAGAAATTGAGTATGTTTGATTTAAGAAAAAAGAAATTATCTTTCAAAATTTTGGTTTCCATTTTATGTTATCCTTTATTATTTTATTATATATTCATTTTTTCATATGACTAGTATATGTTATAATATTTTATTGAAGATGTTCAATTTAGAAAAAGGTAGTTTTGTTCAGTGTTGAGTTTTCCACAATGATTTGAAATATCAAATTAAGTAAATTGAATCATCTGAAAGCTAAGATACAAAAAGAGCATAGTCTCCTACTACACCTGTTCTCTCAGTACAAGAAAGTTATTTCTGATTTTAATATGACTAAGTATAGATTGACTGAAATTTAAAAATTAGTTTCTAAGTGACTCCATTTTTTGCGAAAATCTTTTTTTTTCTTTTTTGTGCAAGATGTTTCAATTTTTATTAAAAAGTCAGTATATTGTCAACTATATTTTTTGGAAACTTTCACCTAGCTTTATATCTACACAGCTGCAGGATGATTTACCCTTTCATAGCCCAGAAACCTGAGAAATTTATCTGGCCTATAACTTACTCCTAAACCCCTGCTTTCTCCAGAGTCTTACAAATTGGATAAGGATTAGGTTGAAACCTCAAGTAATAGTTCCATAAATGAGCTCCTACCCTCACTGGCAAGATGATAAACTCGTGGCACAGGGACTTTTTAACGGATTATGGGACCAACAAGGATGGGGTACCACTGAAACAGGAATAAGAAATATGTTTGAAAACTCCTGGTGATAGAGTCAGTGACAGTTGTGATCTCTGAGCACAATTAAATTATTATTACTACCAGTGATTGCTGTTAATGACCATGTGAAAAGCAGTAATGTAACAGAAGGTGCAAATGAATGGCATTTAGATTTGCTGCAAAAGCCTGGCACAAGTCAGGATTAAAGATAACATTAAACCCCTCAAAGAGAATTTATCTTAAACTAAGCAGTGTCAATAACGTAAATTCCAAGATAGCCCTTTAATGCCGAGCAAGAAAATATTGAACATTTGAGATATTAAAAAAAAATCGAATAACAAATTAATGATGGATGGCTAAACCTCTGTAAATAAGTTAGGTTCTGAAATCTGTGTTTTCTGAACTCAGTACCCTAACCTTCATGTGTGAAAAGGCTAGAACGAATTAAAAATCAGAAAATCTTCAAATCTCAAACCTGAATCAAAATATTCCATTAAGCTATTTATTAAAAAGAGAATAAAGGTACACCTGAACTGCATTAAGCTTTTGGTTTTGCTAATTTATAAGCGGTCTGATTTTATGTATAGAATCATGAATGTCTGATATATTTAATTCATATTGCACATTTCCTCTCAGAAATACTTCTGCTTTATCTCTGTCTTCATTTGGCTGTTTATTTGCTTGAGAGTTAAGAAATATAATTTTTTTTTACATTTATGCCTTCTGCAAAGTTTTATTAAAATCAGCTAGTGTTTTTTCCCAGGCAGCAGTGCTGAGCAAGACCCTGAAGGGCAGATGTACAGAGAGCGTGGCCATCAAAACCTTTATTCCTTACTGACGCTGAAAGTCAGGTCATGCCAGGTGCAGGGGAAAGTCCCTTCCTACTTTCTGCTAAAGCAGTAACCTGGGTCATTACTCAGCAAAATTTGGGAAAGAAGCAAGAGGTGTGAGAGACAATCCTGGCAAATAAAACCAAGAGAAGAAGGACCCTTGTGTTCAGCTTAACTTGTCCTTTGCCAGACAGATTGTTGTTGCGACAGTGACTGCAAGCAAGTAATCCTATTAGGCTTCAGGAAATAGGCTTACCTTGTTATCTGAAAATATTTGGGTGGATCAAGCTCTCAAAGAGTTTCAAGGGGGAAGGTTTTTGTTAAGAAGCTCTTTAGGCTTTGAACTAGCACCTTTTCCCACAGCCACAACTTACTGCTAAACTCAACAAACCAGCACCTCCTCTTGAGATCAGCAGGGAAAAAATATTTTGTACGAGGGAATGTGTGAGGAAGCCCATTGCCTCCAGGGCAAGCTCATCTTACGCTTTCAGAGGGACTGTCGTTCCAGCGCTGCTCATGTGTTCAGGGATACGTCCTGCAGCCGGAATGCTCTCCCTGCTCCTTGGGTGGCAGCTCTGGGACCATGTTATGCCACGTTATGGGAAGAAGGTTATTAGGGAGCGCTGCAATGAGGTGGCAAGGACAGGAGGTGTCCAACTCTCTGTTGTTACTGTCAGCCTACAATTGTAAAGGATGATATAAGAAACTCAGTGAAATTACAAATTAAACGTAAGAATTTTGGTTTAGTCTCTGTCTGCCACATCTTTCCATTCTAAGCAAATGACAGTGTGGGGTAACAAATATTCCCCACAAGCCAAAACCACTCCAAACCTTGCTGTGCTGCAGTATAAAACTGCTGGATTCAGGTATTGCTACATCATGGAAGTTTATAGGATGATTATCATGACCAGAATGAAGAGAGATTTACTTATCATTCTGCTAACATAGTTATGTACACTGGTTTTTTCAGATTGAGTTTAATCAGGTGCAGACAGGAAAAATAAATCCCTGCTTCTGCTCATAAGCAAAATCAAGACAGGTAGTTCTAGCAACAAAAATGTTTAAACATGAGAGACTGTACACAGCAAAGTAGGTTACCAGTAAATCAGGACTTTGACATTGGGCAGATAATTACTGGGAATAGTTCTCCTCTGAACAATTATCAGGAGGATCTGTTTGGTTTCTTAATATACTGTAGAGACAAGGTTGAGTAAAGAGGTTTGATATTTCAATACCTCCCTCCCATGTGAAGCAGCTGACTGGCAGTTTGCAAAGGTGAATGGCAAATTCTGCTTATCTCAGGGTGTTTAAGGGGATGGTTTCAGTATGATTTTTCTTCAACTACAAATGCAGATACGAGATACTTCTTTAAGTTTGCGGGATCTCATTTATCTTTTCACTTTTGGAGATGGGAATTGGCCATATACAAAATGGAGAATGAAAGTTTTACTTCATAAAGTGATGAGGTAACAAGTAGTATGGCTTTATGTTGTCTTTTATCTTCTGAAGAATTGCATAGGCAGCTGGTATTTTGTTTATTTATGTTCATTCAACTGATGTTAATTAACTTGTCTGAATCTGCATTTGAAAAATTTAAACATCTCTTGCATCCAGTGTGTAGAAAACTTAACAAACAGCAGCGGGAAGATAATTCCATCAAAAGATTTTCTCCCTTGGCTTGTTATGATGTTATCAACAGCTCTTGATGGAATTACTTCCTTACATCTTGCTTCAGCCCATATATTACTATTTTCCATAGACTGTTCAAAATATAATTAAAAATGGATGCTGTTTATCTGCCTCATGTTAGAAAAAAAAAAACCAACAACCCTGCATTCCAGAAATAAAATATCCTCCTAGTTGGATATTTATTGTTTTATTCAATCAACACTTGCCTAAATTTCATTTTGCAAAATTCCTTCTTCTGATTGTTGATACATTCTGTTATGAATTTAGAGCTAGATAATGACTTTCTGCTGTCCCTATCATGTCAGATTAAGTGTTGTTTTCAGAAATAAGTGGAAACCAGAAGGGGTTCTGGCAAAGACTTATTTGGATCCTGTGGTGTGTGTATGCAGGTTTTGCAAGGTATGTATAATTATCGCAAGGAATGTAAATCTTCCATCAATTCATTTTTTTTCCCCTGCTGGCTCTAAAACCAAATTATTTCTTAAGGCACTTATTAAATGCTTGGAAGAATATGGAAATTAACTGACCTTGAAAAAATGCAGTTTTCTCTAATTGTGCTCTTGGGCTAGCTCTAATATCTATAGTAGGATATAATTTTCTAATTGGATCTTCTTGTAAAATAAATTTCTAACATGAAGTAAAAAGTCTTTTCAAAGTGATACTGCATGAAAGCAGGTGCATAAATGCATTCCTATTCTTTTTAACTCTAAACAATTTTCCTTCAAATATGCTGAGTGCATCCATTTTGAAATGTACATGGCATGATTTCCTACCTGGGATCTCAAAATAATTCAGGATTAAGGCCTTGGCAGTTGCCCTGTTTGGGTATGACAGGTAATGCATTACACTTGCTGAGGAAAAGGTGGTGACGTACGGGTCCAGCTGGCTAGGGTTTCATTTAGCTATGAGCATAGAATAGCTAGAGGGAAATTTATGGCTCCTCAAGTTTCTAGTTTTATTCAGGGTCTAAGCTTTGGCTCTCACAGTCTGTGGAATGAAGGAAAGTATTGATTTTACAAACTCTGTGCCCTCTTGAATCTGTCTGTGAAGGGTCAGTGTAGCTGTTTCATGAATAATGAGAAGCTGAGATCACAGCAGAAGATTTAAAAGGGATTAATTCATGTTGAATTGAACTTTGAAGGAGAAATTTTGCCAGCTGATATATTGGCATGTTAGTGAGGAGTTGCTTTAAGTAAAACTGTCCAATTATTTTCTTATCTTTTCCTCTTAATGAGCTAAGAGATCATTTCTGTTCTCAAAAGTCAATTATGGAAGTAGCTATAAGGTCTTTATATTAGGCTGAATCCTGCCTTGCTCTCCTGAAACATGACCTGAAATATGGGTGTCAGGGAAGAGAGTTCATGGCACAGCCCAGAATGCATGTTAATTTTCATTTCACTGGTGTGCTGTAGAGAAGCCACAACCACCTCCATGGAGTGTGTTGTGGAGGCTAATGTCTGCATTTGTTCCCTGTTTTATGGATTTTACATGTGTAAAAGTAGCTTAAGCACTGACTGATGGCTCGTGAGTTCTATCTTCCACTTGCAGGGCTTGTGTGAGTAAAGTAAAGGTGTATTAAGTTCAAACTTTCTACTGTGGGCATGTAGTTTAAGTCCTTTATTTTGCCGTTATCTCTCCAGTCTTTCCTGCTGACCCTTTGCATGTACGTGCTTTTGTCTGCTGACTACTCTAGGGGATTAAATGCCAACCCTTTTCTTTCCTAGCTAACATTTAATGTTAGATGTGGATTTAACGTATATGCCTTGCGCATCACTGACACAAATTGTCTTACATCCCAGCTAGCTGTCCACCTCACAGGTGGTTAAATCTAGAGATTTTCTATTTTCAAAACACGGTAGGGTTATTTAAATAATGATCCAGTGGAACTGAGGATGTCCCAGTCCTAGCCACTGCAGTAGACTAGTGTACTAGCATCTTATTTGGCAACCATGGAAGTGTGCTACACTAGTCAAAGAAATTGCTGGTGTTTCTCATACCTCTACTGTTTTCATGAAAAATTGTGTATTGACATCCAGAGGCTCTAAGAAAGGGACAGGGAGACCTGCATCATCTGTGGATTCATTGACATAAAACAAAAAGCTGTGTGCGGGCAGAGAGAGGGGTAATGCCTTACTGCTCACCACTGACCAGCTCTTAGTATGGATTTGTAGATCCTCAAACATTCAGAAGTCAAGTTTCTATTTAGCTTTGAATGTTACTCCTGTGTCATGATCTTGGTTGTATTATTTGTCCTCCAAGACCATTACCCCCGGCAGGAGAAATACACTTGGGCTCTACCCTGCATGCACCTGCCATGGCAATGAATGATTTTGAAGTGTTTAAAAGGGCTTCACAATTTGAAAGCTCAAAGTTGCTATAAAAAGCCAGTAAAAGTTGTTTTGCTAAATGTGTTCGGATTCCTTGAATCACAAATCCATACAAAAGTCCCTGGGGATATGTGAGTTCCATTGGCATTAGCAAGAACGTGACTAAGGATTTCTCACTCCTAATCAAGTACATTTGTCTACTGCTGTGGTCTAAAGCTCTTCACGTGCAGTACAAAACATGTGACAAATACAGTGCCATTTTCATTCAGTTACAAACCTCCCCAGAGAGAGGCAGTTACTCTGATTAAATGAATATTTTGAGAGGAAAGGTTTTGGGTTTTCTTTTATTTTTTAGAGCTGTGGTTTTGAAAGCTGCAGCTCCTGCTTCTGCTTGCGAAGATGGGTAAATGAAACAAAGAAAACAATGCCAGCAACTTGTCAGACTATGCCAGAGGCTAGATACATTGAAGGAACCATAATTTTCTGGCGTTCTTGACAGCACATTGATTGGAATCTTGCTGTGTCTAATGATCTTCTTGTGAATACCTTTTTTATTTGCATATTTAGGCACTTTGGCTGGAGGTGTTCTCAAAAATTAGTGAAATATGCCAATGTTGAAACAAATTCCAGGCATCAACCCAGAGTATCAGGATGGTGGACTTCTGTAAGCTGGCAAGTTAAAGGGCTAGTAGGAAAATGCTGAAAGTAGAAGCAGGAAGGGTGGCTGGAACAATGATCATGTCTGAGTACTCTGTCATATCTTCTGTGCAACTGGACTGCTTTGATTTTCTGAAACAAGAACTTTTAAAGGAGAATATATTAGATATCAATGGACCTAATACAGATTGTTAATACCACTTCCTCTTGTCACATACTGTCAGGATTTCTTACTCTCCTAATCCAGTGCATTTTTACTTTCAGACATCATGCAAAAATGTAGAAAAAATGGATTGCATATTTTCTGCATGTCCTCATTAAGTAGGCTACAGTCAAATTGCATCTTTGCCCTAAAGCTCTATAGCTTGCCTGCCTGATGTGTGAAATAATGTCTTATTTTGTATAAAATAGTCCTCATTTGGTTCATATTTTTCAGTGTGTGAACTCAAAAAATCCTCAGACACTTGTGGAAAGCAAACAGAAAGGTTTCAGAAGCATAGCTGAGTGTGTGAGTGAGTGAGTTTATCTTTCCATTTGAGGGCATACTTGTTGGAATGTGTTGGTAATCTTTGTTCAGTTCTACATACTGATGTTAAGCACCGTGTGATTTGACTTCAGACACCTTGCTATTTCCAGAACACTATGTGGTAGGGAGGTCAATGAGAGGATTATTATGAGGAGATCTTTTCAGTACTAGCGCACACTAATGAGACAAAGTGATAGTGGAGACTAACCAACTGTGTAGATAGCAAGTTGTGGATTTCTCAGCTTTATGGGGTATTTGATATGGTCAAGGATTTGAAACTTTGCTTGAAGTATTTGGAGGAATTTGTGAAACATTGGGATGTGTACATTATTCATAGCCGCCTTCACCAGTTAGTGATAATATGGAAGTCTTCTCCAGCAGAAGAGTTATTTCGTCCTTCAAAATGGGCAAGAATTGTTCAGATCTGAAAGATGCAGGCTTAGAATTAGGGGATGAGTTTTAGGTTGTGCAGATAATCTCATTGGCATTACTATTACATCAAAGAAAAACACAGATCTAAAGAGAAAGAATATTGGCAAAGTTACTGCAAAGAGTCTGGGCAAAGTCAAGAAGGCATAAGGTATGCTTTTGGATGAAGGCTGTGACACAGTGGCCATCACTGTAACCGTTTGTGCATGTATCATCTCCGCTTTACAGATGGAAAGCTGAGATACTGCAATAGTAAGGCCAAAAAAAAGGTGCTAGGTTTTGACAGACAATTTGAGTTTATAGTAACCTAAATTTTAAGGTATCCCTGCAGGAAAATGTAGGTTCAAAGCCCACATTTCCATGCATTACATCTTTGCAAGTCAAATGGAAAGTTGCTTTAGTTTGACTTAGTTGTTAACTAAAGTAAATTTGAAGCTCTTTATTGGTGTCCAATTTATTAAAATACATTGGTTAAAGCAGTCACCTTGCAGATTGTAGAGAATCTGGTGCACCAGGGGCTTCAGTCATGCTTCATATACTCCCTTATACTCCCTTCTGTTACTCCCTTTTGTTACATGTACTCCCTTTTCTTCTTTGAAAGAAGACAGAAGGCATCTTTCTTTAATGCAAAATGCAGATTCATCCCTAAAGCAGACCTCTTACAAGCACTAAATTAATTAAGCATTTCTAGAGAAAAAATAATATGTGGTTGTGCTATCAAAAGCTGTGGTGTTATATGTGTTCACGAGAGCAGTGACTGCTGGGCTGTTTGCTTATTCTCTGCCAATTTGAACCCAGACAAAGCAGAATGAGCTGAGCTGCTGAAAATAAAAATCTGTCAGGTACATGCAAGCAGTGATTTTGAAGAGAATTATGAATTATTCACATTTAAGAAGATTTCTCTTAGAAATAGCAAAATTCGTATCCATAATTAGAAGATTATGGCTGTTGAATATCAAGGTCCTTCTCCAGATCCTCTTGGGATCCAGGGGTTTCTCAAAGAAAAAGTTGCCAGAACTTGTCAAAACAAGGCATTTTTCTCTTATCCTCAGTCTTCCAGATAGCTGAACACCATTTGCTGACATTTTCTTTTAAAGAAATCAACCTGAGGCTGACACCAAGTAAAAATATAAGAAGGAAATTTTGTCAACATTATAAGTAGTGAAAATGTGGTTTTAAAAGCAAAGTAGTGTCAGGCATTAATGAGCAGCAGGACTAACCTGACCTGTCATAGACTCTGTACAATGTGTGAAAAGGAGAAAAGTAAATGAAAGATAAAATGAAAAAGAAAGGTGAATCTTAGCCAATATATTAAAATATGAATGAATAGTGTTTTGATGAAGGGTAGGAGAAACAAGAACTAAAATTAGACAGAGTTCATTGCAGACTCCCAAGAATGGGTTTTCAATATCAAAGTGATGCACAATAATTTTTTCAGATATTTTTGTCACGTGTTTGCTAGTTTAAAGGATACAATAATATGAATCATCAAGAATTTCTTTTCCAAATTATAAATAAGGCATTTTCATTATCAAAAACATATTTACTTGTCTGATAGCAAATATGCTATCTAGATTTGGGAAAGAGGTAAAAGTAGCTACAGTAAGTACAGAAATATAAAAAATATAGCTGCATGAGCAAGTTAAGACAATTCTTGATAATACATTAAAATAAGTAAAAACAACAATCTCCATTGTCAAAAGGGTGGCTGATATGGTCTGTTCTGTTGGAGTTTTGCAGTTTTACCGTGTCTTTTCAAAAGGTTGGTGCACAACATTGTGTCAAGTTGGAATCAGTTTCTCTAACAGTCCTTACAATATGCCAGAATGAAAGCAGGTTTTGATATTCCAGGTTTTCACAGGTATACTGAATATTCTTAGGAATTTTGGTGTATGAAAGCCCCCAAATTAAAAAAAAAAAATCTCAAGCGCCTATCATAAGAGAAAAAAAAAATCCAGACAAAAACAGTGGTGTCTCTGAAAGATCAGTAGTGGAGGTGTCAGAATAGTCATCTGTACAACCTAAACACGGCCATGAGTGTTCCCCAAACCCACCACTGAGTGAGGTGTGAGTGTGAAACACCATAGAGAAGCCATAACAGAAAGGAAACATGATTGTAGTAATTTTTGCCTGAAAACTTTGGCTGTAAAGAACATAGTTATATTTTGTGAATCAGCTGAATTATTTCAGAATGTAGAAAATGTGAACTTTCTTACAGAGAAAAAGAAGCACAAAATGAAGTACCAAAAATTAAAATAGAATAAAATAACAAGGAGACATAGGGAAACAGGATGAAATTTGGTCCCCAGGGTCTTAGGTGGACTCAGAAAACTGATGGCCAAATATTATTTGACATGAATGTCATAACTTAAAAACTCATGTTTCTTCTGGCAGTATCTAATACATATATAATTTTAGATCTGGCTTATGATTATTTTTTCTTTTTTAAAAAGCAGCTTTAAATTAGGTAATATTATCATTTCTACAACCTAATCACATTTAATATTATTTGTGGTTTTATCCATCTTTGAGATTCTCAGTCTTAACACTGTTCTAAAGGTATGTTCCCATGTGGTAACACAGCATTTTAATAATGGCTTTGTAGCATCAATGAAATCATGCATCACATTAGGCAATGAAAAATACAGAAAGCATAAATGAATAGCTCTCCAGAGATGGTTCTTAGATGAATGTGGACAGCCTATAATGTATGATATTATAATTTCATTATTAAATCACTAGTGCGTTTATTACCTGGAAATAGAGCAGAAGACACATTTATTTGTAGTCATTGTACTCAGCAGTGGAAAGTGCAGCACTGCAATAAACTCTTGCCCTCCCTAATATGTTTATCTTGTCACTGAGCTGGCTCACTAATGTGATTTTCTACCTTTCACAAAAGGAAGGTAATGCTTGCTGCAGTTGCTATGATACAAGATCAGTGCACTGAACTTTCTGGTGCATCAGCACACGTTTTATTCTATGCAGTTCACTGTCACTGCTGCTGTCTCCCAAAACTCCAAATGTAAAATAAGGGCTCACAGATATTTTTCTTGCTTGCTCTGAAGGACTAGTAGCAATAGTACTGAGCTTTAATTTGACTGTGGGATTGAATTTCATTTGTTTTTCTGAAAAGCATCAGGCTACAGCAAAGCAAGGATACAATGCACTCTCTTGTGTTTTGCACTTTATCAGCATGTGTAGACACCTAATTTTGTCTTTCTAGAAGTTATATATCTAGAATGGGCTTTATCAACCCTCTCTTCTCTAGGAAAGGAAAAGACAAAAAGAGGCACCTTCAGTGGACAGTTATCCCACGAGCCTGAGAGATTTTAAGCCAGGATGAATTACCTCCTGGAGGAGGCTGCTTTTTATACTGGTTGGAGAGGACACCAAGATATCTTAAATGAGATACCTAACTTTTATATATCTAAAACTATAGGAGATTAACCCCATTGAAAGTGATAAGGTGAATTTTTTTTCAAACACTTTGCCTGGGAATAATCCAAAACAAGATTAACAGGTGGAGATGTAGCAAAATGGGAAGTATAATGCTGTATATGGCAATAAGATAAAAGTCAAAATTTAATTCCATAGAGAAGCAATTCAGTAGAGAAAAGTCTGAGAAACACAGATTAACCTCCCTTCCATGAAAAAGCAAGACTTTTGTGAGAGTTAGTAATGACATTTCTGTAAGAGCAGCCTTTCTCTCATTTGCATCCTTTGCCTCAGTCTCCCAAAGCAAAACAGTTAATAGACTGTGTTTCTTTAGAAATGTATAATGTCTTCTCTGTCAGCTCCAGTGACTGTATTCTCAGGGATTCCTATTTTAATGATATTGCACCAACTAGAAAGAGACTGAAGACAAGAACATAAAACTTTTGAAAATACTGGCTTCCTGCTGACAGTGGATTAGGCTGCAGAAAAGATACGCCTTCTATTTTTATGTAGTCTGGAAATTCATCAGGTGTTCTCCAAGATATTAATAGCGTTTTGGCTAGCAATATCAGGTAGGCTTAATGGGTTTCTCTGCTGGTGTACTGAATGTGATTGCAATGAAGCATGAAACAAACTGTTTTAATGACTTACACTTAGACCCAATGTTAATTTTTTGAGGACACCTGCATCTTTCATTAATTGAACAAGCAACCACTTTACTGTGAGTGAATAATTAATTTAAAAATCTGAAAAATAATATTCATTGTACCTTAGGAATTATTATTGAAAAGTTTCTGGTAAATCACTTGACAAATAAGTAATCGCATCTATTGATTTTGAGATGCTTTCTGCCTATTGAGACACAGTATGTAAAGTAGATGTGCTCCTTTCTCTGCAGCTGGGATGACAGCAGCTCAGTCAGCAGTGGTCTCAGTGACACTCTTGACAACCTCAGCACAGATGATTTGAATACCACCTCATCTGTCAGCTCTTATTCCAACATAACAGCCTCTTCAAGGAAGAATACTCATGCCCAGGTGAGTAGCTTTTCATTGCCATTTGTTTCAACATCCCCCAAGCATGCAGGATAACAAAAGACAAAGTTTAGTATTAATGCCTCTAAACAAATGAAATATTCATGTTTTACAAAATCCTCTATTACACCTGAATGCAAGAAGCCCATAGACCCCATTGACCCAACCTTGGGCTGTGAGCTGACTTCTCAGATTCCCTGCTCCCAGGGCACACATCTCTGCTGAAGCTGCTGGCTGCTAAGACCCAACTTTGCCCACCCTGGGGGAGTTCCCCCTGCCCAGCCCCTGCTACACCCTAACACAAAACAAGAGGGCTTATGACTGCATCTGTGATGGGTGGACCTCTATTCACTTCAGCTCATTTGGAGTATCTGTTTCAACATATAACGCAATTTAAAATAATGTATTTTTTGTCTTTTATGAGTTGGAACATATCAGGGAAGAAATATACGGGCTGTGCTGTCCTTTCAGGTGGCAGAGATTCTCTTCTGCCCACTTAGGTCCAGGGATGAAAGTGTCAATGCAAGCTGACAATGCATACTGTCAAAATAGAGTTCTGACTAGCATACAGCCACAAACTATATACAAAATACATATGTGTGTGTGTCTGTGTATGTAAAGCTCTTGTGGCAAGTATCCCAGCATTTCTTCCCAGCTCCCTTCAAAACTGCAAGTGATAGAAAAGTCAGTACAGAATCCTTGCAGGACTTAGTTCCCCCCCCACACACACAAAAAAAAGAAATAAAACCAGAAAAGTTTGTCTCAAAAGGGGAAGTATTCTCTGCCATGCCATCTCCTGTTTACAAGCAGGGAACTTCAAGACTGAACACTCAGCATAGGGAAAGAGTGGTTTCCTCCAGTGATTTGATGTCAAGTATTCAGGACACAAGACTGACACTTCTGATTCCATTTAGACTCCTGCAGGCAGCCAGTGTCTGCGATTCCGAGGTCTGTTTGGTAGATGTACATTGTAGCAGACTCTGTGAGCGGGAGAAAAACACATACTTGTCATTTCTCCCAGACAATAGGGAAATATAGTTACTTTTGGAATCAAAATTATTTCAATTTCCAACGGGGTAGATATCAGAGCAATGCTGTACTCATGCAAAGATACTCACACAAATGCCAACATTCTTCAGCCCTTATCATTGCCTTTCCCACTCCATCGGGGACTTCCATGGTTGCTGACTGGAAATCAGCTTCTTCCTTTTCACACTAACAGTGATGGCCAGCTGGTTCTGGCTTACTTTTTCTGCTGCATAATCGTCAGGATTGGAAAATCTCAGGCTAACTATTTAACTCCTTGTGTTTTGTTTTCATTTGGATTATCTCATGTTCTAGCTGCTCTATTGGCCTCTGCTTTATTTGCAGATTGTTCAGCAATAGACAGAGATGCAGTGCATGTTTAAATTTTACTTCCGTTCCAGAGTTTCTTTATATTATGAAGACTAGGAACAGAGCTTTATCAAGTATGCCTTTAGCAGGCAGATTAAGCAGAACTCGCTGTATTCCATGCTACCATGCAATCTCAGTCAGAAGCTGAGACGAACAGAATACTCATTTTGCCAGCCATTCTCCAGGTGTTAGATATACTGCAACACAGAGATCCCTTTCTCAATCTTTTGGAGTCACTGGAGCAGTAAGAGCTGGCTATAGACTGAAACAGAAATTGCACATTTGGTTGTCATTTTCTTATTAAAAGCATAATAATGGTGAAGAGAGGCTTTTAAAAAGTACTGCTATTTGAAATTATGCAGTTTGCTTTAAAAATGTATAACTATGTTTATAGTCATTCATTTATGGGAAAATGTCTGTAAATATGTTGTTACATGTTACACGTTGTAACAATAACTTTAATAAAAACTCTCATCTGAAGGACCCTGCAATATTTTTGTAGGTATTTGTTTGGGCTTTTTTCCCATTAATCCTTCCTCATAATCTGTGCTAGCATGTCCAAAGCACATATGTAATTATGGAAATGTAGAGAGCTTTTGCAGTTTGTACACCTCAAATAACAAATATGTAAACAGGAACTGATTATTCTGTCGGTCATCTAATCGGTATTAATCCTGCTTATGACAGCAGTGCCTAGGAAACAGCCACAGAGGGGTCTCTGTGGTGAAGGAGCTGTGACAGAACAGAGTAATAAATAGCTTGGCCCTCAATGCAATCAATTTTGCAGCCCCGCTTAGGCTGGTGATACCTGAGAGCAGCACTATATTTTTGCTGTTAAAGAGGGGCAGAGGCAAGCAGGACTGCTGAGGTGGTGATGTGCAAAAGACTGAGGTCGGGAGGCTGCAGAAACACAGAAGGAAGAGTTACACCGAGCAGCCTGTCAGCACAAAGAGCACCAGTCTTGTCAAACACAGAGGGTAGGGTCAGTCTCTGTTTCCATTTAAGCCACTTGCACAGCTTCTGCATTGTCTTGTTGGGCTGCTCCTTGCAGCACTCCCTTATCAGCTCGCCTCAGGGAAGGCAGGTGCCACAGGGGGTGAGGTCCTCTCTGGTGCATCCTCCGCATGGCTCTGAGTTTCAGAGGGAGTGTGAGCCCAGCTGGTTGCCTTCACACCACAGATGAGGAGTGCTGGCATAAGACTCTGTTCTGCTCTCTTAGCTGATATAGCTAGAGAGAGCTTCTTGGTGGAAACAATTCATTTCTGTGGAAACAGAGCAGTAGAAAAGCCATCAGCTATAGAATGAATAATTTTGCAGAAAATGCTACCCTTGCTCGCTGGTGGCACAACATACTCTGTTCTGCTGGAGCAATATTCCTAATCCAGTCACTAGAAAGGTTGGGTAGGAAAAGGCAAGTAACTAGGCCGAGGTGATTTTAGTAGTATATTTAGGAATTCACTCACCCAAGCTTTTAGTAAAACCTCTCAGAACAGTGAATCACTTCTGAAATTCAGACAGAGTTGAAGAAAAATAGGTTATCACCACTGATGATTAGAGTAAATTAAGTTTCATTTCATTATGGTGTATCTATAAAGGAAAGGGATGAAATCTTTTGAAAAGAAAAAAGAGAAATATCATCCCCAAATGGATATGTTTTTAAACTTTTGGAATCTGAATACTAATGTTTTAGAAGGAAAGTTTCTGTGGCCCTCGCTGCAGATAGACCAAATTCTCCTCCCCTACTATGATTTAAGTAATCAGAAAATAATGGAGATGTTGGTACTGACCATTTCTCATGCAAATCTCTTGTAGCTGAAGACAGACTCAGAGAAGCGCTCAGTTACAGACAGTGAAACTTGGGGCAGCACTGAAGAACTGAAGAAACCAGAGGAAGACTTTGACAGCAGTGTAGACAGCAGCGGCAAGTGGAAAGGCCTTCCCTCAGGGCTGTCTGAAGAGTCAGAGAAGGGGGGGCAGAAAACATCTCTCTCTGTGTCACAGACCGGATCCTGGAGGAGAGGCATGACTGCACAAGTAGGAACAACTCAGTCCAGGCACAAAGCAGGAACAAGTGCACTCAAGACCCCAGGTAGGAAATGCCTGTTGCTCAGATTACAGTGGTCTTAAAATAATTGATGAATATTATATAGTATACATACTATATGCATATGGTTCTCTCCTGCCATAAATGACTGCAAGCCCAGATAGTAATGACAGACTAACTTGTTCATTTCTATAACTGTTAGTTTGCTACATGCATGATAATAATTTATTAATTACACATGGGTGCAACCATAACAAAAACTGTGATTGTGTTTTGTTTTGTATATTGACATTTGTGTATGCCAACGTATATTGACAACATACATTGACTTCTGTGTATGTCAATGTCTATTAAGGAATTCTTAGAAGTATTTTTGGGCTCATCTGTGCCTTATCCATATTTTCTAGAAAACCTTACCTTTGATAATTGAATATATGCATAGAAATGGCCAAATATTAGAAGCTGAGTCAAAAAGATTGAATATCCAAGGAAGGGGACTCAAAATTATATTTTTAGTTATTTCTGAACTAAAGCTGAATTATCACATTCCACATACTGTGGGTGTTTTATAGACCACTGTTAAGAGATCAAAAACTGTAAAAAAAAGTGCCTTTTTACACACTGTCAGTGCTAAATGTCCTCCTACCTAATTTATGAAGGCCTCTCAGAAGTAGTAACCACTTCTGCAATCTAGTTTTGAAGTGAAAAATCCAAAGCTGGTGAAAGAAATAATTATTAAAACCATCTAATCTTAATCCATCATTTTACTAAGGAAATGTGAATTCTCAGTAGGACATTTCTGGAGCTTTGTCGTCCAGATAAAATAGTGCATGATCATGCTTCAACCCCTGGTTGTAAAGGCAACTACAAAGGTCTCCTCAGAATAAATTCCTACCCTTTGTGAACCCCTTTTGTTTCTTTTCAATTTGGACCTGCTAAACATTGGTCAGTCTCTGGTCTGTGAGATCCCTGAGGAGCATTGCTGCGGTGATCATATGAATACAGAAATTACACCCCTCTAATAGTAACTAAAAAATGGAGATACTATAAGGTTTGCTGCATGCCAATCTAAACTTCCCAGATCTGTTTTTCTGAAGGTGATCAGGCTGCCACTGTGCAACACATAATTGAGGCCTTAATTACTAATGATCTGTACATTTGCTGGGTCAGAGTCTGATCCGTATCATGGCACATGCATCCGTTTGTGTAGCATAAAATGTGTACTGGATAAAAACAGGAGTGGATTCAGTTCTGCTTTGCATGTGTTGCTCTTTATTACATTTCAGTTTCTTAAGGGAAATTAGGTCATCCACCTCCAAAGCTTCCATAATCACTTGAAGAGTAAATTAAAAACTCTCTTATGTTTTAGGAGTTATTAGGAGTATTCAATAGATGCTTAGAGAGAAATTAGAATTGAAATGGCAATTTTTCTCTATTTATAAAATAGGAATAGGGTATATTCTGTTAGAACATCTTATTTCAGCCTTTCTGAATGTTATAATAAAACTTTAGAAAATATGGAAGGAACACAGAAATACATGTTATATAACATAGAAATATATGTTATAAGACTACATAGGACTGAAGAACCTCCCAAACAAAAAAAATCTTGAGAAGGCATCAAGGATACGACAAAGACTATTAGCTTGTGTAATTGATATTGTTACAGATCAAGATGATTCATTCCATAACATAATCTCACCCTGATAATTTTGCGTAACTAAAACCAGAACAAACTTAGTCATAAGCTAAAAAGATGTAATCAGTGAAAACCAAAGAACTTGGTAAGTACTACTAATTTCTACATGCATAATTAATGTCAGATGTAGAAGACGTTTATTACATGTAATATTTTATTTTTAAATATTATTTCTTTCATACAGAAATAGTGTTAACAGAAAAAAAATTAGTCAATAAAATTCCTTAGAGTTCATTCAAAATAATTTTCTACAACTACATTTTCCACCTATATATGAAACTGGAAGTCCTCAGAGAAATTTCAAGCTTTTAATACTTAATGCTTACCTGTAATGTGTAATACCTGCTACAGATAGCTGATGAGAGACTAAAGACCAAGCTGGTCTGTTTCCTTAGGGAAATTCTTTTATATGTGTATTTTTTTTCATTTTGAAGTTGTAACAATATAATGCTGAAATTAGATACTAAGACACTGCAGCTTAAACACAAGTGACGTTTTCAAATATACTTTTTACTTAGGAAAAACTGATGATGCAAAAGCTTCAGAAAAAGTGAAAACTCCCCTGAAAGGAGCCTCCATACAGCGATCTCCCTCAGATGCAGGAAAGAGCAGCGGTGATGAAGGCAAAAAGCCTCCCTCAGGCATTGCAAGGTCAACTGCTACAGGGTCGTTTGGATTCAAGAAGTCTGGGTTGGGATCTTCTACCATAATCACCACAAGTGGAGCGACCATCACAAGCGGGTCAGCAACGCTAGGAAAAATGCCAAAATCTTCAGCCATCAGTGGGAAGCCCAACGCAGGGAGGAAGACGAGCTTAGACGGTTCCCAAAACCAGGATGACGGCGTCCTGCACGTGAGCTCAAAGACAACTCTGCAGTATCGAAGTTTGCCTCGCCCATCGAAATCCAGCGGCAGTGGGATCCCTGGCAGGGGCGGCCACCGCTCCAGCACCAGCAGCATCGACTCCAACGTGAGCAGCAAGTCCGCAGGTGCTGCTGCCACCAAACTGCGGGAGCCCAGCAAGATCGGCTCCGGGAGGTCCAGCCCTGTCACCATCAACCAGACGGACAAGGAGAAAGAGAAAGTGGCAGTGTCAGACTCTGAAAGCGTCTCACTGTCCAGCTCCCCGAAATCCAGCCCAACTTCAGCAAGCGCCTCTGGCACGCCGGGACTTAGACAGCCAGGATCCAAATACCCAGATATTGCTTCCCCCACATTTCGAAGGTTAGTGCATTTCTGCGATTGCCTGATAAAGCAGGGATTTTCAGTGTGTTGAAGTACTGTGTAAAAAGCCTTTTCAGGGAATATTTTGCCACCAAAAAAATCAAGTAGAGAAAAATAAAAGGGCAGTATTTTTTCATACAACACAATTATTTCTTTGAGATTTAAAGACCTTCCCAGACCTGAAATGGCTGCTCCTTGAGCTTTAAGCATTTTAGGTACACCCCCATAACAACAGTTTGAAGCTTAGAAGTTGGACTCAATGATCCTTATGGGTCCCTTCCTACCCAAAATATTCTAAGTTCAGCCACATGTGAAGTTTCCTCTCAATAATGTGGTAAACCACCAAAGGGAAGAAGGACACTGTGTTCAGGCACGTTCTGTTAATGGAACAGGCATTGCCATATTCTGGATGGAGAACTGAAGAGCTCTTTAAATTATAAAGATTTAGATTTGCTTTTGCGTTGTTGGCAGCTCCAGCTACAAATGCTTCATTATCTTAGCAGCTTTGTTACATTTTTTGACACAAACATTGGCAAGGCTAAATTTCAGTTGTAAATGCTCTATTGTAACGTTTCTGGACGTATAAATTCGGATGAAGTGTAAATTGGGATGGAGCACTTGCTCTGCTGGAGAAAAAGCCAATGGTGCCCTCTTGTGCCTGCTTACCAAAGCAGCATCTCCAGGCAGCTGGGGAAATGCAGCTTAGTTTTGTGGGCTTGGTAACATGTAAAATGGATTCTTATGTTATTAGACATGCCTACTTTACATCATGATAAGTTTTACATTTATTTACATTTAATTTATGAGCTGTACATTAACTGCAGCTTAAAATATTTCCAGAAATACATTAAAACATCTCATGATCCTCTAGTTCAAGGTTTAGAGGACTCACAGTTTATTTTTTCATCATCACTGTAGAATTTTCATATCTAGAATTGCTGGAAGAAATTATCTGAAATACACTTTTGTCATTCTTGCCCTTGGAGACAAACATTTAGCCATGGTGCAGTTTATTCTGTCTGAGTGGTTACTACATGACTGATGACCGCATAACCATCTGTGCAAAAAAACAACAAGAGGGAAACTTTGCACAAATACTTAGATGCTTATTAAACTATGAAGCATTCTGGAAGTGTTTGTTGCAATCATTTAAGCAGATTTGAGAAGTGAGGAGTTTAAAAGCTAATGACTTGGGAACGCTTAATTACTGAATTTGGGTGAAAGGGTAATCTGTTCGTGAACTAATAAGACAAATGTGATTATTTTACCTCTCTCTGGGAGGTTCTCTGTGCAAAGAGCACATCTGAATAGGAGTGAATAAGACCTGTTTCTAAAGAAACATACCGTGATTATTATGATATGGTTAAGTGAATTTAAATTTACGCTGTGATTGATCGACTAGGTAGGCATGATTTTAGTTGCAGTATTTAAAAATGTGTAGTTTGGCTCTTAGGATGTTGCGCCATGAATGTTTAATGTGGCTATCAGTTTCTCTAAAGCTATTTGTTTTACATTTAGGTTGTTTGGTGCCAAGGCAAGTGGTAAAGCTGCCTCTGCACCCAGTACTGAAGGTGTGAAACCCACATCGGCAATGCCCAGCCCTAGTACCACATTGGCACGGCAAGGCAGCCTGGAATCGCCATCCTCGGGCACAGGCAGCATGGGCAGTGCAGGTGGGCAAAGTGGTAGCAGCAGCCCCCTCTTCAGTAAACCTTCGGACTTAAATGCAGATGTTGTAAGCTTAAGTCATTCCTTGGCTTCCAGTCCTGCCTCAGTGCACTCTTTCACATCAGGTGCTCTTGTGTGGGCTGCAAACCTGAGCAGCTCTTCAGCGGGCAGTAAGGACACACCAAGTTACCAGTCCATGACTAGCCTTCACACCAGTTCCGAGTCTATTGACCTTCCTCTTAGCCATCATGGCTCTCTCTCTGGACTGACAACAAGCACTCAGGAGGTTCAGAGCCTGCTCATGAGGACTGGAAGCGTCAGATCTACTCTTTCGGAAAGGTGAGCTTGCCTATAGATTCAGTGACCACGAAATCAGTGAGAGGCAAAAGGACAGGAGCCAAAAAAAGAAATAAACCCTCCACCTATTTGGCTAAAGGGACACTGTTTAATTAGCAGCTTAGTCCTTTATGTAAAAAAGGAAGGAAGAAAAGAAAGCTGAAAGGCATTGGAATGTGGAATCAACTGCCTTTTAAGGTTTTTACAAGCACTTTTTCTATCTTGAGAATTTTTTTCCATTCCCTCATTCTGGTGACAACGAGAGAAAAGGGGAAAATTGTCTAATTAAAGGCAAGTGTAAACAGGCAACATGCACACAGTGACTCCTGTGTGCTGGATCCACCTGCTGTCCCAGCATTTGGCAGCTCCAAAGCAAGCAAACCTCCAGCTGTGGGACCCAGCACTTCTCTTCCCTTGAGCATTAGCTCAAAGCACAGGCAGAGCTGGTGGGTCCTGGCCTTCAGCTGACCAGTCTTGCCTTAAAATACTCAGTCCTGAAAAATTGTTTCTTACATGGTAATCATTTTACAGGTCCTTACTGAAGGGCACTTTCACTGGCAGGGAGAGAGTTTACAAGATGAGATCCTTGCTATATGCTCAGTTTCTCTATTATAGAATTTTTTTTATATGTAGATGTTTTATCCTTTACGTTACATTATAAGGAGGTACAGCCAGCCTGGCACAGTTGAACCAAGTTTGGTGGGTTGGGCTTTTTTTGTTGTTTTTTTAGTGTTGTTGGTTTGGTTGGGTTTTTTGTGGACCATTTATTTGACTTTTGCAGGAGAGAAAAATAATCTTTGCTAGGCACTAAGTAACTTTTGCTTCCCATGAAAATGTTCAGGATTTGACAGTGAAACTCGTATCTCACATGAGGACTGAAAAATATGTATTAAATATTTCATTAGCCTTCGATTCAAAAAAGAAAATTATACTGAATCAGTCAGAAATATATTAACTAGTTTTTTAACAACACAAACATCTTAAGGAAAAAAGAGCTTTAATGTACAATGTCAAGATTTTTTTGCCTTTTATGTAAACTCAGAGATTTTTTGATACCCATCCTTTCCATAGAAGGAATTCACTTTCAATGAACCAGAATTTTTAAAAAATCCTCACAATAAAAACTTTGAACAATCTAGGTGGAAGCTTTACACAGATTTCATTTTCTTATGTTACATTCATAAGTATTACCATATCAGCTAAAAATCACACCTCTTACCAATATAATTATAAAATTTATTACTATTATATATTAATATATTATATTATTTACTTTAGTAATTATAAAACATGTAGCAATATAAAGTACACTAACAACAGTAGTTAAAAATACACTGATACATGAGCAATTTGTAATTTGCACTGTGCCCTTAATTTTTATATAGAAATTTGCATTTCTGTACTATGAAATTAATTTAACAATATTTCTTAAAAGTTTAATTATTAATACTAAGCTTACAAAATCCTTCACTGCTACATATATGCATGGTGAGGTCAATAGAATGGTATGGAAGAGTATGAGTTTATGCCAAAAATTATATTTATACATAGGATGTTTAACATCACATTTCAAATATTAATGGCTTGGCATAAGCTCCTGAGCAACCTCCACTACTAATACTTTATGTATTTGTTCAGTGACTTAATTTCAGTGGTTCCAAATACTTTGCCATTGGCAATATTTTTTAAGTTTCAAATTCGTCCATATGGGGATATTATGATTGAGTCCAGAGAGAGCCATTGTTCATATTGATCTGGCCTCAAACAGATATACGTACCTAGAGCAAATGGTGTAATTTCTTGCCTAAAGCCCTAATAGGGTTTTTGTAGTTTGGTTTTTCTGAGAGGTCTGATACAAGTGCTGACTTTCTAAGCTCTTTTATACATTAAAATTTACATGTAGCTAAGTATTTTTTTACAACAAAAGCATTTGTTTGCAATGTTGGAGGCAGATATGTTTGGCAGCAGATTATGTCCTTTTTCCTTTGTAAACTCAGATTATATTTGAAATGCCTTTGGCAATACTAATTATAGCATGGCATGCATAGCATAAAAAATTATCTTCAAGGAGGTTTTTTCTTTTTCTGCAGTCACCCTAGAGCTTACAAAAGACTGAATCAGCAGTCCTTATAATCAGATGTAATAATATAACATAGAGACAAAATCAGAAAGATCAAAGTGCACAGTGAGATACAAATAGAAAGTGACATAAAGTCTACACAGGGAAAGTGTAGGAAAAACTGAATGAAAAGAGAGAGCTAATGATAGATGACAAAGAAAAAATGGGTTAAAGATTACTTAGGTTTACCGATCCTGATGAATTTTTTATTTCCCTGCTTCAGACACAGCCTGAAACCCTGCAGCCATTAGGACTGGAGAAGAGTTTTCAAAGGGTCTGTGCTGAGGAAGGAGTGAGGAAGAGAGCTGGGATGGAGGGAGAGGGAATTACAGGAAGGCCACTTTGCCTGGAAGGATACAGAAGATACTAAACAAAATAGGTTAAGTAACAGCCAATATGGGATTAGTCATTATCAGCCTTTTGAGTAAGATTAATTTAATTCATTTGCAGGAAAACAGGCTCTCTAAATAGACGAAAAATAGTAAATGCAAAAATAATCCTGAGCTTACTAAAGCTTTAAGTGCTATTCCAAGTAAAACTCTCATGAGCAAATGGGGAAAATAAAGGTGCTTGAATAGCTGGTAAAGAGTTACTGAAGATAAGTCTGAATGGATATATTTGCATAGATACAAAATGGAAAGTGGTGAAGCTATTTTGCAGAAAGTGTCTACAGGGTTATAGTGCTGTTACTGGGACAAAGCATTTTGAAAATGAAAATATCGCATATAAGTCTTAGAAAGTAGCTATCCCAATCTACTTTTTCATGTTCAGGTTTTAACTTGGGACTTTGGGACATCAAGTTTTAGGAAAGATTTAATGCAGCTGGAAAGAGCACAGAAAATGAGAACAAAATCTCAAGGTGCATCTGTGTTTTCTGTGAAGGAAAAGTAGCCCTTGACTGCCTCCAAAAAAACAGTCACCTTTCATGGAGAGAGCAAAATTGTAAGGTCTCTGCTGTATTTGCCCACATATCCCTCCAGGGATGATCAGATGTTGCCCACAGTCTTCGGGCTGCCCGAGTGATGGTATGGCATCAATGCAGAACTGCCTGACAACTCCTGGAGGGAAGTGTCGAAGTTTACTCCAGCCAACTTTTGCGTCATTCAATGAGATTCTGTTCCATTGTAACAACCAGGAAAGAGACTCACTTAAAGCTAGCAAAATGTTTTCTTTTTCAGAAAGAAAGCAGGTTTTGCATCTCTCTCAGGCCTTTTGCTGGTTTTGCACTCGCAGTATTTAGAAAAGTCTAATTCTGCTGTCATAGCCGTGTAGCTCCCTATATGGGAGGACACTCATATTTTACCATACAACAATTTAGAGGGATTAAAACAAATCGTGCAGGTACTTATACTCTAAAATAAAAACATCTTCTGGGTCAATTGGAAATATTACTGCTTTAGCTGTAAAATTTTCCAAGTGGACACATCCCAGTAGTTCTTTCTAACCCTTAATTGCTGTTGGGCATTGGAAATTTGTGACTTTCTTTTGCTTGGTCTGAATGTCACAGCAAGGAAGGCATAAAACTGCAGAAATATAGGAATTAACAGTGGTCTAATCAGCAGTAATTAGCAGAGTTGAAGTGGTTTCTAGTTACATGACTGGCTTGCTCTGGTTTACTTTAAAAGGATGTTCCATTTTAAGTGCCATGAAAGTGTATTGAAATCCACTTAAGCCCTTCAAGACTTTCAATTATTTTAAATTATCATCATAAGTGTATCAGATTTCCTTAAATGCCTAGCCATTTGTAGAAACTAATTTGTAAGACCTGCATCAGTTTGGCCCAGCCTGTCATTGAGCTCTCTAGTTGTTTCTTAGCTTGCAATAATTTGTTTTATACCCTAACAGCTCTGAAAGAGTTAGATGTAGCTCAAGGATATGCTATTATGGCCCGTTCCCAAGATAACCTCTCCTCTAAGGGCAGGTAGGAAAATGAGGAATACAAGGCTTCTTGTAGTTTCCCTCATAGAAGTTGTAGTCAGTATCAGCAGTGCAAAATAAGCAAAAGGGAATGAGATGCAGTGGGCTTGATAACTTCAGCCTACATCTTCATTCATCTTTCTTCAAGATTGCTTTTTCCAATTTACGTGGCAAAGAAAAATATAAGGAATACTATGATATTCTGATCTTCACTTTATATTGGTATTTGTCCATGTATGCATCACTTCTTTTAGGAAAGGACTGACTTTTTTATCATTATTATCTTTAGAGATATGAGGTAAATTCAGTTCTGTTTACCAAAAGTCCCATTTCTGTGGAAGCAATAAACCCACATTTTGGTGGATAAATTATTTCAGATATTAAAAAGATGAGGGCAGTTATTGATCTGAAGCAATAGTTACATGAAACCGTGCTTAATGGTTTCATACAATTATCTGGAATCTGGGAGCATCTTTGTAAGCTTTAGTATTTTAAAAACACAGAATGAGCATTTGCTACACTCATTTTTATGCAGTTGCAATAACTCCATGCTTATGTTGAGGAATAATCACCCCTATTTCATTGATCATCTGAATTCAAAAGATTTTTGGAAAATCCTATGGTCGCTCTTAGCCTACTTATACAACTGGCATAACTTTTGGCTTGTGGATTGTTTTAAAGGAGCACTGACTCCTTTAATTTTAGATAATGTGCTATAGATTACTTTGAAATACATATATCTCCAAGTTAAAGTAACATTGGGAAATATATTGTTCATAAGCATTTTAAGTGTTTGCATAAGAAACTGGTGTTATTATGATCATGTTTATTCATTTTGAAATTTAGAGGTGCATAAAGGTACAAAAAGAAACATAAAGTCCCCCTTTTTCTCTGTGAGGAAAAAAGAATAAGTCAATAATTCACTCAAATTTATGTTGTCTTTTTAGCAACCATTCTTGGTTCTGCTAGTTATGCTGGGATCAAAATGCTGAAAATATAGTCCTCTGTCTGACATGGGACTGCCCCCACATGGACCACGATAGCTGGGCCTGTGCTGAAATCCTGCTAATTTTCTCCTTCCATTTGTTTTCTCCACATGCAGAGCAAGGCCCTTTATTAAACTAGCAAGATTGTCTATAAAACATCCTGGTGGTAAGAGTGGTTTGCTTCCATTAGCCCAAGCCCTGATAGTAATGTATTCTCAATGCCAACAGTGTTTTCACTGCCTTTATCTACTTGGATCAAGGTTACATGACAGCAGGATGACCATCACCCCCAGCACCATAGGAAACATCTTTAATAAGGGTGTGAGCCTTTTATAGGGTAAGAAGGGTCCTAAGTTACTGCTGCTCTCAGAGGTGTGATTATGATATGTAATACAGAAACTTTCAAAAGCCATTCTGCCATTTAATCCATATGGTGACAGTAAATTATGGTCTAAAGGGAGAAAACCTTGCAATACTTACTTAATGATAACTAGTTCAACCCAGTCAGAGACCGATTTACCCAGACTTTATGATGAAATGCCCAATGACATTGGAAAGAGGGCTAGTAGGGACCCTTCTAGTGATGGGGTTTAAATTAGGAAAACTCCAGCCATAGATTTTGGGTAATCAGCCACTCTGACACTATGTGTGCATGAATATGCAATAACATTGTGCTGGTGCCACTTTTCATTGTCCCCACCATCACCTTACTCTGGGAGCCCCTCAACAACAGAAAGCCAAGAGTCTGTATCTTTAGCACATATTTCTCCATGCAGAGCTGTCATTTGGCTTCTGGCAAGGCCATGCTGCCTCTTAGCAGGCGGCACAACCTTCATTTCTTTTGGAAATCTATTGGCTTATCATAGGCAACTGTGAAAAAGAAAGATTCATACTGCGACCATATGATTCTCACACAGATTGCAGAGCAAAGCTGTAGGAAGGTTAGAAATGGTAAAGATGCACTTCTTTCTGTCTTGGACAGTCTCCAAATTACTATTGACCCAGCCCAGAGCATGTCTAGATGAAAAATGAATGTGTAGCAGTCCATGTCCTATTGTCCCCTCCAATGAGTAAGGGATTTATCATGAAAGTTATATTAAAAAGCATTAAATTACCTTCTGTTATGCACACAAACCTAGAGCTTTAAAATTTGTAATTCTGAACAGTCCTGTTTACTGTATGTCCTTAGGGATTTTTTTTGTTTTAACAGCATGCAGCTTGACAGAAATACACTGCCCAAAAAGGGATTAAGGTATATATATTTTTGAGCATGAAAAACTGCTGCTTCTCTGTTTTCCTGTAACCTTTTCTACACTGCCTTTTCTTTCTCCTTTTGTTGATCCTGTTTACAACAGAGTTATTGGAATCTAGATTCAAACCAGAAAATGTAAATTTTAACAATGGATTTTTCTTTCTGCATCTGCCTAAGGAATAAATTTTCTTTCGAGTTATATCATGTAAATAAATACTTTTAAGGATCATTTCCTTATGCAATGAATCTTAAAAGGCATTGAATCCTGGAGAGATAAAAGACACAGGACAAGATACTTAGGCAGTTCAATAGGACTAATTACTGAAAACAATATTGAGAAAAACAAGGTTTTAGAGGTGGATCTGAACTTGAAGTCATGCAAATACTCATGTAATTTGAACTGAAGAGCTATTAAAGGGTGGGGCTAAAAAATGTTAATTTTATTCTTCAAGGTTTGTAAGTATAAAATGAGTCCTGCTCCAGACAGTTTTCTTGGTCATTATCCAGCAATACTCGGAGTCAAACTTTGCTACTAACTCTTCACTAAAGAGAATTCTCTTCATCACAGAAAACAAAATTTATCCACCCTCTTCTCTCCTCCGTGGTTAAAAGAGCAGATCACTCAGTAACTTGGCTGGTCTCACCAGACATTGAAGGCCATCTCCCCAATCCAGGAAAAAGATTTGGCAAGCAAGGATATATGTGCATGCACACAGGCACTCTGCAGTCTTCCAATAACTGAAATGACACAGTTAAATCTCATGAGTTGTGAATAAATATTTATGAAATTTTAAGATAGTGCTAAACTGTTGTCAGTACAAAGCACCTTCTGCCCTTCTGCACTAGCTGTTCCTTGATAAGAGCTTAGTCAATTTTCCCGTTATCCCAAAACAATCACTTTGAATTTGAAGAGAATGGAAAAGGTGGAAGACATTAAAGGCATAATGGGGACTCTTCAAGGATACAGTGGAATGATCGAGGTTTGTGGCTGTATAGCTGTAATGATGGCTAAAGGCTGAAAGTGAAATGGAGTGGGAAAACTGCTTATAGGCATATAAGAATGATCATTTAGCCCAGGGGAAAAAAAAAAAAAAAGTCAGTTTGATTGAATGTGCAGATATCCCAGTCCAAAACTCAGATCCTGAATTCTCATTTTGCCATCTTTCCAATCTGATAACCACTCAGTAACTCTGTGCTCTACCACATTTATAGGCAAAGATCATAGCTGTCTTTTTGAAAGGAGAAAGGAAGTAAATATTTAATAAATACAAGATGGTTTACTGCTGTAAAATATTGTACAAAACCCCAAGCACAACATGAGAACTTACATGTTCATTTAATCTTCTCTCTAAGCAGAAACACTTGTGCCTCACAAGCCTGAAGCCAGAATATCAAAAGGCCTTTCTGCTGTGCTGTTTTGGGGAACACTGATGGCTCATGGCAGTAGTGAAGAAGGTGTTCATTTCTCAGCAGGAGATTGTCTGAATGAAGCTGGCTATTGCAGACATTGCTGAAAACAATCTCTTGATTAAGACCAACACTGCCTGCACATTTTAATGTTTAACCACTGCTAGAATTGCCCTTCTTGCAGCTCAGCCAAGAGAGGCTGGGCCAGTGAGCTACCAGTTCTCCCTCTCAGCCCACATCACATTGCACTTGTTTTATTGGTTTACCGTAGGAAGCAGTTGATGAATTATTTGATTGCCAAACTTCTTCCTTCCAGAGAACTTGTTTCTGCTAATTGTGCATTTTTCCTGTCCCTTTCCCTCCCCTCAGTCTGGGGCAGGACACAATGCCAGGTAGCATTCAGAGCAGCTGACCAAGTGCATATGACCAGGAGTAGCTGTCATTATCAATGCAAACTCATTTTTCAGAGTTGTTGATCTGTTTCACTCTTGTCATCTAATCAATTGCCCACATGATCTGTGACAGATGTCATTTTGTAAGTGGCTACTCACGTTCCTTGGCTTCTATTCTATCCGCTGCCCACCCTAACCATAGAGCTTCGAAGCCTTTGCATCAGCCTGTACACTTCCTATAGCTTTGAAGTCCTTTCCTGTCAGCTCAGTTGTCTGTCTGCTGTGGTTTATCATCCTGTCTCTTCCAAAGAAGGGAATGCTGTTTTGGGGAGGGGGATGAAGAGGAAAGGGGGTTCAAATCCTGTACTTTTTCTGTTGTAACTCAATGGTAAAATTGTACCTTGTTAAAATCTCTGATGATAATCACTTGACTAGATTTGATGTTTTCCAAGGGGTTTGTTCTATCTAACTGGTGAAGGGTATTTATGTGACAGCTGTTTCTCTCCAAGACATCACCTTGTCATTGTCTTGAGCATGTCAGCTGTGATTTTTCAGATATACACCATCATCCCGGCAGACAAGTCAGGAGGAAGGCAAGGAATGGCTACGCTCCCATTCAACTGGAGGCCTGCAAGACACTGGCAGTCAGTCCCCGCTTGTTTCTCCTTCAGCTATGTCTTCATCTGCAACTGGAAAATACCACTTTTCCAACCTGGGTAAATGCTGATTCCCTTCACTGTTTCTCCTCCTCTATAATAGAACCATAAAATTCAACTGTTCATATTTCTTAGTCTGCCAGACTAGGTAGTTTATTTTTAACATCTTCATCACCATATTGTGGTACCTCACTAAAGAAGGGAAACTCATGGTGCTGTTAATGGAGTGGGCCAGGGTACCACCTATTTTGCGCAGAGGAAAAAAAGCACAGATTCTCTATGAGTTGCCCAAGGAGAGAAAAATTTGAGGCAGAGCTGAAAATTGGCTTCTAGTTCAAAGCTACTCATTTTTAGGTTTCACAGTCAGTAAGATTCTCTCCAGTGATTTTAGTGAATGTCAAACACTGAACATTGCTATTTTCCTAAGTATAGGTTTGCTTTCAGACAGACCTTTTCAATGCATTTCAGTAGCTGGACTTGGCTATAACTGCACTGGGCCCAATCCAAATCCTAACCTTGAATGCAATATAGTATTTTGGGATTTGAGTCCCATTGCAGTTTAATTTAATTGCAGGCTAAAATTTAGATTTGATTCTTCTGAATTGTGTTTCAAATTAATCCAACTCAAGCTTATTTTTCTTGATAATTTTATTTTTTTCTTTGATACTGAATAGAAACCACTTTTTTGCATTGCACTTGACACATGCCTAGGTTCACAATGAGCTTTTTATGGTTTAGGCCCTTACTGAGGAATTAGTAGCAACCTTTGAAGTGTTAACACTTCCCTCACTCTGTCACAGCTTATGGCTTCTATAGGTTTCGATCACTCAAAAGAAATTTGATCAGACGTACAAATGTTGGTCTTCATTACATACAGGAAAAGAAGTTGAAATAAGCTAGTTTTAGAAATGAAATTGGATCCTGGCTAAACAAGCCACTGCTTTGAATTTTCCTCCTGTAGTTTTAGACACACCTCTTTGTAAGCAGTGTTGCTTTCACTGTATTATTTTCTGCTTACAATTATCTTATGTTCTTTTTTTCATAGTTCTTGTACTCAGAGGGCAATAAGATCATAGGGTTTAAAATCTATTTTGTCATTGTCCTTTGCTTTTTTCCACTTTCATAACCCTGTGGAATAATTTGCTTTCACAACACAGCTATTCTGGTAGTTTATAACTTAAGGCACATCTTGCATGATCTGAAATAAAAGTCCAAACACTGAGGCTGAATTTGGCTAGACAGTTAGGTTTTCTTCTAGGCATTCAGATTGTGTGGTCCAGGTGACCCATAGCCAGACTATCCATCCTATTGGCAAAAAAATTTTAACAAAAGCTTAAAGTAGGTTCATCAACGCTGTTCTTGATTTCAACTATGACTGACTACACCTATTTACTAGGATGAGATTCAGCTGGCCTGTGCAGGAATTTTTAACCTAATATAGTGGCAGGTGCTCCTGAAAATCAAAGGATAAATGTCTTGTATATGCAAATAAATTTGGTCTTAACAGCAGTCAGTAATACAGGTATATAACAATAAAATACAGATACTGATTAATTAGAAGAGCTGCTTCTAAAAATACTTATGATCCCTTATTCCCTTTTAACTTTTGGATCTCCCCTGTTGATTTTCTGTCTTGGGCTGCCAAAGTGTGTTCAGACACCAGTGTTAGTGTTACCATGTGTTTTACAGGATTAATCTCCAGCTCCAGCTCCTTGGGGGCCATCTGCTTCACCTTTGTTGTGGCTTTAAATGTAGGAATAAAAGCCTTTCATTTTCTCAACAGCATGAAATCCACCTAGCTGTGCTAGTCTTACATTAAAGTTTTGTGCAGAACCAAAATTCACGTAATGGAAATGCGCTTCATTAATAAAGCTTTGTATTCCAGTGAGTCCAACCAACCTATCACAGTTTAACCTTCCTGGACCCAGCATGATGCGTTCAAACAGCATCCCTGCACAAGACACTTCTTTTGATCTCTATGATGACTCCCAACTGTGTGGCAGTGCTACGTCCTTAGAAGAGAGACCACGAGCGATCAGTCATTCAGGTTCATTCAGGGACAGCATGGAAGAAGGTAAGACTGAGTAACTATTTAGATCAGCAAACGTATCCCAAAATAGATATCCAAAGCATGGTCAAATTTTAAAATATTTCTTCTTCACCCCCCACCATGATAACTTAAATGATTTTGTGAAGTTTTTATTAAATTCTGTTGAGTTGGACTCACAAGCATTCCTTATCCTAAAACATGGAAGGTATTTGTTTCACCCAGTGATATGCAATGCTGTGTATCTCATACATGTACAAATACTCTACCAGAAATTCTGGAGGAAGGGAAGCCATTCTTGGAGAATTATTCTTTTTGCCTCTAAATTCGAAATGTCTGAATGTACCTTGACTACTGTGTTTCTCTGCTTTCTTAATCCTACATCTCTGCTTCCTTTTCTTCCCCCGAAACACCAGTGCTACTTAGCATCTCCTTTGTTTGGTAGTCATTTCATCTCCCCACTTTCCTATGGGCTCCTATAGCAAACACTGTGTGAATTTCTGTATTTAAATTCTTTCATTTAAACTGACCTCACTATTTTATGCAGATTATTACTGTTGGCTTTCTTTAATGCTATGTGCTATCTGGAACTTGGTGAATATTTGGTTTGGTTTGGTTTTGGGTTTTGCTCTTTTTCATCTACAGAGCACCTGACAGCTCCTAATTAAAATGCACTGTAACATTTTCTTCTAACTAACATTTCTGGTAAATCTCATGATTTGCAGAATTTCCATGAGTGCAAAGTTCTCACACCCTTTAATTAAACAAAAAAAGACAACTGAAATTCCATGGAGATTCATTCTAAACACCATCTCATCAATCTTGTTTACTGTTAATTGATGACAATATAAATTATCTTTATAACAGGCAAATAAAAAAAGTTTTGCCTTACCCCAAAGCTCAGAGTTATGAGAAAAGTGGGGGGGGGAGGGGGGGGGAGGGAAGTCCTAGATGAAACAATAGACAAATAATACTTCTATTTTTTGATTCCTTCTACTGTATTTTAGATGATACATCAGGCAGACATCTGGGTATGTAATACGAGCAGTAGGGTGCAGGACAGCTCAAGCTGTGAGTTGTCAGCACAGAGAGGATGGCTGACTGCACACAAGAATATCACATAATTCAAGGACAGAGCTGACTACAAGCCCTTTGCTGAGGAACAGAACTATCAAAGGAAACACTGGAAGAATAATAGAGAAAACAAAGCAAATTTATGCATAGAAAAAGAGGTGTTAAATGTAGAATTTCAGTAGTGGGTCACCAGTGTCTTTGCAGAAATCTTTTTCATTGGTTATGTTTCATATCCAGCTGGAGTGGATAACCGTGATCAACCTGAGTAAATGGAAGTTAATGCAGCAGTAATAAACAGTTTTCAGCATTTTATAGTCATTAGAGATTAACATGAAATGATGCTGTTGGAAGGTCAAATGTATATTAAGATAGGAGCTCTGAGGAAGGTTAAAGTGAAACAAGTGAGGTAATGCATAGAGCCACTGTATATGAATGCAGAATGGGAATTTAGCTGAACGATTTAAACCAGAGACTGAAAACCAAACATACTTTGGAAGCCACTAAGTTTCACTGGTCAGTGTACCACATTTCTGTAAATAAAAATACTATATTTAAAGTCCATTTGACGAATCCAAGGATTCTTGTAGTGTCAGGTGTTTGCATACAGATGCCAGGTAGCTATTAATGCAAAATAATTTATTTACCAAACCCTGGCAGATTATAAATATCAAAAAACGTTTTGTGAAACAAAACCAAAAAGAGATAACGAAATAAATTCTCTTTTTTTAAAAATTATCTGTGGGTGTAGCGTTTCTCAGGAAGGTAATCAGAAGAAGAAAGGGGCAGGTTTTTTTACAGTTTCAGTCTTCTTTTGCCATTTCCAGATAAGCCAGTAACCCCATTTTTTGAAGTGCAGCCCTGCAACTCAATGCTCCTGAGGTGTTCCAGGAGCTCCAGGGAGGATTAGGGGAAACACGGCACCACACCTTACAGTTGCCCCTTCCCATGGACTATGGCTACACAGGTCAGCATTGTGCTGAGGAGGGCTTGGGAGCTCACGCCGCAGAATGGGAATTGTTTTCCAAGGCATAGTTAAAATCATTTGCTCAGCTTGGGATGGGTGTATAAACAGCTCGATTTCTGGTTTCTCTAAAGAGTGTATTTATCAAGTGATTTCTTGTCAAAGCAACAAAAGTGATGCTTGGTTTGCTGATAATAATACGAAATGTCATTGGCTTATTCACCTGCCCCATATAAAAGGAAAGTGTTTTTTCTGTATAGGACAATCTGTCTAAATGCAGGGAAATCTATCAATAGCTATTCTGTACTGATAGCTCATCATTTCTCTTTGTGGAAAATTGGTTCTTACTTTAAAAATTTGTTTACTTATTGAGCTACATGGGGGAAGTTTTATGCTTTCATCAATATTTCATGTTATTTTCCTTTTTTTAAAGTACATGGGTCCTCATTATCACTTGTCTCCAGCACATCCTCTCTCTACTCCACGGTGAGTATTGACATTGTAAATAACAGTTCTGCCTGCCTCTGTTCTTGTTCATTGTTCACGAAAATTTCAATACTTTGAGATCTAGAAGAATTAAAATTTTACTGCAATAAAGTAGGAACATTTCTTTTCAACTTTGTACTACTGCATGCTATTTTAGAAAACAGTATTTTCATCTTTTTATATGAATTGCTTATAACTGTTTAAAATCACCTTGTATACATTTTGAAAGCTAAAAAGAAGGTAATGGTCTAAGAGTGTCTCTTTTATGGGGGTCCTTATGCTGTTGTAGTTGACCATTTTGAGGGATTTTTCTTACTTTCAGCTGGTGCACAATTTAGAAAAGTATTTATATCCTGGCACTGTTTGAGGTAAACTTCTTGAAAACCACAAGATTACTTTAGGGTAAGGGAGATACAATTTGCAGTTAAATGTCTACTGATTTTTCTTGCAAGTGACAGCATTTAGATGTGATTTACAAAGAAAATAATAACTTCTAAAAATTTTCATCTTAGGCAGATTAATTAGATTGAGTAATATTTGTTTCTATTTTCAAAAGTAGTTCTGGGTTTGATTGTTTTTTTCTCTATTTTATTGGGTTTTGGTGGGGTTTTTTATGTTATGGGGGTTTTTTTATATATTGTGCATAATTTATTGCTTCAGTCATTCTATTAACAAGAAATCATCCATAGGGGGGTAGCTAAACATGTTTGGACATTCCCTTGCTGATACACAGCAGTTGCTTTGCAACCTACTGACTAATGACAATTACATGCTGCAGTAGCCCCTTTTCACAGGAGAGCAGCCCACTTACCTGCTTCCACCCCAGGCATCCATGACTAGTCTGTGTCCTCTCCAAGCTGCCTGGTGTGGAATAGTGTCAGCTGATGGACTGCTCTGCCCAGAGCCAGCACCTCTGCTTGCCTAGGAATACCAAGCTCGTGCATTTGGATTTGCAGCACTTGGTAGCTGTGTCTCAATGCTAAACTCATGTTAGCTTGAAAGGTATGCATTGTGCATCTGTGCACAGTGGTGCCTCTCCTAGTTCGGTTAAATCATAAAAAGGTTCACACAAGGGCATATCTAAAACACCAAGTACACATGCCTTAGGTTTTACCAGGCCTTAAACTACAAGTTGCAAGAAATTGCAGTCCAGACCAGTCCTGAATTATTCGGAAGCAGGGATGGGGGATGAAGGCTGGGAGGAGTAGAATGTATACACAGACTGGCTGCACATGAGGTATGACTAACATTCACAGTTAAGCTTCTCACTTAACGTTTTGGTGGCTGAAAAAATCTTTAGAACTATTTCCCTGTCTATGATACACTATGATCAGTTTGCATGGGAAGGGTGTGTTAAAAATTATAATTCAAGTTTTGATGTAAGATTTTAGAAGAATGTTATGAAACTGATAGACGAAAAAATCAAGTTATAAAGTGACATGGGGTGCTTTCAGCACCCAGTAAGTCTGAAATATCTGTGCCCTGATGTTGTGTAATGTAGCAAGAGATTACTAATGCTTACTATTTAAATAACCTGTTATCTTTCAACAGAGCATCTTGGAAGTATTAAATAAATCCCATGATAGTAAAGAATAGTATTTTTCCTGCAAAATTAACTTTATACTGTTTACCCAGGTTCATACTGTAAATATCTTCTGAAATGTCTGACTGTGAATTCACGTTGCAGCTGAGCCCCGCTTCTGAAGTAATGGATTATATAGGCAAGATAATGGAATTTACAGAAAAATCTGTTAAGGGCCAGAAGGAAATTGGTAGGACAAAATTACCAGGATTGACTTTTAGGGAAGCTTTGTGATCTGAATTTCTTCTGCTTGATCCTTCTGTGAAAAGAAGTTTAAACTTTTCAGCAATTAATCAAAAGATGATGCACAAGTGGAGTACAGAAACATGAAAAGTTAAACACTCAGTATCAAATCAGCTGAATAAAGAGAGCAATAGGATAGTTTCACAGGGTTATCTCAATAAAATGTATTTATCAGATTTCTCAAGCACTGTTTTAAGCTTTAGTGCTTAGGTTTTCTGTGACCTAATCACTGGAGACATTCAGACAAAGTACTAAATCAAGATCAAGACTTGTATGTATAATTACCAGAGGAGAGTTGCAAATCTTCAAGTTATTCTCTGAAGATTGTTTCTTTAAGGATTAGCATATGAGATTCAGAAGAGACATTTCGTTATTTTCATTACACAAGTCCAATGATACAGAAGTTCTGCATTCACTACTATTTTCTGTATATATTGGCTTTCTTCTTGACTTGCATTTGGGTTTTCAGGACTTAACTTGCATAGACTGGAAATCTGGCTTATAGAGATACACATTTGGTTTCACAGGAAAATACACCATGTAAGCAGACATAGTAGACTGATTCAGTTTTGGCAGTGAATACATCTAGCTCTCCAGGTAATAGAAGAAAATATGATAGGTTGTCTCCTGTATTAATCCTCTCCTGCTCAGTAGGTGAAACACTTAAATTTTCACATATTTAGTTAATTGCCAATTTCTCACACTGGTTCTCAGCATTAGCTACACTTTGACTCCCTAGGCTTCATTGATTGTGCTAACCCGTGCCCAAAGGGGCTGTGTAAGGATGTGTCATTTGTACCTCAATATTCTGAGACTTCAAAAAAAAGAAAAAATAATCCTTGTAAGGATGGGATGCATGCATATGATGGAGAAGTAGAGTGAGAAAAAGAATTTTTTTCCTTTTAGAACCTATTGAAACAAAGGCTGATCCTGAGTTATAATAGTGTCAGCATGAGCTTAAGTAAAAACTGCTCAGATGTATTTGATTTTCATATTTTATTTTTTAAGCTGATAGTATGTCCAGAATCCTGTTCTTTCTCATTCATTTACTTCTTTCACTGCGCACAAAATCTGACATGTGTGAGCCACCTCTCTGAACTCAGGGAGAGAGGCAACACTTCCTTGTGCAGTGAGGGAGCTGTAGCAATTCCTTCATCAGCAGGTTCGGTGGTCTAAGGACAAGCACCATGTCCCCACATGGCAGCTTTAGAAAGAGATGTCCAACCCTAATTTTTATCTTTTGTTGTCACAGAAGAAATCATACAGGGACATGGTCATCCTCACTCCATTTGTGACTTCCCATGCACTACATATTTGATGTAACAATAATGGGAATAGATTTTTTTTTTTTTTTTTCCGAAGGCAGATCTCCTTGTTGCAAACATAGATCAGAAAGTTAGTGTGTCACAGCATGTGTGTCATGTCAGTGCTGGAAAAAAAGTATCATTATATTAAATCATCCTCACCTAGTGACGTGTCAGGTATTACAGTAGTTTCAGCCAAACGCATTTCCAAGTGTTGCCAAGGTAAATATCATATCATCACAGTCTGTTTAGTGACTGCTCACAGATAAGCATGTATGGAAAGAGGCATTTTCCAGAAGTCTTCTCCCTTTACATCAGGTAAAGCAAGAAAACATTTCTATTATAAATCATTAAAATCCTAACAGCACAAAACTAATGCCTAATACAGGCTTAAAATGAGCTATAATAATTTGTAATAACACAGAATAAGGCAGATAGGCCAATGTCAGAAAGTCTTCTGAAGAACTTACCTTGGGTTTTCTTCGTGTTTCAGTGCTATTTATAGATAATTCTTCTACCTACATTTTCCTTTTACCGCTTACTTCTCTTCCACATAGTGTTAGACTGCTTCTCTGAACTTGGGCCACCTCAGACCATGGGGTGGATTGATTTCCAGTACATTAACTGACTCTTATTTTATGTTATGAAAGGGTTCCTTTCTCATGGCATGCTATTCTTTTCCATTAGAATCCCACTGAAGCAAGATTTCTCTGACTGCCAAATGTCCCCTAAATAGGACAAATCCAGTGCTCAGAAATTGAATTACTTTCAAAGGTTTGCCCTGCAATGGTTTAGTTTCTTAGCTTGTTGAAAAAGGCTGCTGAGTAAATAACATCAATATATGACACAATACATTACAAAATTATTAAATAATAGTAGCAAGTTTAATTGAAAACTTTAACATGCCTTGACAGCCCTTAATATTTTGTTCAGTATTCTGTATGGAAGAAATTATATTAAACTGCAAGTTCCCCTCACCTTCCCCAATGTATGTACAGGTATGGTCTCAATTTAGCAGGGATTAGTTATTATCGTGTCAGGAATATTGCTTGGTATGCAGTAAAACAAATATAAGTCTGGGAACCTTAATAATCATTGCAGCATAAAAGCTTTTTATGTCAGACTAAGGTCCATGCAGTGAGAGCATAGTAAATTTTCATTTACATTTTAGAAATTTAGCTGCACTTTCTGCAGTTCTGGTCCTGTTTTCCGTTTCGCCACTCATTCATTTTGTCAGTATGCTGGCAAGCTCTTTGGGGTTTCAGCTGGAGCCTTGCCAAGTAAGTTGAAAAGAGTTCCATTTATTGTTTTTGCTGGATACCTTCCTTAAATGTAATGGATGCATGAAACTCTTCATTTCACCTCAGTGTAGCTGGCTTTTATATTCTATTACTGCAATTATGTTGCAGAGTCATTCTAAGCCATTTCTTCCTTGTTTTCTTTCAGGCAGAAGAAAAGGCACATTCAGAGGTAAGAACTTTTCCTCATTTTTATACTCATGGTGTTGCCTTACATTATTTTACAGTTTATTGTTTCCCTGCTATGGCTAAAGTGCCTAGGTGGTGGGGAAAACACACCCTGTGTCTTTGTATCACTTTTTAAGAAGTATGGGTGAAATCCTGGTGCAGCTTTTAGTGTACTAGAAGGTGTTTTCTTAGCATTGTGCTGGAGAAAGCCTCCTGGCTGCCATTCTGAAAAGATGAAAAGAATCAGGGGGAACTGAGCATTGAGTGGAGGAGTTGTGATAGGTCTGATTTCAGACTTAATACCACTCTGTGCAGGATCTAAGGGATTGTGCAATTCAAGTTAATGTACTGCCTTTTAGGAGGAAAAATACTTCAAATGATTGCTTTGAACTTCTCTCCCTCACATTTTGCATTATATTAAATTTCTGAAACTGACCACTTTGATGGATTTCAGAGCAATGCAGATTGATTTCAGATATAAATCAAATTTGACGTGGAAAATAGCTTCTTTCTCCTCGCAGTGTATAAGAATGGGTGACAAGCCTGGGTCAGCAGCTGGATACAATTACAGCCTTTCTCAAAATGAAGTCCTGGTTGTATTAAAAGGGCACCAAAGAGTAGCAGCCATAAAATACAGCACCAAGGGGTGCACTTCCACTTCACAGGGTTACATGCCTTCCAAGTCCTGCCTTTATACTGCTCCTATTTTTACAATTCTAATCAAAGAAAAAGTCAACAAAAAGATATTTTGAGTAAATTGAACAAATAAACATACCCTTCCCTTCTTGCTGCAGTATATTTCAATATAATTTTGTCTAAGCTCACTTCTCTTAAAGCAAAGGAGCTCAGTAGTGTAAATTACAATTCCTCACTTTATTGCCTTTTATATAGGGCTGTACATAGAAGTGAAACAACATTTCTTTCCTGTGTGTTTCTACACACTTTTCTCAGTATCTGGGTCTGCTTGAAGTGCTCTTACAGAAGATGTTGAACAGCTCTTCATGAGACTTACCTTTGTCTAGTTGCAAGAACATGATGAAAGTGTAGCTTAAGCTGGAATGCCAAATAATTGCATTTAAAAACCAAATAGAAAAGTTAGAAAAATAAAAAGATCAGTCTAGGATGGAGAACAGCTCAGTAATCTACCCCTGTTGCACTGAGGTAGTGTAAATGAATGAACCATTTTTGTGTTACAGAAGTACAGAAACTTGTTCATTCTGAAAGCTTATGCGATATTCCTTGTGGTTTTCATGGGAGTCATAAAACTAAAGTACTGCAATATTCTTTACTAGTGACTGTTACATGTTCCCTTTCCTAGGCTACTTTTACCCATTTTACTTCTCTAGTCTGGAATTATTTCTTTTATGTCTGAACGTGAAAGGTTCTTCAAAGTGAAACTACATGCTGTGCTTAAGTTCAGTACAATGCCCAGAAGTCCCTGTAAGATCTCAAATAGGGTAAAATGAGCTTAAAATGATGTGCAAACTTCATGCTTGATATCTACCCCAGCTGAAATGGAAACAGATATTTTTCTTAAGGATTCTGTTTTTCATTAAAGGATACAGGAGTCTTGAATTAAGTTTAATTCCATGTCAACAAGCACATTTAAAGCTACTTTTTTTTTTTTTAAGTTGGCAAGCAAATTTTTGAATACTATATAACTTTTAAAGAGGCTGCATGTTTGAATTTCAGGGACTGTAGGAAGCATGTACTACAGAAAAAAAACGGCTACTTTACCTCACCTAATTTTAGACATCCGTAAAGAAAAAATCTGTCTGAGGTAGCCGTCTAAGCCTTCTTCATGCCAGGCAGTGTGGGAGTAAATTTTTCACTTTATCTTAGTCTAATGTAGACATTTAACATATGTTGGTAGCATCATGTCTGCAGTCAGGCACAGTGAACATCACCCAAATGCACTCATGTTTCAAAACCTCAGGCCACATCCAGGGCACCTCTCCTGATTGTGCTAAGCATATGTTTGGAACTTATGGGATTTGGTAGAAACCCATGACATTTCCCTTGCAAACAGAGGACAGTACATATGAAGTAATTAACCATTTGCCTGTATGTACTTCCTTAACTGGAGTCTTAGCTCATACACTGTTTAAGTGCTAGAAAACAGCTGGAGCAACACTAAGAGACTTCTTCTAATAATTCATATTTCTGAATAAAATATATTCTGAGGATAAAATGTGAAGCTGAGACATTGTAAACCTATCGGTGATCTCTCAAGAAAACATACAAAAATAGCCACAACAAATAAAATTGCTGACATACTGATAGCAGGCTGTTGTTTCTCTAGCAAATTCAGAAACTGCGGAGAGAGTTGGTTGCATCACAAGAGAAAGTTGCTACCCTTACTTCTCAGCTTTCAGCAAATGTAAGTATTTTTGGTTTTGACAATAAAGAATACAGTATCAATAGCTCTTACTCATATAGTCTGGGAAACTTTTGCTATTTATTTATTTATTTGTTTGTTTGGAGTTTTTCTTAAATTAATTACTTCATGAAATGTCTATGTTGCCTCAGTCTCAAGTTGAAGAAATCTTGCAGAAATGGTAAGTGGACAGTGGAAATGGAGAGTTTCCACACTTTGGATGTGACAGTCCTATCCTGTTGAGTTTCACTCTTTTCTCAGAATCAATTACAAAAAAAGCCCAAAAGCAAGGGGACACAACCAAATAAAAGGCATGATTTGTGTACTGTGATAGAATTCATTAGAGTGTCATTGCCAAAGATAAACCCTGCAAAATGCACAGATATGAAGGGAAGCATGTACATGCATATACAGAATTCATATGCTCCAAAAACAGTGCTCATATATAAGTACTGAAAACTCAGCTATTTCACAGAGAGCTTCCTGGTGTTCCTTTGAATTGACATATATTGGTTAGATGAGTCATTGAACATGTTATCTGAAAATAATGCCAGATACAGAATGCTGCCTACAATCCTGTCTGGTTACTGTGGTGTCAGATGAAGTCACTGGATAGTTACTGAACAATCTGTAGTATTTTGATTCTTAAATGCAATTCAGAATATAATTATCATTTCTTCTGTGAAGAAAATCTGAGATGCAGTTACAAGAATGTATCATTTTGCAGTTCAAGAAAGCAGTTTCTTGATATCTTGGGTAACCCATAGAGTACCTTTTTTTGAAGTGTAGGTGTCCTGGGTATTTAGATTTATAAATACTACTGTAATTTTAAAGAAGTTATTTCATGTTGTGAGAAGAAAATCTCTAGCTCTGTGAAAGCTGCTTGTTCTCTTAGAACTTGCACACATGAAAATGTTGAAGAGCTATGCTTAGCACTTTCTTCTCTGTTCAGATAGCTGCAGAGCACCTGTGGGTATTTGTACACCTGTAGCAGTGTAGGTTGCCATACTCTTCTGGGTACTGAGAATGATTATGTGGGACTTCGCAATGTTTGTAAGTTCAAAATCTAGATTCTGAGTTGGGTTATTCATTTGAGAATGTATAGCTAGAATAGCCAGCATATCTATATTGGGTATAGGGTTCCTTCACTCACGTATTTTAGATACTGACCTTCATCTTTACCAGTCTGGGCAGTTCTTCATTCACCTATCCTGAGAAGAACAAACTAAAACCCACACTGAAAGGTCAGAAGACCTAATTTAGCATGCCTTGGGTAGCTGGGTTTACTAATGGGTCTGTTGTTCTCTGCCGGGCACTTTTCTTTCCATCATGAATGCCGAGGTGCACAGCTGTGCATGGAAATGGGGAGCACAGGGACGTGGTCCATGGCTGGGCTTGTGACACAGCACAATCACAGACACACCCCTCTGAGTGCCCTGGTGTTATGCAGAGGAGTTATCTTGATTCCAGCAAGCCCCTGATTTGGTGACAGATGTGTCTGCCCAGAGTCAGAAGTTGGCCTCGATGATCATTAAAGGTCCCTCCCAACCCAAACCTTTTCATGATTCTAAATAGAGCTGTCACATCAGTAAAACTAAATCATTTGCCTTTGGTAGGCTTGTGCTCAGTGCCTGTTCCAGGTGATAAATCAGACCGCAGTACCATTCCTCTCTTTACTCTGCAGCCAGAAAAACAGTTTGCGCTTCTCTCCTTCCACTGGACCAGCATATTCTTTCTAACTGCTGTGTTGAAAGGCAGAGTTGAAAGATTACTCTACTTAGTCTCCATCACTTTTCAGTCAACCCAGAAACACTGTAGTCTCTAATGCAGCAACAGGTGCAATAAGGTGAGGATGTCAGAGCATTTTCTGCAGCTGAGAAAATGAAAGCATTGTTTTGTTTGTTTGGACAAACTGTGTCCAATCTCTCCTCAGTGTTATTTAGAATTCCTTCACTGTATCTATGGCCAGTAGGTCTTTCTATGGAGTAAACACCATACAGGCTGGTTTCTAATAACATTACTTATTCTAGACAAATTTTCAAAGCCAGCTCCAAGTTACAATCAGATTTGGCCCATAATTCAAAGAAACTGAGTCAAGATAAAACGGGGTGTTTTGGCTTGGTTTTCACTCAAACTAAATCACCTGCATGGGTAAGAAATAAATTTGGGTTGATCTGTATAAATCAGATTGGATTGTTGGGAATCTGGTCCTATCTACTGTCTCTGGGCTTCAGAACACCTAAAAAGAATGCTTTTCCACTGATCTAACTGTAAGGGCAATATTTTCAATAGGATAGTTAAAAATATATGCATATACATCTGGGTTTGCCTATCTAGAAGTACCACATTTAGTTATTTAAGCATGTTCTTTTGACTGTTACACACCTTTTAATCCATCTCCACGGAGACATTCTTTAAACTCTAAACCTATAAGAAACCCTAAGGCTGATCCATTTAGCACATGCATTTTTTAAATGGTACAAGAGAAATCTTCCCTATTGCCAAATCCTGAACATGTAGAAATTCCTTCACAATTAAATTTTTCAGGAGCCTGAAGCTTCGAGGCTTCAAAATCTCCAGGCATGAACAAGATTGCATTCACAATTAATACAATCTTAAAGAAAAATAGTTATTACTGGATATTGGGAATAAATATTTTTGTCAGGATGTTCTCATGAGATACATACTTTACAAAACCAAAAAATTGAAAAGTAGTTCACAATAAATCTGGTCCTGAGGTTTCTCTTTCTGGTACAGAACTTGTAAAGCATTAAAACAACACTTCCACTTAAATCCACACAATCAAAAGAGACTGCTTAAATGTGTTAGCACTACTTCTGTCAGTCTGTCGAGCACTTTATATAAAAGAATTCTATAAAGTATCTCTTAAACATGAGAAATAAATTCCAGCTTGAAAGCAGAGAGTATATTCAACTATTTCATTGTGGTAGAGTCACTGAAATTTAGTCTACTTACAGAATTGATATTTAAATGCCTGCTATTTTCAGGCTTTCATAAAACTTCTGAGAGTAATTAACAAACAATTGCTTTAAATTGACAAACTTATAGAAAACCTAGATGGGCTTCTAAATTTCATGAATTTGTACTGCCTTTGCAATGGTTTCCTTGCATATATTCATTTATCATTTCTATTCTAAGAGACATATTTCACTAGTTGCTGCCTTTTAAAGGAGAAATAGTCCTAATCACAAAATCTGGAATTTATTCTCAGAGAAGAAATTAAATCTCTGCATGAATAATACAGCTGTGACCCTCATTTCGAGTCATGTTTCCATGTCAGTAAGGCCAAGACTTGAATGAACGTTAAGTTTAATGCAGAAAAGTTTGATCACTGCCTGTCTTCTCTGTGGATATATCCATCTCTGGCAGACAAAGAACTCTATGAACAGAGTACCTTCTGTGGTGCCTTCGCTAACCAGAAAAATGCTCTGTCCTTTCTGATGCTTTTGCTATAAATGCATTCATCTTAGCATTAGTCCCAAGCTCTTCCAAATTTCCGTACCTTCCCTGACTGAAAATAGGCAGCACTTTTTGCCTTGCTGTGGTCTGGAGAAGGAAACTGTTAATAGCCAGAAATCTTGTTCCCTCATTGTTCATCTCAGGTGCAAATTTGTTGTTACCACTCCCCTTTGTAGAACTAATCAAAAGTATTGCACACAGGTGAAAAAAGAGCATCTTATTCATCTTGTTTCAGCACTATTTGTGCCTGTCTTTGCTTCTCCACTGAATACTGTCAGTGACATTAGTAGATAAGTCGTTAAAAGACTGGCAGGTTGAAATTTTATTTATTTAATCAAGCCTTTGCTTGATACATTATTATATACCAAAATCTGTCAATTGCAAGTTACAGCATTTCTCAGGCATTTCTGAAAACTCTGCTAAAAAATTTCTTACTTGGTTTCAGTTATTGTTCAAGTTTTGTTGGCTGGACTCAAGTACTGTGTTTGATTTCATCAGTTCACTTCATTTGATTAACCCCAAAGTGCCAAAGTGTTTTCCCTGCATATGATTAAATTCAAGCAGGGTCCAGCTGTTGTTTGGATGCTTAATTTACAGATTTTCTCTGAGATTCTTGCTTTACCCCTGGCATCCCTCGCAGTGCATCTGAAAGGCAAATCTCAATGCTAATTCAGAAAGGGCCTGTTTTCAGTGCAGAAAATGTCCAACCAGCAGACTTCCTACGTGACTGACATGGGCTCAAATTGCAGTGAGCAGCCTGACCCAGCCTGCTCAGAGGGACTTTGATCAGTGCTTTGTACTGTACAAAGCTGAAGGTGCATGCTTGCAAACTGTAGTAGAGCCAGGATGCCAGTCGAAAGCAGAGGGGGTTTGCTGGCCAATGCTCTGGTTTGGCCAGCTCTGAACCACTATCCTCCAGCCAAGCAGCAAGGGAACAGCAGGCAGCGAACAGAAAAGGTCACCAGATGTGCAGCTGCTGCTTGCAATCAGCCCGATCTCTTCTGGCCTTTCACACCTCCTTTCATTCAGCCGTGTCAGGTGGGAGGAACTTTATTTATTTACCTTTGCTTTGTAAATCTGAACGCCACAGGTCAAATGCTGATGTGTTTTAGAAGATAGATGTTTCATATGTGAATGTCATGTTCAGGATAGGCTGTACACCTGAGAGCTGAGGTATTTGGGATTTGCCTGGCTGGGATAGTTTACTAAGAAGGAAATGTTTAAAATCAAATCTGTTGTCTTACCACTGAAGCCATTCCCTCAGCATACATGTCTTTGGCTGTTTCCAATGGGAATTTCACACGTTAATAGGAGTCAAAACTAATTCATACATGAAGGGTATCTACAGATTAAGAGCTGTACATCTATGCATCTAACATGTATGTCATGTTAATGATGGATATATTTTGCTGTAGGCATTCTCCAAGTAATGCCCACTTACTTAACTCTAATTCTAGGATGTCTATTTTCGAGTACAAATACTGCATTCAGTTGTGAAGTCATACTTCTACTTTAGAATGAGCGTTATCTAAAACACGTGTAATATTCAGGCTACTCTTTGAAGTATTGCAGTGATGTGCGTATACCGTGAATGGAACTACTGAATTTAACACAGAGATTTCTAAGGTGTGAGGCTGGCTATAACAAAAAAAAAAAACCACCACCACCACCACCACCAACAACAACAAAAAACAAAAAACAAAAAAAACCCAAAAAACCCCCACAAGAAAATAATATTTTTACAAGAATGAAAGAAGGGAATTTTAGCTAAATTAAATAATCCTCAAAAATTACCAAATTTGTAAGTGTAAAAAAAGTTTATAATTAGAATTTTTCAATTTCTGATGAACATTATTAAGGTTCAGATACTTCTTTCCTTTTGCTTTGTTTTATGAATTATTTTGCATTTAACTGTTTAAATGTGACGCCTGATCACAAATGGGAATATATCCATATACATACGTTCTATGTATATTTCAACACACATGTAAGTCTACTGATAATTTAGCCTTTTTCATGCTAAATTTTCTGGTTTTGTTGTATGGTATTTCTTTAGGGAAGGTCTGCTTAAGTTTTCAACAAGTAGATGTTCCTTAGACAGCTGAATAAATTACTATTAGCTACTATGGAGAAAGGCAGCACAGTTTATTACCCTGAAAGTAAAATTAATACTTCAATAGAAGAGTATTTTGTTGTAATAAACATTTAAAGAAACGAACAATGCAATTAAGAGGTTTTTTCCTTGAATAGCTTTTGTCAATGGGACTCTGAATTATATTTCTTTATTATTAGGAAATCAAGACCTGATAGTCTTTATCTGAAATGAGTTAGGAAAAATGCATCATCCTGATCCAATTACATTTATGATGCAAAAAAGTTGGTACAATTTTGCCAGAAGGTAATGTACTCTGTCACAGGCTGAGTTTTAGTAAGAATCCTTGTGACATGGCTGTCTTTCTCTAAATGCTGTCAGAAAATAACAGTTTCAGTGACCTTTGATGACATTTTTAATGATGCTTTTTAGTACTTAATTTTTCCTATCATTTCCTTGTGGTTTTTTTCATGTACAATACAGGATGAAATGTTAGTTATGGAATGGGAAAATACTTTGCACAAATATGCATCATTTGTTATGAAAGTACTGTGGTTATTACAGTCTAATTGTGAGAAACGCACAAAAGCAATGCATAATTAAACAAATTATTCCTGTTTTCAAGCCCTCAGTCCCCACTGTAATTCTCAGAGTAAAGCAGAACCACAGGCCATCAGCCAAGCCATAGATTTTTTTTTTTTATGAGGCAGAGAACAGTGAGCTCCATTAGTTTCCTGTTAAACACAAGTAATGAAGAGACATTTGGCTAAAATTCTGTAGTAGTGCATCTACTTTGATTATGTTCTGGGTCAGTGGTCATCAGCTTTGGAAATAAAACACCATAGATTAGTCTGGATGTTTTTAACATGTACCTATTAATAAAGTGAAAAGTAAGCTTAAAAATTAGTTACTTTCATTTTCTCAGAGGAATAGAGTAGTAAAAACAACCAAAGGCTGTAGTATTGATTGACAGGTTTCCAGGTTCATTTTATTTGAGATTATAACTTCAACAATTTAGCCTACATAACAAGTGTTACAATGGGAATATATACAGTTACTATTTAATCTTTAAGAAATTGCATATGTATCTAGTCTTATGTTTATCAGAAGTTAGTCCTTGTGGTATGTGTCCTTTACCAAAAGAGTTATCCCCAAGATATCCCTGCAAATGCAGAAAGCAGGTAGATTGACCACTATACCCTTAAGTAATTAAGTGTATAATTTACTAATAATAGAATTTGCAAGGAGTAAACTTTTAGTAACTTTAGTAAGACTAAAATAAGCATCTTTCAAGATACCTAAATATTTATAGCAATCCAAAATTAGTTTAAAAAAACCAAAAACTACTCATCAGTATAACAGCTCTGAAGTGCAGATGCAGAAGTAGCCCACTATTATATATATGATAATCTTCTATTTGAGGGATAATATATAGAGCAGGGTGGCAAGAAGCTCATTTCCCTCTCCTAAAATGCAGAACAAAATCCTTTTCGGACCATGTCTTTTCTTGATTATACCACGGATTCAGTACAACCACATACATTCAAACAATTTCGACTATGCTTGTAAAAGCATGCAAATCTGCAACTGAAAAATTCGCCAGGCACTGTGTGTGCCTGCACTGCTATAATAAAAAATAAATTTTCTCCGTGAGGAAGCTCAGTTAATCCATTTGCGCATATAAATATGGTGGGTTTGAGTTATATTTCCAAGTGGCAATGTTTGAAAACTTTGCCTATTTCCACTTTTGAGATGGTAAAGAGAAAATAAACATTTCCTTATGCTTTTACAATTTGATGTTGTGAGGGAAGCGGATGGAATTTTATGGACTTTCATAAAAATTAAATTGTTCCTTTCCCTTGGTTGTAGAAGCTGGCTTAGCATATTGGGGTTTTTATGACCACTTGCTCTTCTTTGCCTACAAAACTCGATGCCAGTTAGATCTGATGAAGTATCATTTGTATAAATTTAGCTTGCATACAGTGTAGGATACTGGTTGGTTAGAAAAAAAAATAAAAAGAAGGGTTTAATTTTTAAAAATATTTTTATCTGTTTCAACATTATTGCTTTTCTTACTGAGAAGTAAGACTTCCAGTTTTCAAGATTGTTTTATATATATTCACAAATATTATAAATGTTATATTTCTATTTTACAACAGTTATTCATTACTTTTATACACACACAAACATATATGATCACTATAGTATTACTAGACTAAGCAAAGATCTTTTGTAAGACTGTGATATTTTTTGTTTGAGACTCAGGATTTTTCTGAAATGTTTTATTTGTGAAGTTAAAATTTTCTTTTCAAGATAAAGTATTTGAATTCTTGTTTTAAAATGTCCAGTAATTGAAAATAATTCCTCCTGGACTTCTCTTTAGGAGCAGACTCCTTTTGGCCAATATATCAGTAAACTCAAAGCAGGGAACTAAATCCATAATTCATTTCCAGGCAAAGATACCTGAGCTAATCTCATTGGGGGCTAAAGAAGCCTGAGGAACACTGGGTTCATTTAGCTGAATCATCTATCCAACTTAGCTCAGTCCGAGTTTAAACGAATATTAAAGAGCTGGAGAAAATGTGCTTGCAGGAAAAGCATACTTTTAAAAGTCAAATAGATCTGGGAAAATTGTTCTATTATCATGACATATGCTGTCTTTCTTTCACAGGCTCATCTAGTAGCAGCTTTTGAAAAAAGCTTGGGAAATATGACAGGCCGATTGCAAAGTCTAACCATGACAGCTGAACAAAAGGTAGGTTTATCAAATGGATGCTTTAATGTAGAAAATAGTCAGCAAATTATATTAGAGTTTTGTTTAAAATACACTGAAAGGGAACAGGGACATCTGTGACAATAAGATAGATTTTTTTGTAATGGTTGCTGCAATCAAATCTTCATGAATGTCTAGCAGCATCTGGAAAAAACTATGCAGCATCAGGTTTACGCAGACTGTGTCATAAAATAGTTTGAAGATAAAATCTTTCGTTTCCAGAATTCAATTAAAATATGTGCAACTCTAGGTTTACTCCATACTGAAAGATCCTGTAACAAAGACTTGTCATAAGCTGCTGGAGTGCTTCAATCCAGCCTTCCAGCACCTCCACAATAATAGAATTATAGGAAGGGAAGAAGTTTAAGTGGACAAAAATAGCCCCATTGAGAGAATTTATGAAAGTTAGGCATCCTATCCGTAAGTAAACAGTTTGAGTTTTCACTGTGCTGTTTTGTCTATTGGGTGGAAAAAAAATCTAAACCTGACAAGGAGTAAACTTAATGTGAACCCTTGTACCAAGCTCAGGATTAAGAGGCTGCTTAGCACCTTCCAGGACTGAACTTCTGCAACTTTCTACCCGTATGAATTTTGAACAGTATCCTATTAATGGAAAGGCCTCCTTGAGCCAAACTGTGAAAGAAACCGTTTATCAGTGAGCTGTTAGTCACCACTGGAGTCTGTCACTCTCTACAAAAATAAATTTTCAGAGCACCAACAGATGAAGTGTGGTGAGACTCATTGTGAACTGGATAGGAAATATTTGTATTGCTTGCTTTTTTTTCATCCTGGGGAGTGGGGGGAAGAACACAACTGCAATGAAATTTTCTGAAAACAAAAACTTCTAACTATTTTGCTAAGTATAATTCCATCAGAAAGTTTTCTTTCCAGAAGGGGTTAAGCAGTGACATTGAAACAGAGCATCTCCAAGTTTCTTTCCCAAAATATTTAGAAAATATTCCTTTCCTTTCCTTCTTTATTGCTCAGTTTAAATTCCTTTAACTCTCATTATATAAGTACAGAACTGGACAGACAGGGAAGTAATAAAAACAATAATAGAAGTTTTTTTAAATAAAAATCGGCTGTGCATTCTAATACAGAGCTTCCTGCACTCAAGCTGAGTAATTTTACTTCAACTTGCAAGACAATTTCTATTAAACAAGGTCTTTTAAATTAAATTAGTATTTAACAAATTAAATCTTTTGAATTCATCCATTAAACATTGGCCTCACATATTAAATGGTAATTCACATGGTTTCATTGTCTTTTGCAATAAAGTCATTGAGCTTCTCGTAAGTTTGTATTGAATAGTTAGTTGAGACCTTTTTTTAGATTACTCCTTACTAAAACTGCTTTCTTCTTAAAAATGGCATGATTGCTTTATATAAAATAAATGAAAAAGAATATGTTAGTTGACTTCAATATCTTTGGAGAGAAAGTATCATTCTTTTTATTGTTGCCTTTATGTTCACCTAAGGAGTCCCATGATCTTTAATTTGAAATCTTATCTTGTAATTTTTTCTTTTAGCCTAGACAAACATTGCTCTTTTGCCATTATTTTGATCTCTCTTTGCTCTTTCCACAGGAATCTGAGCTTATAGAGCTAAGGGAAACCATTGAAATGCTGAAAGCTCAGAATTCTGCTGCACAAGCTGCTATTCAAGGAGCCTTGAACGGCCCCGATCATACCCACAAAGGTATGGGTTTGTCATTGTTAAAATAAATGCAGAATTTCTTCCCGGGGGGAAAAAAAAAGCTAAGTCGCTAGTTTTGTATTGTTTAGGAGCTCTGTTGCAAGGGCAAGCACATTGTGCAGTGAATGGTAGGCATACTTCTTGTATTTCCAGAGCTGGAAACCTTGCACAAGCTTCCTGGCTGCCAAAGTTCCTGGGGCTTTATCTTCTTAGAGCTAGGTGGCCGGGAATTGATGAAGAGTTCACGGTGTCACTGCAGTTGTCTGCTGAAGTGCACCCAAGACGCCAGAGAAGTCTTATGGTATAACGTGGTTACAGCTTGGAAGTCCAATCAGATTTGTAGCTTTGTAAATTGGTGTTCTCATTGTTAAGAGATGGACAGCAGCCCAGCTCCTTCATGAAGTGCTAAATCAGTGTAGTAAAGCAAGTTTTAAATTCCAGATGTCAAATTAATTTGTCATTGCAGTTAGGCAGATATTGCATGATAAATATATACTTCAAAACTGCCTGTTGATAAGCAACAGCAAAGGAATGACTTGAAAAAAATAATCGCAGTATTCATTTTTGAGAGTGTTATTGATCTTCCATTAGAGAGATCATTATTTAGGTGTTTGCCTTAAGGTCATTTCACTACATGACTTCAGTGTAGCAAAGCAAATTTCTAGGAAGTGGAAAATAATCTAAAAAGTAATTTCCCTTGGTATTAGTGGGCATGTTCTGCAAGAATAATTTCCAGTGATGAAGATATAGTTATCAGAGACTTTCAAGAAATTGAAACTCAAAAGCCTCACCAACCATTTTTAATCTTCTCCACTTCTTGATTATTTTGTTTCATTCATTTTTAATGAGCTCCTGCCTGTTTATTTCCATCATGGTGTATTAGAAGGTAGCATCTAATGCTGATTAGGGCTGCTAAAAGTGAAGTAGTGCCTACACTCTTCAGAACTGTAGTACATTTGACAATAGTATGTCGAGTAATCCATGTGTAACAGCCACTGCTCAGCTGTGAGGGTACACGTGCATAGGTTGCTGTGCAGGGTCATTGTCCTCATGGCAAGAACAGCCCAGTTTGGAGAAGCCCTAAGTGCTGGACTAATTGTATGCATCCCGCTTCATCTCGATGAGGTTTCTTACGGACTTCAATAGCTTGAATCTGAGCCACTGCAAGCATCAATGCCATCTATGTTCATTTAGACTCCCTTTGAGGAGGAAGATGCTACAGAAATATAAGAATTATTATTATATTCAAACAGAGACAGATTTCACAGTAACTTCTTTTCTTTAGATTTGCGTATAAGGCGGCAACATTCTTCAGAAAGTGTTTCCAGTATCAACAGCGCTACAAGTCATTCAAGTATTGGCAGTGGTAATGATGCTGATTCCAAGAAAAAGAAAAAGAAAAACTGGGTAAGTACTCAGCAGGTTTAAACCTGTCTTTCAGCTATTATGTTATTTCCTAGTGTCTGAGTGACAAGACGGTCCATTTCATCTAAAATATTCGTGTGGGGCCAGATAGATATCAAAAAATTCGTGTGTACCTGTAGTGTAACACTACAAGCAAACTAAAAATTATTGAATATCAGCAGCGGTTTATTTGCATAAGTCAGAGTAATTAAAACAAAACAAACAAAAATACAAGTAACAGCTACAACAACAAAACAACAACAACAACGATTTAAAATAGCTGTTGTGACCAAAACCATCTCTGGGCCACATTGAAACCCTGTTTGATTTTTATTCAGTTGGACTTTGGTTCAAAAGCTTGACTCAAATATATTACCCAACTATGGAGGGAGTTGAAATCTGTTAAGAATTCTCACCTGAAAGTAGTACGATGTTTAAAGAAATTAGGATGTTTCTCATCCGCAACATACAAATACCACATACTGCTAAAGGTTTAATCAAATATTTTCAGTAAACAATCAGAAAGTGTTTTTGTTGTTTAAAAAATATTATCTGCATAAACATTTGTTTTAAAATACTGATGAACCATCATTCCCTTGATTTGTAATTCCACACTCTTTCATGTTCCTGCAAGGTGAACTCTAGAGGAAGTGAGGTGAATATAAACCATGGAAAAGTTGGCATGCATCTACAAAAAACCCTCTCTTGGCATGATTGCTATTTATTTTGGCAGTAGGCTTTTATACCTTCTAAACCCAGATTATCCTGTATGTCTTCTCAGTTTGTCTTTATTCATTTTAATCTCAAAGTTTAGGCTATAGAAAGGGGGAGTGTAGCCAAAATCCATTTCTTTCTCATTAGATATCATGAGCTGGAAAGGACTTAAATAATGTCTCTCATTAAGATCAGTGGTCGCACTCCCCACTCTCCAATTATACCATGAGAATAATGTGTTTGAAGACCTCATTTTTTCATAGAGGAACCAGTTGGTCATTGAGTTCTGTACAGTTTTGATCAGAACAACTTACTGAAAATAAAAACAAACCCCACATTTTTCCTAAGATGGACAAGTTCTGTATTTAGAAAAGAGTATGAACAAAGGGGCTAGTTAAAAACTAAAAAATCTGCAGACAAAACTGTTGTCATCTTGGCTCCTGAAATAAATGGCGCTTTGGCTATTCTGTCCCTTTTCAATACTGGATACAAGCTTCTAGAGGGAAAAGGCAATGCTTGTACGTTCAGAGATCTTACCACTCTAAAGGAAACTGCAACAAACAGTATATACCTTTCAGCTAACATTCTTCTCAACAGTACAACAAAGCAAGCCTCATGTCCCAGCTTACATCCTCTCGATTGTGATCCAAATCATAGCATTTGCACAGTTTGGCTATTTAAAGTTTTAATGGGGAAAATGAATTGGCAAACCCTGTAAATTGGACTTGTCTTTTGATTTCAGCATTTAGTTCTGCCTGTACCTAGATGCAAAGTGGTTATTTAAAGCCACCCCTTGAAGGGAATGCCATGGGAATGGGATTCCACTGGGGTTTAATGGCTTTAAATGAGCACCCCTCCCCAACAGCCGTACCACTCGGTCCTGCACTTTTTCCGTAGCATTACTTCTGCACTGCGCTGGATTAATAAAGTCAAAACAAAGCACCGTATCATGTTTTTAGAGATACTGTGTTGCATATGTTAATACCTTGCTTCTGCATACTGACCTCAGGCAGTGGCTAGGATGGCATCTGCAAACTAACTCTTCAAAACATGAGCTGCACACAAAGTGCTGCAGTGAGGAAAATAATCTTGCTCTGTATTTGTTTTCCAGCTAAGAAGCTCTTTCAAACAGGCCTTTGGAAAGAAAAAGTCCACCAAACCTCCTTCCTCACACTCGGACATAGAAGAGCTGACAGACTCCTCTCTTCCTTCCTCCCCTAAATTGCCCCACAGCTCAGGAGAGTGTGGGGCAACATCGATGAAACCATCACAGTCAGCATCTGCGTAAGTGTTTCTCTTGGCAGATGGGATGGGCTGGGAAGCAGACCTCCTCCAGTGGGGCCATTTGCAGTTCAGAAACCATTGCCAGCAGCTGTGAGCTTTTAATCCTGAGCTCCATCCATTTGCCAGATTTCTCATGAGCTTCACACCATTTACACACTACCTCTGCAGCAGCGCTTTATTCAGTCATTCTTTCTTCCTTTTGCAGACTTTACCCAAAATCCCCTAGCTATACAAACCTCCAAAAGTTTATGTTGTGCTCTCCCTGCACCGTTAGCAACTCTATCATATCTACGTAGTAAAGACCAAATGCTAAAATTTCCTTGTTTCCTTTTTTCATGACATACAAAAATGCAATTTTTTTCCCAGGTGGCTATGAATGTTTACTATATACTCATCCCTCCTGTTATTACTTAATCTACTTTGTAGCTACTGATGTATTTAATTTTTAATCTATTTCCCCTTTTTCATGTGCTTGGATTTTTTGTAGAATTTTACTTTGATATTTTATTAAAATCATTACCCTTAAGGTTTCAGGTCTGAGAACAAGTCATCAGCCAGCAGCTGTCCCATTCCTTCAGTATTCTTTGAATATCTGATATGTTCTTACAGGGCTCTTAGCTCTCATTCATATTCTTCGGCTTTTTTTTTCTCATTCTGCTAAACTCATAACTCTCTGGTTTGGGGAAATCAACCTCTTTGAACCAAAAAATGCCTACTACTGATGTGAGACTTACTTTCCCTGTCCTAATTGAGAATAATCAGGTCACAATTACTCTTTCTTAAGGCACTCAGGGAATTCTAGTCTCATGACTGATTACTAAGCTTTATAATAGAATTACTCTCTGTTAGGTTATGTGCCTTTTATGATTAAGTTTTTATAGACTCTAATGATTTTTATGTAGTAGGTTTAGGAGTCTGACAGTGAGTATTTCCAAAAACTAAACACTCTCAGAATAAGTGTTTTCTCAAATTGTGTGCAGACTAGAAAGACATACTCATCTAGTTGTATTTTTGTTGTATTATTTCATAGGAAGCTCGTGTTTTTACCGTTTCAGATATATGTGTGTTTTGGGATGAGAATTTCTACATGTTTGGGACCCTACTGTTTGACATATCAATTTTAAAATCACCTTAATAGTGAAAAGTAAAAGTCTTACTTAGAAACTGCCTGAATTTGAACAAAACACCATTCTTCTGCAAAATTAATTACTCATGATTCACAGATCTGCTCCATAACCTTATCCTGTCTCCTTTCTGCCAGCCCTCATTTTTTCCTCTGTCTCTTTGACTTCCTCTCTAGGTGTGCTAGTGTTCTCAGAATTTATCAAGGGCAAAACTACACATCTAGTCTTTCATCCCAAGGCCTTCCCATGGTTGTTTGATCTCTGAGACTTAAATTCTTAAATTTCATCCCATTCACAGCCTCAGGTTTTTCCTCCATAACATTTTTAAACAGCAGTCTTTTTGATCCTATTATTACATTTCTTATTATTATGACCTTTCTACACAGGATAATAGAGAGATTACATAAAATTTATTTATATAGGTAACTTGCTTTGTCTGTTATACAGATCATGTCACTTGATTTGGAAGACTCAGTTTTACATTGCATAATTTAAACTCCTCTCTCCTTCAGGTCTTCATAATTGTTAGCAGCCTCTGTTCAAAGATCATTGCTTACTCCTTCTGCCTAAAGCAACCTGTGGATTTAAAAATTCTGAGGTTGTAGCAACATGGAAAAAGTAGAAGTCTTTCTAACTATTTTGAGCCTTTGTCTCAAGTTTGATCCAACTTTTGAGTTTCTGTGACTGCACAGGAATGCTAACTTACATTTTTGTTCTTCTTCCTTCTGAAGAGGTCTCATATTCGTACGTAATTTTACAATTATAGGACCTAAGTGTTGGAAAGTTTTGGGATCTGCAAAAGAAAATTCAATTCATACTTTCTGCTTCCGTTCTGCTTACCTTAAGAGCTGAGACTGGATTTTCCTGTTTATTCCAGAACTGGAGCTCTGCTCTCTGTTTCACTTTTGTATTCTTTAAAGCTGGCATGCCAAGGCCTTTTTGTCCATACCTTCTCAAATGTACTGGAAAAAAAAACCAAAAAAAACCCCACCAAATAGATGACTTCCCAGTTGTCCAGGTTGTTTTATTACATAATATATGCATGGAAGTAAAATTTCATTTCTTATTTGCTTAGCATAGGCAGGTATGGACACATCACAGAAAGAACTGTATCATAAAATTTGGGAAAAAAAATCCTAGTATATGTCTTCATTGATTTTTAATCACATTTAAAATATTTGTGCGTATCTTGAATCACGTTCATTACTTTTCTTCCTCTATATGACATATATTTTATTTGCCATGAACTTCTTCATCTTCCCTTTGCTTATGATTACTTCATGTATTTTTGTGACTGAGTCTCGTGTTCTAAACCATTACATTTACTTTCTTCCAACTGCATCTGTCCAATACATGTGTGTGCAGGTCATCTCTAGTCTGGGCATCAAAGAAAAGGCAAAACGGTCGTGTGGTCTACAAGCATAGATCCTGGTAAAACTGAGTGTGGGGCATGGACTTGTATACGCAACTGCTGACCTGAAGAGTGCTGCATCTTCTTTCCCAAAATGCATTTGCATGCCTTCTGGCAATTAAATTCTGACCTTTGTTTCTTTTTTATATATATTAGCAGTAATAATCACAATAATAATAGTTATTTTCATAAAATATTTTTCATATTGAATTTTTTCTGCAAATATTAACTATTTACAGTAAGAGTAATAAAGAAAAAAAACATTTATTGAATTGACTGGAAATATTGCTTAATGTAACATTATAGCAAAAATTCGGTGTTGTATTTTCTACTGGTTGTTCTGCTGAGGATACAAAGAGGCAAAACAGTCTGACATGAGAGCTGGACAGTTGTGAGTCCCTGGGCTAGTCATATTTCAGTCTTTTCTCACAATATAATGGTTTCTTCCCTTAAAATAAATGCTCATGAAAAATAACCACATGGTAATCCAGTGTTTAAGGAAAAAAAAACAAAACCAACCCACATGATTTCAGATATCATACATTATAAAATGACAGACTATAGGAAAAACATTAGCCATCACAAATCAAAACCATTACAGATCAAAATTTTCTAGACCATAAATCCAAGGACTGTCCCTTTGTGTGCTATTCAAACCAGAAAAAAATATTGATGCCTAACAAATAATACATATCAGCAGTCCAGTTGAATCAGCACACTTCCGTTCTGATTATTGTTACATAGAGCAATCATAAACTTTGCGCCAAAGAAACTAGGTGAGTATAAAATCAAATTTAAACAAATGGATGATACACACGCAAAAAAAGATATCCAAAAAGTCGTTAAGAACTTGTTTTTGACCATAGTGACCTAAACCAGAGAGCTATAAAGTGATCTGATCACTTCTTCTGAAGAGGGCTTTTTTCCTTTTTTAATTTGCAGTTTGATAGTTTTCATGTTCCTTTGATAAGTTTCTTTCTTCACTCATAGGTTTCACCAGCAGCAAGCATTTTTCTGTGCTTTGATATTTAATAATGACACTGCTTTGGGGAGAGAACCTTCCTTTAATCTCCTGCCTTTTTGCTGCTCCTCTTTAGGATCTGCGAGTGCACAGAGGCAGAGGCTGAAATTATTCTTCAGCTCAAAAGCGAGCTGAGGGAGAAGGAGCTGAAGTTGACGGACATTCGTCTGGAAGCCCTCAGCTCTGCTCACCACCTGGATCAGATCCGGGAAGCCATGAACCGCATGCAGGTCAGTGCAGTGACTTCAGTGACGGCAGATGCACAGCAAAGGGATATTTCTGCTGTATTTCCATTCCCAGGACATTGTTGCAGGCACCAAAAAACTGTCCATATAAAGTGAATTTCTAGATTGACAGTACTTCTTAAGGGTGGGTATGATAAGTGTTCACCTTATAATAAAGACATTCTTAGCATATATATAAATAGCTACAATGTGCTTAAGAGATATGGAAGAAGACGTAATCCCTGCCCAAAGGAGATTTATTATCTCAAGCCTATGACTGGGGTAAGCAACATGACAGAAAAGCAGATGAAAAAAGTGATTTCTACAGAGTTTTAATTCCTTGAGCCATGGAGGGGGCCAGGATTTTATGTGCATACTCTTTCATCATTTCTGATTCCTAACTCAGTCATGGCTTGCCAAGGAATGTAAAATTGAACTAATTACTGTATCCAGCGTCATAAAATTTTGCTACGTTATTTTGTGACAGTGCTCCAATTCATTTGTGAGCTCATTTTTCATCAGAAGATTTTCCCTATCATGAGGCTGAAATGATGCAAAAACAATGGCAATGTTCTTCAGTAGGGCACAGAGCTTTAGGGGACTCAGCTTTTTTTCTTACATGCAAATGCCCAGTATCATGGTGGGTGTCCAAAGGTATCTATAATATCCACACAGTGTGACATAGGTCCTTCTGGTATGACAGCTAAGATATCCTGAAGGCACTATAAATCTGTATTTGGGGAACAGAATCAAGGCCATGGGTTGGGCATTCAGGTTGAGACAGGGATGGCAACATTTAAAAGTCTGGGAATGAGCTGCATGATAAGCTTCTGTTGTAGTCAATCAAGTTTAGGTCCTGTAGCAGTGAGGGCTAAAGAGCTGTTCTAAAATTACCCCGAGATATCTACAGAGGATAAAATGGAGTTCTTTGGGCATAGGCACTTATTACCATTTCAACCAGCCTCAAGTATTTGCATCTGCACAGGACATGAAGGTTTAGCATTCTTCCACGGATGGCCGAGTTCGTCATGCCACATTTGCACAGCTGAATCCAGCCCAGTGGCTTGTCAGCTCAATTGCAGTGTGTTGGGTGCTTAGGTCAGGTGCACCTTTAGGCACTTTTGTGTAGATGCCCATAGCACCTGATTTCATAACTACAGAAATGGTGTGCTTGATGTCTTTTCTAGACCTCTTTGTTTACGCCGTGCCTATATCAGTCTCAGCCACGTCTTTAAACATCTGTGGTGCCTGCCATGCTCCCAGCTGCTCACATCACTAGGTGCCAACATTACTGTGGGATATTTGGCTGAACATCGGTTAGAGGGAAGACTTACCAAGAACTGGTCCATAAATATGGTTCCAATTGTCCAGACATAAGTAAGATGTTGATCTCAAGCCACTAAAAGGTTTTAAGGAACTGTGAGAAATAGAATACAGTTAATTGCAATGGTGGAGAAAAGGATGTGAAGGCTTATCGTCTGATTACACTCTTATACTGGGATATGAGTGCCTAAGCCAGGTGAGCCACCCAGAGGGAGGAGTCTGCTGTAGGCACAGTTTTCCAAAGTCTGAACTTCCTCAAATCTGGGCAGAGGCAACTAGTTGAGATGCTGTTACTGGTAATCACCAGTTCCAAAGTTTCCCCAAAAGGACAGGCAGCCACCTTCCAGTTGCCAAACTGTGGTATTTTAGAGGACTGATGAGGATTGGTAAGGGGAAAAAGGACTGGTGGAAGTGGATACATGAATACTTAGCTATTCGAAACACCTTAAAATCCTTAAAGCTCAAGTGAATGCATTCAGCAGCTAAGAGCTGTGTAATTAATCAGCATAAATTGCAGAGTAGCTCCTGATTTGAACCCTAGGCTAAACTGATACACACATCTATTACCTTCTGTCACTATTATGCTAGCTTCTCCCTTCCCTTTCACTCTGTCCTCACCTCTGTGTATGTGATCCAATCTTCTTGTAGCTGTAGCAGGGTTTTTGTGATGCTATCCGCCTCTTATGTGTTTATTTGTGTAATGTAGCTGTGCAGCCTCCATAAAAAAATGGGACTTTTAGCAGGGTGAGAGTGAATATAGAATTAAATTTGATGTGCAGAACCTTCTGCAAGAATAAGCAGTTGCTTTGTAATGTGCTTTGTGAAGCGCCTGGAAGCTAGATTTAGCTGGTACCAGGCTGTTCTCGGGGTAAGTTTTCATTTTATTATTGTACATTCAATAATCACTTGGCACCACAGAGGATTTAGCTAAAAAAATTCTGGTTGTTCTGATTCATCTGTCGCTGTATGTTTTCGTCAGAGTGAGCTAGCTTACCACTATGTGAACAATCCCATGTTTGAATGATCAAAAAGTCTTCTTTGATAGCAAGAAGGGTTATGAAACTGTTAAACTATCCATTCTTATTTTTCATTTTTAATTTAATTTCTCTGTGAAGTTTCTGCTTAGATTTTATATTCAATGGCAATAACAATTTTCTGTGACTTTAGAAACATTGACATATCCAGTAACTTTATTAACTGACTGTTACCTAAGGTATTTGACAATAGAAAGTAGTTCCAAAAAATAGCTGGGAAATTTCTCACCACACTCACCTTATGGTCGACGGTACAATAAGCACAGAACGTTGAAGCTTATATTTTTTAGGATCTATCTTGAGGCAAAAGATAAAAAAGGTTATTGGGGGTTTTCCCTGCATTTAAGAAGTAAAGGCAATCCAGTTTTCTCTATGTTGTATCTCTGCTGTGAAAGTGGTAAACCACTTAGCTAATTCAGGGGAAGAGCATCACCAGATTAGCCACTGACATTGGTTTTCTGAAAGAATAACCTCCTGTGTTTTCGTGTTGATTTCTTTTGTACATAGAATGAAATTGAGATATTGAAAGCTGAAAATGATCGCTTAAAGGCAGAGACTGGAAATACTGGAAAGCCTGCCCGGCCATCATCAGAGTCGTCAAGCAGCACATCATCTTCTTCATCACGGCAGTCACTAGGACTTTCTCTGAACAATTTGAATATCACAGAATCTGTTACATCAGGTAAACATACTTTTGGGTACATGCATGCCTCAGCAGTTTGTAAAAATTTACTATTTTCAGCGTCTAAATAGGCTGCATAGGAGAAGCATCCCTGAAGATTACAACACCTCATATCACTCAGGTTAACATCAGATACACGTTCAGTAGCAGAGATGAGGAAGAATGCTGGTGGTCATGTCTGAAAAACTTAGCTTTTAGAAGCCCCTGAATATAGCAGTAACAGATTGTTCATTATGCTCGCTTTGTTCCTAGCTATGACACTCTCTACCTACGTAGTTTACAATACTCTTTGGTCATACAATTTCTTTGAAAAGGAATATCTTTCAAAGTATACTTGACAACTATATCGATATATTCTCTTGCCCATACAGGATAAATATGAGTATATAATGTGCAACTTTCTTCTTTTGGTTTACAGATCTTTGATCATTCAGTTAGGTTCCTTAACTTCACTTCATATTTCCAGCTGAGGCACAAGGTGGTCTCAGTTAACTTAATCTCTTACATTTTTTTAAAATTTGCTACAGCTAGCTAGCCTAGGTTGGACCAAATCCCCATTTATCACAGGAGCCAAAGCCCGCCTGGCTCATTAGGCACTCTCATTGTCTTCTATGAATGAAAAAATGCAAGCAGAACTTTGGTCTACATCCTGAACATTAACATTTGATTATTTTCCATGCCATGGAGTTTATGATAATAAGCCTTCTACATTTGTTTTGATAATGCAGCCAAGAAACAGAAGTGCTGTCTCTAACATTAGAGGAGTAGAGCAGGAGTAAAGCAGCACTCATTAGCATAGATGCCACAGAAAGAATAATGCAGCCTCTGGAAGCAATAAAAATGCGGCTAATAATTGTGAAAAGAGTCTAGGCAAGAGTACAGCTGGGAATATGCCAAACTTACTGACTGTAATTTGGATTGGCAGTTAGTCATATTATTTTGCCAGTCATTGATTACACGGATATTTGAACATTTTTTCTGGTTAATATCAGATTTTGTATGAAAATTGGTATATTTTTTATTTACATTTCAGCTCTTCAAAAGGTTTAACTTTTAGCATCGAGGAGCCTGAGCTGGGCCTCAACATGCAATGAGGTATTGCAAAAACAGGGAGAAAAAACTTAACTGCTCAAAGATCCACACACATTTAAAAAAAACCCCAAAATCAAAAAACAAACAAACAAGCAACAACAACATTAAAAAAAAAAGTAATAATTTTTTTCAATATGGTGATTATAGAATGTCTCTCATGAGTAGCAGCCATTAGCACTTTGTTGCTCGGCACTAACTCTATCTAGATACAGGAATAAACATGTAGGAAGAAGAGTTTGAACAAAAGGAGGGGGAAATGGGTAAAAGGAATGGGGGAAAGAAAAGGGAACGTAAAAGAATGAAGATGAAGAAAATCAGGAGGAAGCATTCAGGAAAAGAAGAGAAAAAAAAGCTGGAAGAAAAAAAGAGGAAGGGGAAGAGGAAAATGGGGGAAAGGAACAGGAAGAAGGGGAACAGGATGACTGGGAGAAGCAGTTGGACTCAATGATCTTAAGGGGGTTTTCCAACCTAAATGATTCTGTTATTGGATAAGCTTTATATAATTTTTTGTGTCATTGTTCTAAATGTTTTTCTAGCATGCAAAGTAATTACTTTTGGCGATAAGAAATTAAAGATATAAGGGTGCCTAATGAGGAGTGGGGAATTTTATTTGATTATGAATCTGGAATGTTTGATCATTGCGATTATCATTTTGTTGCCATGCCAGAGGACTTGGAAGGGTGACAGCTTTCCACCAAGTCTTGTGGGATTTCTGAGACAGCTGGAGCACTGTTGAACAGAAGTCCCTGAGATATGGAGAGGTTAATCATGATGAGGACTAAGCCGAGAGAATTGAGGGCTTTGGCTCTTCATATTATAAAAATGCCTTTGCCCTTTTTGGGAGCAATGTCTCCACTTGTCCATGGTCATCTGGAAATTACCAAAGCTATCCACTGTCACTTCCTAAGGGTGTGATGATACCCTCCAGATAGGTGCGAGTGGCAAGCTGGGAAGGGGTTTGGTGGTTACAGACACCCTTATTTCTGTCAGTGCCTGGAGTGGAAGGAGCAAACAAGGACCAGTGCAAGACTGGCCCAGAGTGCCAGAGCTCAGAAAAGAATTGAAGTAATCCTAGAATGCCTAAAGAGGAGACCTGACAGGTGGTAATTAAAACAATTAGTACCACCATGAAATTAGGGCCCCTTGGGCATCTTCTCAGTACCTTGTGTCAGTGAGAGAGCTCTTAGGAAGTGGAATTTTTTCTTTTGCTAGAGAGTGGTTCCTCATTCCTAAAGACTTAGAGAAGAATGAGTGTAAAGGGCTACATAAGGGTCATTTAGAGATTGAAAAAATTCACAGGGGGATCAGTTATACCATAATTTCCCCTCAGACAAACTACGGCATTATCAAAGCTCTTAAGTTTGCTCAAAGGTTTGTCAAATATGCCAAACACAAGACAAGTGAAGTGAAATATTCAGTGGTGACACAGAAAAACTGTCTGCCTGGAGCAAAGCAAGCATAGATTTATTCAAACTCACAAAAAAGAAAAAAAATGCTTCTTTGTTCAATGAGTTTAAAAAAAAACCAGAATCTGCATTATAGATTTATATGTAAGTTATCAAAATTTTTACACGAAAGCTTATTTTTTAATACATAAATTGAAATTATATTCATAAGCCGTCTTCGGTTTTCCTTTGAACAAGTGACTGAATCTTACTGGGACCTCATTTAATTTGGATGAAATCTGACCTTGTGTAGACTGTGTCATGAAGTCGATGTTTTTCACACTAAGAACGAACAGGGCTTATGTTAGTGGATTACTGTGCTGGCCTTTGAAGAAAATGCAAATCCATAATCTCACCTCATTTGATAGTTAGTTTAAATGTCTAACAGTAAAATCTCAGAGAGAGTTTCTAGAGGAAGGCAGCAGTTTTATCACTTGCAATAATGCTGCAGGCCCAGCCTTTAATAGAAAATACATCTGCTTTCTCATTTTAGGAGTTAATGAAGTGGTAGAAGCAGAGGTGCAGAGCAGATCAAAATCACTCTTCACCTCCAAGAAAAATGAAGCCGTTCCTTAGAGGAATGGCTGAAAACAGAGTACCATATTCTGGAGGAGTCCAAAGTGGTTTTCTAGTGGGGGTAGAGAGGACTCTATCCATGCCATACGTACAGAAGGTTAAGGAATCATATGGAAAGTGAAATTAAATGCTATTTTACTTAATGGCAAAAATATCAGTGCAAGGATTCTTATCTTCTCTCCTTACAACATTCTAAATGGGCGTCCAACACAACAAATGAGTGCCTAAAGACATAACTTTAATTTAGTTTTTAAACAACATTACTTTGTGAACATATGGCAATTTTGAAAAAGTTCCAAGAGGGAAAGCAAAGACAAGACTATAATGCAAGATATTATTTATTTACAGATTCCCTATTCATTTCCACACAATTAAAACTCCTAATATTCCTTTACAAATTGACAACTTGTAATTTTTTTTGCACTCCCAATAGAAATGGTGAATTAGGAATAAATACAGATCAGAACAATTGCAAGTTGTTGTCATGGCAGCCTTTCTTTTTAACCAAGTCGTGGCAGCCATTCTTTTTAACCAAAAAATCCTTTGAACAAATATTGAACTGATGATATGAACATTATTGATGTGATTTGTCAGACTGATCACTTCCCTTCTTTTAATGTAGATATTTTGTTGGATGATGTCAGTGATGGAGCACTCCACAAAGAAGGTCATAGTGTCAAAATTTTAGTCACTATAAACAAGGGCTATAGTCGAGCCAAGGTAAGTGCATTAACCAGAGCAGAATTACAGCTCAAGCAAATACTGGAATATAGTAGCTCAATTTTTTCCGAGTATTTTAAGTGAGGAACTGAAGGGAAATATCCTATAGATAGCAGCTCCCTTCTCTGTCATCCATGCTCAATACAGTTAGGCATACTCCATAGACTAATGTCATATGGCCTCTTTCTGCCTTTGTAGTGGCTAAGACACTACCAATTCTCGGTTTAATTAGTAGTAGGGTGTCCTGGGACTTGCTATCTCTGTTTAAAATTCATTATAAATTAGATCTATGCCTTGGACTCCTTAGGGTGCAGCTATGAATTTGTTGCTGAGAAATTGCATTGTCATGTTTTCATGTTCTGTGTTATAAAAAATTACAAGTACAGTGCAAATTTATTTTTAGTCATCTCTTTAAAAACACAGATGCAATCAAAGACCAGAATAAGATTCTGTATTTCCTTCTCTATAAAGATGTACCGAAGTAATACAATCTATACCTATTTCGGGCACAGAGATTATTACCAAGGTTTTAACGTCACATTCTAAATAATATTCTTATTCTCCATTGGGAAAACTGTGATTCTCCATAGAAAACTAATTTGCACCATTTTTAGTCCAGTTTCCAAAATCTCTCTTTGTGCAGGATCAAAAGCCACATGCATACCTGATAGGATCAATTGGAGTCAGTGGAAAAACAAAATGGGATGTTTTAGATGGTGTAATCAGACGTCTCTTTAAGGTAAGACACTGAAAAATTACCTCAAGTGTTATTACAATTTTGCTTTTCATTTTAGAAAATTTCTGCATCCTCTGTGTTGTCTTGCCAAGTTTTTGTTTTGGTTTGGGTTTTTTTTATATATAGCTAATGCCACTATTAAACTTTATTCTTAATGTCACTGTTCTTTCTGTTATGACTGTAGGCCATTTTAAAATTGCTTTCATTCAATAAATATTTTTATGTCTTATGTTTTCATATAATTTCAGGAGTATATTTTCCGAGTAGATCCAACTACTAGCCTGGGTTTAAGCTCTGACTGCATTGCTAGCTATTGTATAGGGGATGTAATTAGAGCCCATAACCTAGAAGTGCCTGAACTGCTGCCTTGCGGATATCTGGTTGGAGATAATAACGTCATCACTGTGAACCTGAAAGGTAAAACCCAAAGAACACTTCTGCAGATACTATAGAGTTCTACACTACAGTTCCCTATATTTTCATATTAATTTTTCTTACATCTGACCTTTCTGAATTGTCTCTAGTTCCAGGACACACTTATCACATAAACTGTCTGTAAGACATTGCATATTATGTAGCACAGTGCGGCCTTTAAAGAGAAATCTAAGAATATCTGTCCTCCTCTGCCTGACTGCCAAATCACAGCAAAGTACAGATTTCTAAACAGTGGCAAAAAAACCAATCCCAAAACAGAGATTACAATGAGAAATATGTATGCTTTATTTAGTTCCTCAGGAAAACTTCTATACATTTCAAAAGCTCTAGGGATTTGCTATTGAAGAGGAGAGGGGGCTTTCAGAAGAACTTCACATACATTGATGTGACAACTGGTAACCCTTGTGGCTGTCACTTTGACCTTTTTTTTGTCATCATTGCCAGTAATGTCTGAAATATATATCTTTGCCTCACTGAGCCTTCTCTTCACATATACTTGGATTGCATCTCTCCTACTTGTCTCATTTCACTACTGCTGTTTAATTCTTTGTGGAGGGATATCAGTATTTCCATAGTAAAGAAGTCCTTAATAGGGATTTGATTTAGAAGATTTGATTTAAGAAGTATCTTACCTTGCTTTGGGCATAGCACTGATGCAATTGGGCACTGGGCCAAATGTGTACCATAGTGAGGATAAGATAGGCCTTTTTTTTTTTTTTCTTTTATCCTCAGGAGTGGAAGAAAACAGTTTGGACAGTTTTGTGTTTGACACATTAATTCCTAAGCCAATTACCCAACGGTACTTTAATTTGCTGATGGAGCATCGCAGAATTATTCTGTCGGGACCCAGTGGCACAGGAAAGACCTATTTAGCTAACAGGCTGGCTGAATATATTATAACTAAATCTGGCAGGAAAAAAACTGAGGATGCAATTGCAACTTTTAACATAGATCACAAGTCAAGCAAGGTAAGTTACAGTCAAAAAAATACTCTATTGCCCCATTCATAGTGATGATGCAGAACAGATTCTATTAATTGGGGTACTCTTTTGCTGCTCAGTTAGGATTTCTTCCTACAAGAATTCAGTCTCCAATCCCAGTGATGTACAGGCACCAGATCTTTCTGTTCTAAACAAACCGTTGAAGCACTGTGAAGGAAGTCTCAATTTTCTCTCTTGAGGAAATCCACTTCAAGTAAAAATGCAGAGTCAAACTCCTATGTAAATTAAATTTTTGGAATGTCTGTAATTCCTTTGTCAGAAGGTTGGATATATAGTAGTAGCCGTGTAACTTGCTTCTTTATGATGATAACATCAGCCTTTGTCAGCAAAGATTTCAAAGTGGGGATTTGGAATTATTGTCCTGGGCTCAGTTTCTTAATCAGCACTAGAAAAATACGACTGTCATGATTTCTGGTGTGCGTCTGTCAGGAAGCTGACCATACTGAAATTGCCTCACACATCATGTCACATTCACAGTGATTTACATAGCTCAGATTATCAGGCTCCTAGCATGACTGCTGTGCTAGCCACAGATAATACTATTCACTTGGCTGTCCTGAATTGGGTGTACTCCTAACTTGGTACCTGGGAAAAAAAAAAGAAAGGGTTTGCCCAGAGCTTTCTGATTTGCACAGAACATAATGAATGCTAACATAATAAAAGAAGGAAGAACATACAGATCCCAAAGGGGAAAGAGAACCATTCCAGCAAAAACAACAGCTTTTCACTGTCTTTATACAGAGGATTTGTGATGCCATTTACTTTGGCAGGGAATGAGTTTATGCTTTATTGTTATGCCATACACATCTGTAAAGAAAATTGTCCCACAATAGAGCAGGCTTCTGGATTTCTGGGTAATTGCTTGGTCTGTGTGTTTTGGCATTAGCTGTTGGTTTTTGGATTGGATTGGCTGGGGTTTTTTTACCTTTTTCCTTTGCTTCTATCAAAATTTATGTAGAACTTCTGAGTTTGTGATAAAAAGAAAGAAAAAGCAAGATTTTCAAATACCAAGGGTGTTTGAATAATACAGATGGTACTATTCCATGGAAGAAACCCATAATGTTCCCTGAGAGACACCTGATCATAAAAAGTCAAAGAAAATTCTTTCTTAAAATAAAAAGGTGCATGTTCCCATTAAAGAAGAAAAGATTCTGCTATCCCTGATCCAGAAAATAAAATGGCAACAGGAACTTTGTCCATAATACAGAGCATTTCCAACCCTGATAAAATTAGATACCTGTAGAGATACAGCTGTAAAACTTGACTACCCCAGATCCTCAGGAGCAATGAAGTGTTGACAAAAATATGAAATATTTTTATTATAGAAAACTCTATTTTACTTCTGCACTAAAGAGCAGACAGGAAAGACAGCTGACAGGAAAGAAGAATTTACACAAGAAATTTTATTATGAGGTGTGATAAACGATCCCCAAGAGGGCAGGCAGATTTTCAGTGAGAGTGCTGAAAGAAGGTATCTAAAGGAGCAGTTCAATACACCAAAACTGTGTGACAATGTTGTGGGGCTTTTTGGTATATAAATGCGGCATTCATAAGAGTGAAAGTCCGAAAATTAGTGGATCTCTGCCCACTGGAAATGGCATATTTTCTTGCAACCTATTTTCCTCTGGAGATGAGATATTTGATCAGCAAATTTCTAAGGAATATATCCACCAACTCAGAATGCTTCAGTCATTTGCCTTGTGTTTATCACCTTTGTTTTTTCCTAGCATGTGGCTTCAATGTTGCCCTGTGTAAGCAACGTGTTTTCCTTCATGTGGAGATGCAGCTGAGTGATCCACAGAAGGAAAACTCTTTAGCAGTCATTTTATCTTTCTGAATTCTTTTTCCAGTGAAATTACATCTATGGTCTAATTGGATTAATTTTTTCTGGGCTTGGGGCATGTTTTTGTGATTTTGTTTTTGTTTTTTTATTCTTTCTGCTGAAGGATCTGCGACAATATCTAGCAAACCTAGCTGAGCAATGCAGTGCTGACAACAATGGTGCTGACCTCCCTGTTGTCATCATTCTTGATAACCTCCACCACATCAGTTCACTAAGTGACATCTTCAATGGTTTCCTCAACTGTAAATATAATAAATGGTAGGTAGTAGCTCTTCTCTCTCCTTTCACACACATTTTGCAATTAAAACAGTAAAAGCTCATTGTTGTTTTGCAAAATAAAATGTCCCCGTGAAAATTTAGATTCTCATAGGCCATCTGCAAGGCTGTTATGTGTTTCAATAATTTTAACCCTCTTCAACCAAGTACTAATTGTCTCTTAGTTGTCTCCTTCACTTCATTCACATGACTCCCATGCTTCTCAGTGAGACGTAAATGTACCACAAAATTTAAGAATGTATTTAAACACTTGGCTGAATTATAGTCTTATCCTTTGTACCCTATCAGATTACACAGGCTCATTAGTACCATGAGAAAAGCTTACACTTTGTAATAGTGGAATTTGGGATAAACCATGCCATTCAGAAGCAGGTGTCTATCTAGCAGATTTGTTCTGTCTACAGTTTTCCTGCATCAATGCAGAGTACAAAGTTAGCTAACTGTCCTTTATTCTCAAGCAAGAGTAAAAATAATGTTTTCTAGAACTTTTACTAGCCTATAACATTCATTATTTCTGCTGTAAAAGTGATATCATAGGGACCTCCCTTCATAAAATCATTGCATGCAATGTCTTACTCATGAGATTCTCTAGCCTTTGAAATTAAAATGCTAAGCCTACTGCCAAATTATGAATTACATTTAGAGAAGGTTGCTTCATTTATTTCTTCATTACAGACAAGCACTAGTAAACTACATATGTGCAAAGAGGGAAATCATACAAGAATAAACATTTTCAAAAGGGCACCTCAGAAATACTTTAAATCTATGACTACAATATATCCAGAGACTCTTTGGAAATTGGCCTCGTGCAGATAATAAGAAGGAATATACTCTGAATATTTGAATGAATTCTTCCTCAAAAAATCCTATTGCTTTTATCTTTCTAGTCCCTATATTATTGGAACCATGAACCAGGGAGTTTCTTCTTCACCAAATCTGGAGATGCATCACAATTTCAGGTACATTCACTCTGTATTTACTGTGGCCATGTTTGCACAGCTCCCTGCTTCTAAGCCCAGGTCTTTGACAAATATTGATCTTGTGTCTCATCACAGTAAAGTATTTTAGTTTCAGTGTCTCTCCTCTATTGATGGGTCTCTGAATGGTGTTGGGGAATGGTAAAAGAAATAAGATACTGTCTGGCACCTCTAGCAAGTTGCTGAAGATGATTGAATTCCTGCATTTCATTTGTCTTCAGCAGCATCTTGAATTCCTGCTGGAACCTGAAATGGCTGTGTTGAAACAGTGAGCAATAATAATGAGGTTTACTGGAGCAGTTTTATACTTGCTGACTAATGAGACTCAGAAGCTTACAACATTACTTTCGTCTATATGTTTAAGAGGAAATAATGAATTTGCTATTCATTGCTGCTTGACATTTATCTCTTCTACCCAGGTGGGTGCTGTGTGCTAATCACACAGAGCCTGTTAAAGGTTTCTTAGGCAGATATCTGAGAAGGAAACTGATTGAAACTGAAATAGAAAAGAACATACGCAATAATGAGCTTATCAAAATCATTGACTGGATCCCCAAAACATGGCATCATCTCAACAGCTTCCTAGAAACACACAGCTCTTCAGATGTAACCATTGGTGAGTCCGTTGGTGGAATGGTTTGAAATAAGGATGCAGGGCTGAGCATTTTAGAGATTTGTGATGATTTTTTTCTTTTGAAGTTGTCATGTTTCAATGGGAAGTAGAACATAGGCGTGGGGAATTTGTCTAGTTATCAGCAAGATTGAAATGGAAATGGAGTTTCCTGGTAGTTCTTCCTTTGTTACTAAAGATTTTCAAATAAAATATAATTTTTTTAAAAATTACCCCAATAGTAACTTTCCTAAGCTTAATTTTTTTTCTCCTGCTTTCATATTGCAGTATAATTACAGCAATAAAAACTCTTGGACCTGAGGTCTTTTAATGGAATAATTATGTTAGTAAAGAAGTCAGCTTTTACATAGCTTTTCCATAAAACTTTTAAGTGTTCATCAGGCCTTAAAATTGGACTGACACCAGTTCATTTTTAATAACAGGAGACTTGTAGTATTTAATGTAGTCCTGTTTTAGTATTCTCTTAACTTGAGTTCTAGTACTGCTTTTTTAATATTGCAAAGATTGTTTTAAATGTGTTTCCTAGTTCTACCTTTTTTAATACACAACTTGACTTCTCAGGCCCCCGTCTCTTCCTCCCTTGCCCTATGGATGTTGATGGCTCCAGAGTGTGGTTCACAGACCTCTGGAACTATTCCCTGGTTCCATATCTTCTGGAAGCTGTGAGAGAAGGACTCCAGGTATGTAATTTGTTTCCTAGAATTTTTTAAATTGCTTTCAAAGGCTTTCTCCAAGCTACTTTTAACCAATGCATCCTGGTATGAGTGCTGGTGCATTTGCAAGAGGAAAGTCTTTGGAGGGGTTGCAGAAGGCAGACTCAAATTCCTTTTGACCTGCTCTTACTCTGATGTATAATTTGGCTTTGTTGCTCCAGCACTAACATAGCTTGTACTTTATGAAGAGGGTTTCTCCTCTGGGACTCGAGCAAGGTGGGTTTTTTCCCACTGTTTAAAAAGTTCACAGTATGGCTCAGACTGTCTCCCTGAGTCAAGGCGGTCTCAGTCTGCCTCTGAATAGAACAGTTAATGAGCTTTACCCTGCTGCAAGAAAATAGCTTTGGTCTGTATAATCCACTAGCTACATACCCATGTGGGTACACAGGCTTGTGTAAAAAAGCTTTTGAATAAGGCTGTTTTCATGGAATCATAGAAGGGCTTGGGTTGGAAGAGACTTTAAAATCTAGTTCCAGCCCTCCTGCCATGGGCACTAAACCAGGTTGCCCAGAGCCCCAGCAACCTGGCCTTGAACACTTCCAGGGATGGGGCACCTGCAATTTCTCTGGGCAATCTGTTCTACTGCCTCACCACGCTCTGAGGAAAGAATGTCTTCCTAACATTTAATCTAAATCTCTTCTCTCTTAGTTTAAAACCATTCTCCCTTGTCCTGTCACTAAATGCCCACATTAAGAAGTTGTTCTCCCTCTGTTATAAGCCCCTCCAAGTACTGGAAGGTTGCAAGGAGGTCTTCCCCAGGAGGATAAATCTCCAGGTTAAGCCAGAGGAGGTTAGGATTTCAGATAATTCCACATCTTCGGAGCAAACCTAAATCTTTACGTTAATGCTTTTGTTTGTTTGTTTGTTTGTTTTTTATTTGTTCCCCAATCTTTAATTGGCTTTCTTAGTTTTCCTTTTTTTGTTTATGCACTGCAATTCTATGCCCTCTAAAAAGATGCTTTGTGGAAAGGCATTTTTTTCCACCTATGTCACCAAAAGAAATTACTGCACAGTGCAGAGGGGATTGTTGTAGACTAGGCAAAGAACTATGTAAGCAGCTGCAGTTTCTTTATCACCTTGTATTGACACGGTAACATACTGATGCGATGGAGGTTTAGAATCTTGCCTGTTGAATATCTCATGCTTTCCTAAAACTGCTTATCTCTCTGGGAATTACAGTGTTTATGCCTTGTGCAGAAAACTGCCAAACATTTGATAGAATAGCCACAGTGAGATTAACAGCACTTGTTTAGACCAGATATAAAAATGCAGTGATATTCCTCATGCTCATATTTTCCCAAGCATACAGGGTAACTGCTTAAGTGAAAACTTCAGTTGTGAAGCAGAAGATGGCAGCATATAGAAGAAAATATGTTTGTTTCATGAGCTGTACCAATTTTTAGTTACTTTGGATTGCTTCCATAGAATAAAATTATTAATAATAAACAGAAATCATTTATATCATATAATTAAATGTTCCTGGAACCAAAGATGGTAGAAACTGCCTTTCTACACAGGTACATTGCAAACTCACTTGTCAGACATAGGATTTACCAACCTTGCTCTAGATTCCAGAAAAGATTTAGTCGCTGTTAATCTCAGATGAAAGGAAGTGTTAGGGCCTGGAGTTAGCCTGCTACCTCCCTGAGAAACATTTCCTCTTGGCTTATTTAGGCAGATCCCTGTTGTAGCAGCCTAGCCTCAGTGTAGGGCAGAAGGATTCTGAGTCTCCATGTGTGCCCAATATAGGGATCTTGGCTGCCTGACCTGAAACTCTGGATTCAGCAAGTGCCTGGCAGCAGGTGTTGCAGTGATAAGCACAACTCATCACTCTGCCTTTACCACTGAAGTCCTGCCCTGTTTTACTCCCTTCAGGAGTGCAGCCCATCTATATCCCCCATGAGTGCGTGCCCTGCCAATAGCATGGTGTTCCTCGGGTTGCGTGAGGCTGTTTGAGGCAGGAGAAATTAGAGAAAGCCCTGGTGAATGGCTCCCCATCCCAGTGTGTCATTGTCACAGCTAAATGAAATCTTTAAAGCAGCAACCAAGGGCCTCTCAGTTAACGTGTTGCTTGTGAACAGCAATGCAGAGAGGGATTTTAGTGAGGAAGCTACCAAATCTCCAAAAACTACAGTATTCTCATTCTTCCTTCCTCTGCCCTCCTTCCAGATTCATAAGCATTTTACTTCTTCATAATAGGGAAGAATACATCCCTTGTGAAATTCTTCTCCTAACCTTTGAAAAGTTCTCACACTTACAATGTAGACAGATGTCTGCTTCTGCATCTAATTTTGCTAGGAAAAGTGAACAGTCTGTACTGACACCTTCTAATTCACTTCAAACAAAATCCAATTAACTTGAATGCTTTTGATAGGTCTGTGTTAATTTCACTGATATGCCTTAAGCATATTACCTGAAGGTCTCATTTTCTGTTGTATCGAGAACTTGTGGCTCCCATTGTTGTCTACAAGTATCACTAGTTATGGGGTGTTTTTCAATTTGGAGCCACTCTGTATTGGAGTAGCATTAGTGGAGATGATCCAGTCTTCTTAAGGTCTTATTATATCTGAGTGCTAAGAGAGAACATCTGAAAGCAAACCACTTTCTGAAATGGTTTAGATGTTTGTGATTTCTTTTTTTTCTCCTTTTATAACTGGTATTGAAAACTCTGTAGAATACTTACCTGTGTTCTATCCATAATATAGATGTACGGTAAGAGGGCACCCTGGGAGGACCCTTCCAAGTGGGTGGCTGATACCTATCCATGGAGCTCTGCAACTCTACAGCATGAGTGGCCATCACTACTTCAGTTAAGACCAGAAGATGTTGGTTATGAAGGTTATGCATCAGCAAAAGAAGGAACAACCTCTAAGCACATTCCACAGACTGATACAGAGGGGGATCCCTTGGTAAGATTCAAACTTTTGGGAAAAGACTTTCCAGTATGCACTTTAGTGTCACATGTTAAAATGTGCACTGTGCAGGAAAAATCTACTGTCCACCTGTTTCAAAATAAGCTTTTAAAATTAATCCTACTATAATTTATTAAAATGTTGAAAATGAAAGGAAGCAGGAAGGCATGTATCACCAACATATTAATATGTCCTTACATTGCATTTCTCATCTGTCCAGAAATGAGTCTGGTCTTCATCATTATATAGTTTGGGTACCACTCTTCAGCAACTTATTAATCAATTTTATAATAAAAACATCTTTCTGCATTGGGCAGTTTTTCATCTACATTATACAAATGAGAGACTGCAATATTCACATTATCTAACTTGCCTATCATAGGGAGTTCAGTGAAAATAGAAATTAAACAGCCATCCTTCCTTTCCTCAGAATATTTCAAGAAAACTGATGACTGTAAAACAGTCTTAATGTAGAAGGAATGCAAGTGTGGTGGCATTAAATGATAAGAGGTTGATTTCCCTCAATGCCATGTATTGTTTTATTTAAATACAATCCCAGTCATTTGGGTTTACCATTGCCTCCTCTGATAATGGACTATTAAAATGCATATGTTGAACTGCTATTCTTGTGTAGTGCTTTCTCTGTGGACTGCCTTTATCACAATTCAAAATACCATTTTAGAGAACTATATTTCTACAATACAGGCAGCCCTTGGAAAAGAGAATTTCTCAGAGAAAAATTCATTTAATTTTTAACATTGTTAAGAAAATGGCTCCTCAGCCTCGCTGTTTCATGTTCAAGTTCAGACTTGGCATCCTGAAGAAGTGTAGAAAATCAGCTAATTTGAACTCCTCTCCCAGTCCCTAAGCTTTCAGATGATATTTTGACCCCGTGACCCATGTAACCCTCGCTCCCAGCAAGTGTATTGGACAGGCTTCCAGCTCAGCATAGCCTCCACTATGGTGAAAACACTTGGGCAGCCTGAGTTCAGTGTCCATTCAGCGCTGCTCCCTGCACACTGTGGTCAGCATCTGTACCTGAGTAAACATCAGAAGCTTGAAAGTTGTGCTGGAGGGTTTGCCCCTGCCTCCAGTGTAGACAGGCACTACACCTGTGCAAACAGGACACGTCATGTGCAGGCTGTATGGAGCACCCACCACACGTGTCCTGTGCTCACAGCATGGATACCTATTAAAGTTTCAGCAAAAGCTATGCAAAAGTGTTGAACACCGTTCCATGCCTAGAGAAAACTTCACTGTGCAGGTTCAAAGCATAGAAATGTAAGAATTTCTGAGCAAACTGAAATAGGGGCTTAAAACACAAACAGATAAGAACACATCTTTCTCTTTGGTTATCACTGCCTGCTTTTTGTAATGATGGTGCATTTGTTCCTTGAAAAACACTAAAACAGTGTCAACATTGCTTGCAGTCCTGAGCACGCTGGCAGAAGTGGATGCTTTATACACAAAATCCTGACCATTATACAGAGTTAGGCATCAAGCGTCCAAGTAATTTTCTGGGACTTAATGCTGCTATTTGAGGATTTTCAGAGGGATTCAGGTACCCGTAATGCCTAAATTATGGGGGCACTACTCTCCAGAGTAGGAGGATCTGTTGCTGTTCCCCTCCTGAAGTCAGCCCCTCAGCAGCAGATGGGACTCATTTATGAAGCAGCTGGCATCAGTCTACCCCTCTCTCATTCCCTCCCCATCTTTCTCTTGTAGAGGGGGTATGTTACTGTGATTATGTTTTCAGTTGCTTTTCCAGTGTAATGCATCTACACCATCCAAAAATTATCTGGAAGCTTGACTGTCTCCAAATATGGGCCCAGATGTCCAGCTGAGATACGGCTTCCTTCCTCTGCCAGTGTTGCAGCTGCAGCTGGCCTCACCCCTGAATTAAAGAGTTATCAGGCAGCTTAATTGTATCCCTCTGGCTCTTTGGACCTTTAAACTTCTCCTTAAAAATGAGAAGGCAATGAAAAGAGTGCCAGTAGGAGCCACTAACACCCTCCCCTTCCTGAATCATTTAGTACAGTCCCTCAGCTAGGTACCAGCACACCTCATACAGCAAGGGAGCTTAATTAAATTTTAACACGGTCACTGCAGTATTAAATGAGATGAAATTATGTAAACACTGCTTTCTTCTTTCAGATGAATATGCTAATGAGGCTTCAAGAGGCAGCCAACTATTCGAGTGCACAGAGCTGTGACAGTGATAGCACCAGCCACCATGACGATATTTTGGATTCATCCCTTGAATCAACTCTCTGAAAGGGACAAAACTTGCTGTAGGATGATGGTAAAATCTGTTTCTAATAGACCACTGCCAGTATTAAAGCAGCACACCGAGGTCTCTGAGTAAGAATGGTGTGTTGTAGGTAGGCAGGAGACCTAACTCTGCAAAGTCAGGAAGAAAAACTGAAGTGGAAAGCTTGAATTCGTTTAATTTCAAGGCATTTCAATACCTATGGAGCCAAGTGAGACTCCATTTGTCAACTGGAAAGTGCCCTAGACCAAGGGCATCTGAGCAGATTGCACAAGTGTTAGCCAAACTGGAATTTCTTTTTTTCCCTTATCCTCCTTCTCTCTCTCTGTCTCTCTCTCTGTGGTTCTCTGTACAAGTTTACAGTGAAACTTCTTTGGGTTTTTTTTTCCTTTAGTTTACCCCGAGGTGCTGCATGAACAATGCAGTCTCTAATTATCTTCTAACCTCTGTTGTGCCACATGGTGCTGGTCACAGGACGGCAGTGGTGTTTGTGTTATACACTACTGCCCATTCCAAAATGAGTAAAAGATGATAGTAACTCAGAAAGCACAAACAGTATTGTGCAATCACCAGAAAACATGACTGTGATATGCTGGATAAGTGCCAATTTAATTCTAACTGCCATGGTCACGGTGATGCGCTCCATCAAGTTTTTAGTACACAAGTCACAGATTTTATAAAGTTATTTTTACCACAAGGGTCTTTTTTAACCGCCTGCCCACTCCTTAACAACAGTTTTCTACCAATTATTAACCAACACTGATTAAAGGCTTTTTAGGGCTTCATTTGTTTGAGCCTTTTCAGTGAAAGAAGGAACATTTCTTATGGTGCTGTCTCACTGCCTTAAAACAGATTTCTAGAACAGTTTTACAGTTGGTTTAATTCCTAAACCATTGGTAATTTACACTGTTTTTTTCTTCATTTACTAATGAGAAAACATCAGTTAACATAGTAGCCTCATATCTGTATATCATGATTTTTTAAAGTAATGGATACGAGAAAGAACAGTTGCTATATAATATTTTTATCTTGTGAATAGATTTCTCTGCCTACCCTCAGAAGTACACAAGGAACCCAAACCCACTTTCACTGCCACCTAAATGCTGACAAAATCGGCTCAAATCCATTTGGTCCCATGGAATGGAATTTTTGGAGGATAGATGTTTTGAATACTTATCCAGCAGAGCTGGATGCACTTGATGCAGCATGAGCACAAATATATGGTTTTTGGTTTTTTTTTTTCTTTCCTTTTTCTAGTTTTCAGCATGTTGTTTTGATTGCTATTGTTGTACATGAAGAATTCAGCATAAAAGAACACTGAAGCAGTGATGTCCACTGTGGAAGAGGAAGAGTTTATACTGTAAAAGTGGGTTGGTTTTGCACAGTCTACTGGGTGGGTATTGTAAATATAGGAAAAAAAAAAAAAGAAAAAAAAAGAAAAAAAAGCCTTGCACAAATCAAATTGAAAACGAACAAACAAAAAAAATGTATTTTATTCTGTTGGTGTTAAGAGATGTTTCACTTGCTGAGATTTCCTGTATGTTGCAAACAAATACAGAATGCAAAACCTAAAAGCTCTTATTACCTGGTGTGTTTGTCCTGTACTTACAGTTGTTATAACTATGCAGGAGCTATCAATGCTACAGTCAGCACGTTTCAATATCTATATGAAGCCAATACATTTTGGGGGGAAAAGTGTGAAAATGTTTTAAGTTCATATGTCATGGCAGGCTACAACCAGACTGCATTCAGACTGCTCAGAGTAAGCGGAAACACTCTTTCACCACCAGAGCAGTGAGGTTAAATCGGTGCACGTGAACAAGAAGATACCTAAGGGCTCTGGCATTGTGTAGTCACATAGTGCGCACCTCCATGGATGTTACCTTCGGGATGTGCATCTGGTGCTATTCACAACTTGTGGCCGCCCTGGGGCCACCTGCTGTAACTTAAAGAAATCAGTGCCGTTTCCAAATGGCACTGAGCTGCATCGCTGAATCTAGAGGTTCCTACACGGTGCTACTGCCCTAATAAAACTCAGAATTTATGCATGTAGGATTCAGTCAGACCAACATCGTACCCCCCCCAAATCTGGATCCGTTTCTGATGCAAAATGTCAGCTCATACACCTTGACTGACTCAACTAAAACAAAGCTGCTCTTTCTTGTACCTGTGCTCTGAGCAAATCTGCAGATCTTTTCCTGCCATATTTAGCTCACAAACACACAATATTGCATATACAAAACTTCCTGCAATACATCTCAGTGAGTCCACCTAGTTTACAACTCAGAAATTGTTTGTGAAACATTTGTCTGTACACATTTTATATTTTGTACATTTTTGATGTAACATATCTTGTAAATAGACAGAAACAGTGAAATAAATCATCTGAAAATTTTTGTAGTCTTTGTAAAACCCTAATAATAAGTATTTGGTGTCATCGGACTTAACTGGATGATGTATTTTCTATTGGTTCATTGTTCCTCTAGCCTGTAAACCAGCTTGCGTATACTTTTTTTTGCAGGTGTGCACACTGTATCTGTCTAAATTATTACTTTGCCATTAAAGTGGAATTATTTATTGAAAATACAGTCTGGTGTTTTTGCAGTCAGGACCACTTAACAGTTAGATATTATTTTAAATATATTAACGTATAAACAAAATGACAAACTGAAGGATGTGATTTTTCTATATTCAGCAGAACTAATCTCTGTAGAAACAAAATTAAGTAATTTTTCCAGTTCCAGTTATTCAGTAGGATTTTTGAATGGCTGTTTCCTTGGTGAGGACAGGTTGTGCCATTCAGAAACAGCTTCACAATCTCCCCATTCTCAGGATTATTTTAAAATACAAGTCTATTGATTTTAGTGATGAAAAATCTGTCCAAAAACCAGCCTTATTTTGAAACTCAAAGAACTTAGACCCACTTCCTCAGCAGGTATACATCAATATTATTCCATAGAACTCAAAGAAAGAAAGTAGAATTGTGTTAGTTGCCTAATCATAGACTTTGAGTTTGGAAGAGATCATTATGCTCCTGCGAGTTGCAGCACCTCAGCTGTAAATCGCAGCAGCAGCTCTGTAATTTCTCCTAAAAGTGAAATATCCCAGGAAAGACCTTTAGCCGTATCAGTACAGAGCAGAAGATCCATCACCTCATTAACAATGTGGATAATTACTCACTGGATGGTTTGGGGTTTTTTAGTGCTTTATTTGCAGTTAGATCTTGCATATCACTTTTTCAAGAGAATAATATCCCATATTGTTCTTTGTTATGCCCTTTCTTCTTATACTAAAAAGCCACTCACAATCAAAAACATCTTAATATATTTTACAACAGTCTTCTTTGCTTGTCTTTTTGATAAGACAGGCAGCTTGCTCATTCCTAGCTTTTCACAATAAGTCATGCCTTTCAGACCTCAAGATGTTTATTGCAGGACTTTCTGACTATGTGATTTATCAGAGTTCATTCGGAAATGTGGGTATGAGAGTTGCACACGGCATTCCTGTCGTGCTTTTACATTTGCTATAAACAGAGCTAATATCACCTTCCTACACCCACTTCATATTTTCCCTGCTTAGGCTTCAGGGCTGACATTCACTCTCTAATTGCACCATCCCACTGCAAGCTCATGTTCAGTTAATTATCTACCAAGATTCTGACTTCTTTTCATGTTCTATCATTTTGAAATACTTAATCCAATCCTGTCTCTATAAACTATGCTCTTTCTTCCTTAGATGTATGAGTGCAAATTTATCTGTATTAAAACAGAATATTCAAATCAGCCCACCCTACTAAATGATTAATTCTCTACAATTGTCATCTGTCTAATTTACAACTTCACCAGCTTCCATAATTTCCAAAACCTGCACTGTCATTTTACTTTGTCTTTCAGTTTGTACTTAAAGGTAGTGAGTTATGTTTTGTCAAGAACAGACCCCTGTTGAATCCTTGTAGGACCTTCCATGAAGATTTCCTGTTTACAGCTACATTGTTTACAGCTATTCATGCCATGGGTATATTTGTATTTCAGTCAACATGGATTTAAGCACCAGAATGTCATACAAAGCCAAATGTGTATGATATTATAGGAAATACATAATGAGTTCCATGGCTTTTCCACCACTGTAGGTCTCCAAGGATTAGATTAATTTCTGTTGAAAATTACATATGTAGAGATTATCTTCCACAGAAAAAGGAATAGACTAGGATGATGTGCTTGTGCCTTTCCCATACTTCAGTGCTGCAGTCTTTGCACATTGTCCAGCTGCCATTACTGAAGGGAAAAGACATGAAATTTAATTGTTAAATTCATTCTGCGTCTCCTGTCTCAGCATATCTACCTGTTCATCATCATCTGGAGACCCGCTTGGTGAATGCCCAGGTTCCCCTGACAGGAAAGGGATAGTGCAGCCTCAGAAAGAAGTGTTTGTAGCAAAGTACTTGAGACATTGCTCTTGCTTACAAGAATTCATTTCTTATGCTATCAGTAACTAACCACAGTGTTTCTCAGCGTGTGCTTTTTCTTGATAACTGAATAATGTCACACAAATTAAATGCTACCACCAAGTTTGGCAATGCAAGAGCTCCAGATGCACTGTCATGGGAGAAATGTAATGCTGGTAATAATACTAGTAGCAGAAAATAGAATCTGTCATGAAAGATAAATTAACTAAGGCCAAGGCCATGTGACCTTGCCTTTCTACACTAAACTGCATTTACTCTTATTTGTTCAATTGCAACCTGAAACAAATGCTGATAAATAGCAATGAGAGAGCACACTGAATAATTGTGCCTTTAATAACAAATTTTATAAATGAAATAATGTTTCGCCTTTGTTAGTGCATGTACTTGTTTTTCCAGCAGTTTTGTTAAATTAGATTATACCATTTAGGAAACTAATATGCATCTTGACAATTAAATGCCAAAGCTGAAAGAAAAGACACCTAGTAACAAAATAAAGCATTTATGTGGTGGCATAACCAGCAGTAATGATTTTATCATGCCATATATGGATGGCTCTGACAGAACAAGGAAGCAGACAAAACGTATTATCTGTATGACCAAAGCCCAAGGACTTAGTGAACTAAAAAGTAATTTAAATTAGCGAACTGAATTTTAGCACTGATAATTCAGTACATCTTAAACACATCCTGCTATGCTCTGCAAGTGCAGTGAAAAGACATATACAGTCTGAAAATAGACTCTTCAGTGCAGGTAAGCTGTTCCACTCATGTAAGCTGCGTGCAATAAAGAGATATGGGTTCTGTACAGCAGTCCCTGAGCTAGCAGACATAATTTGGTGGCAGAATGAATAATTTAGCTTCATCATTACCACACTTTTCATGTATCTGCTATGATCTTTAGCATTCTCTGTCTCTGCTTATCCAGGTTGAGCTAGTGGCAGTGTTTTGGACTAATGGTACTGACTGTGGAAAGACACGCTGGAGGCAGAATTTTGCATCTTAACTGAACTAATTACAATGAAAATGTATTTTTCATCTAGAGAAAATAAGAAAACTAAAAGCTATATAAGAAAACCTTGTTGTCTCATTAGCAATTACTGTGATTAATCTCATTACTACTTAATATTTTTGTATTACTGCTTTTGTAGAGTCAGTATGTCTCAAATACTTTATAAATAGTTCTCTTGTAAAATCAGTTTATGTTTCCAAGTATAAAATTATACTGCTTGTTTGAGAGCTGGTTATTACCTTGTATCAGTCTACCATCCTGTTTAACAAACTACATCCACACACAGTAAATTTCATCCCTAGTTTAAGGGTCTCTGAGGTTAAACAACATGTTTAGTCTTCCTATGTATTCTAAGTCATGTTCTTTAATTTCTGTCATGAACATACAGTTAAACATGTAAAGTACTTTCTTAATTTCAACTTCAGTGCCTGCAATTTATTCCTTCATAAACCATCATCTTCAGAGAATAAGATGGTCAACTAACTGCTGCAAGATTCAGCTGAACATTGTAGCAAATGTGCAGAGTATTACACTCAAGAATTATAATGTAATCGCATGCTTAGGCACAGCATTCAGTAGTTTGCCATTTTGCCAATTGTAATTGAAAAATAACCTTCAGACCATGTTGTTAATCAGAATGGAGGGAGGTCTCCTCTTTCTCTGGAGTGGAGCAGCTGCTGACAATAAAACCTAACTGCCTATGTTTAGCTACAGGATGATAGAGAGGTTAGTCCACCTAGAGAAAGACAGCCAAGCAATAGCATACATTACAGGGCATGCTGGAAAAAATGGCCATGCTGAAAAAATGCCACTGTCATTCAGCTGTCACCACTGCTTGATGAGTATAAATCAGGTAACTTTTAAAATTATTCATAATATATTCTTGCCAGGTGTCAAAGATATGTGGGGGTTTTCTGAACTAAGCAGTAATCAAAATGTCAAATATAAGACTGAAATTCAATGTGAACTTTAGAACAAATATCAGGCTTTAAAGGCTGTGTTATACTGAAACTCTCTGTCTAATCATTGGGGATCTACTATGATGCGCAGAAATTATACCTATATCCTCAAAAACCTCCATATTTGCTCAATAATGCTGCATCCCGTTCTTGTCATTCCTCTGAGGGAGCAGGATAAAGAGAAAAAAAAGAGGTCTGGTTCATTTGCCTGTTTGTGTCCACAAAAAAATCCTCTTGCTGCTGATTCTCTCCCCTCAGTTTTGGTAGCAGGCCTTTGAATACCAAAGCACAGCTGGTCGGGAAGTTTCCACCTAACAGGGCTGTCCTTTGAAGCCAAAATGGTGCACCAAAGAATGTCAGAGTAAATAAACTTTGGATGTATCACAAGCAGAGAATATTTTTGTCCTTGCTTCCTGCTAACTCCTCAGGCAGATGCCTCAGAACCAGAATTGCAGAGATTTGCAGCTCGGCGGAAGTTTTGTTCAGGACCCAGGGTATGAAGCTACTTGCTACAGAAATGAGGGTGCCTGTTGCAGGAGTTCAGGTTCTTGGTCCCCTGGATGCTCTGGCAGCCCAAGTGGATAGGGTATCCTGCATCCCTCAGATGCTGAAGAAATACCCACACTACCCTCAACTCCCATGGAGGAACATGTCCTAAAGTTGATGATGGTGTAACAGCTGCTAAGAAGTGTGGGAGGAGGAGGGGACAAAGCAGACATTGCTCTGACCTGTTCCAGACAATAGGAGCAAAACCACCTATTCTTTCTATAATGAACACACACAGAGTGGTATTTTTTTGTGGTATTTTTAGATAAGCTTTTACTGAAATTATTTCAAACACATACAGACACACATAGAGAACATTGCTCTAAAGGTGATTTCTATATGAATCCAGCTTTTTGTTAACACATGGTCCTTAACAGTCTATTTAGACTGCAGAGGCAATGGTAGCTTTGTTGAGGCAGACTTTGCAGCTTGCTCTGGGGACTGCCATTTCCACAGAAAGCATGGCATGTGCTCCAAGAACTCCAAGCACTGGGGTTTTAGCCTTTGTTTTCTGCTTGGATCCTTTTATAGATAAGAAAGTATCTCCTGTCACAGTCACAGGTCCTTTCGCTCCCTCAGCATTTGGTTCACTCCCCTCTCTGCACTTTTGCCATTTCTCACATCCTTTCTTCTTTTGCCTTTCTGGTACGTGTTCCTCTTCTCTCTGCTGTTCCCGGTGACACTCCGTTTGGCTCCCCTTCTGTGCCTGACACATTTCACTTGTCCATCTCCTCCCTCCCCACAAGGCTGCTGGCTGCTCAGAGTGTGCAAGGGCCGCATCATGTCCTTTTCTGGCTCGGAATGCTGAGCATATGCTGTCACAGCTGAGCAGTGTGTGGCGATGGCAATCCCGGCAGCAGCAGCCCCTCCCGGGCTCTGCTGAGTGCTGACTCTGCTGCCAGTGCCATAGCGAGACCCAGTGCAGCAGCAGGAGAGGTCAGCAGCCCCCGGGAAGCCCCAGCCCTTACCAGTGCTGATGTGTTTGCAGTGAAAAAGCTGAATGACTTGCAAGGTCGTGGCCCCTCAGTGCCCCCGTCCATTTCTCTATTCCACCATCTCTGCTGACTGAGGAATATTAAGTTTAAAAGCAACCTTTTACTGTTTTTAGTACTCTGCCAAAACTAAATAGCTCATCTTTTGTAGCCTAGAAGAAGACTGTGGGATGTAAGATGGGAGACGCACAGTTATCTACGATACAGGACAGTGGGAGCAGATGCTCCAAAGCTCTTCTTCAGCTCTCAGACTGTCTTTTCAAAGGAGTTTTATTCCCTTTTATTCTCTTTCCTTTGCTAAAGGAAAAGACATCAACTATGTCACTTCTGTGATCAAGAAAAGTGAATATTTATTATGAAAAATGGTAAAATTTTTCAGTTTCAGGAATTACGAGCAGAAACATCTCATCTTGGAAGTGAAGCAAAGTCTCATTTATAATTTGAAAGAAAATTAGAAATAGTCACATTACTATAGTGACATTTTTTAAGTAGTGATTGGATCTTGCCAAACAGAAAATATTTTTCCGTGGTTGTCACAGGAGTTATAATTATCAAATAATATTATTTAATACTTTCTTAGTGATTTTGAAGCATCATGTTGAAGTACTTTACAAAGGTCAGGATGAGCATTATTGTTACGGAGTGAATGGGAAAGAAATCTCATTAACAGCAGCAGGGTGCAGATGACAACACAGCGCAGCTTCACACGAGGGCTGTGTCTCAAGATGCTGCTAATGAAGAAAGCTCTGGAACTGATTGGCATTCCTACTGTCTATCAGCCCTTATTTCAGAGGTTATTGTATACAATATGTAGCTTTAGGAAATTTTTTCAGTTGTATAGTGTAAGATACTGCTTTCAATATCTGGAAAAGAAGATTCTGGGAAAGCCTTTTAGACCCTTATAGTTGCTCCCAGAAAGTATGAAACATTTTATTGTCTTTGAGAATATAAGCAATCTCGTATCTGCATATGGAGAAAGAGAAAGAAAAAAAGTAATCATTGGATTTGGGGATTTTGTAAATGGGAATTTCACAGGGCTGTTGGTGTCACTTAATTGGTGAAGGAGACTGAATTCCATTTTCAATGGTGACTCAGGACTACTTGAGAAGATTTCATATGTTGACAGTTTTTAAATTTATATTTGTTTGTGACAGTTTCCCTCAATATTCTATGCTCAGGGTTAAATGTGAGAAGGGTAGGCATTTCAGCTTAGAGTCCCAGCAGTATTTATGTCTCTGAATTCAAAATTTCAGCTCTCCCAGTGAGCTGGACTTGGAGGCCTCCATGGCTCAGTAGAGCAGAGATTTCCTGCATGCCATTGGGAAGCAGAGAAGATTAATCACATCATATACTGTGATCTAATGTTACGTCTGCAAATGAGATTTCCAGGCAACTGCTAGACATGTGGGTTTGGATCCCATATTTCTAGTTTGATAACCGTAATCTCAGATATAACTCATTTACAGACTAGTCTAGTCCAGCCAAAAGACTCCATTTCATTAGGACATGGTTAGGCAGACATTCTGGCAGCAGCAGCAGCAGCCTCTGTAACTCCATTAAACATGCTCAGCCTAGCTTTTCTCAGGAGATGGCAGCAGCAGCATTCCTGAATCGGCTGCAATCATTTTCTTTTACTTTGGGTGGCATGAGGTGCAAAGCAATAGTTGGGTGGGAAACAACCCCTTCCCCCTGAAAAATCCTCCCTGCAGCCATGTGGAGCAGTATGCTTAGAAATACAGACCTGTAGGTGTTTTGTGGAATGGGAGTGATGGTTGAAGGGATACAGATAAAGAAATACGAGTTAGCTGGGCCTTACCTGAATATTTTATATGCAACCCAAAACAAGTCTTTCACTTTTTGAGCCATCCAAACAAGGCATTTTAAGCAATGCTGTGGCAGGGTAATAGCATTGCATGTCACTGCTCCCAACTTGCCTACCAAGGTCCCCTCTGTCAACACAGCAGAGGGCTGAAGAAGGAGGGTGAGAGCCGACTGACAGCGTTTGAGCTTGGTGGTGAGCAGGATTTCACTTTGCTGTGGGAGATGCAGATGAGGCAAGGGAGAGAAGATGAGCAGTGACATGACAGAAGTAGGCAGGAAGCAGAGAAGGCTGTTTTGCATTTCAATCCACTTTTTTTCTGATGCTGTATTGAGAGCACCTGAAGCACTTATGTCTTGTTTGTACTATAATCCTTCCCCCAGGGGGAGAAGCAGGGGCAGAACATTTTGTTTTCTGAAGGCATTTCCATTTACTTTTCTTTAAATCCATGTGCTGCAGTGAGACTGAAGCGGTCAGAGGTGGGTCTGTGGCAGCAGCAGGTGAGGAGCTCCCTTTCAGTGCAACGCTCCCAGTGGGACACGCATGGGCAGGATCCACCCTGCTCACAGAGATCCTTTGCACCAAATGCACCGAGAGGCAGAGCACTTCCTTCCACTCAGATGTGCAGAGTGAAGTTTCTTAATATCTCTTGGGCACAACTTCACTAGCATTTTTATTATACCAGTGTGTTTCGTTTTCTTTTAAGTGCTATGAAGAGCTTGAATGCAGCTCAGAGAGAGGCTTGCTACATGTGCAGCATCCTGACTTACAGCGACGAAGATGCTATTTTACTCCATGGCACCTAGAATTTTCTAGGGTTGTGGACTTCACGCTCAGATATATCACAGAGCCTCAGTCCAGCTGGCAGGTGACAATAGCAAGAATAAACATTGCCCTGCCTTTACCCTCCACTGTTTGCCAGTTGAAATCTGTGTTCGGTTTCAGCCTGCCACTCTTCATCAGTGCTTTGATCACATCCAAGTATGAGATGATATTGATGGCAATGATATAGGGATCTGTGACAAAAGGTGAGTTATATGTATTTTTCACATATGGTTGCACAAGAGCCCAGACTTGCTCTTCTTGGTTAGGAAAAAAACCCAGAGGGTTCTCTAATTATTAATGTAATGGCTGCTCAAAAAAAGAAAAAGAGGAAACAAACAAACAAAAAACCTCAAAAGCAAACAAAGAAAAAAAAAGCAGAAAATACCACAATGAAGTGCTTTTTTCCTACTTAATCCATTTAGGAATCCCACCTACAAAAACAAGTTTTCCTACTCAAAGATGATAACTTGTCTCAGATCCATAGTGAGTCACTCCATCCGTTTCTGCTGTCTTGAATAGGCTGTAGATTGCCCTAAGCCTTGGCAGTGCCTGAGTGTCTGATCAGGGCCCAAATGCTGAGTGACCCTTGAAGCTGCTTGAATGCATCATTTGTGGTTAGATATTTAACAGAAGTTGTGGTCATTATTTTCACTTACCCATCCAATAAATCTCATACATTCCAAGCTTTCTGACAGAACCACAGTCTTCTTCTGCCTGATGCTTACAGAGGGTGCAAAGAGTAGGTTTTGTGTAGGTCCCAAAAGGAAACCTGTAGATTTTAGGTGTATCTCTTACCTAAAAAGAAAAAAACAAAACAAACAAACAACAACAACAAAAAAACGCAGGGGAAGGAGAAAGGAGCTGCAAACATTTGCTTTAACATGGAGAAATGAAGCATCTGAGTTATTTATTCATGTCCTTGGGATGCCAAACAGCTGAATAAGGAAGAGAAGGTGAGTTCCTTCAGAGAAGGATTTCTCTCTTTCTTCCCAATACTCCTAAAAGAGATTGCTCCTAAGAAGGACAAGGTAGGTGACTTTTCAGGAAATAAAGTTAATGTATGTTCTAAAATTATATGTCTTTCCCCAGTCCAGAGCAGGCATGCCAAGAGCTAGACTTGACACTATGATGTTTATGTGACAGCTGAAGAACTAACATTTAAGAAGGCCATAGCCATGACTGTGATAGCAATTACCTGTAGGCTAGAAGAAACAGGAGAGGCTACAGAAGAAGAAGGATTTTGTGGGAGCAGCAGTCTTTATCTAAAAACTCAGGAGTGTTTCTCTATTTCCTTTCACATAACACCCTTCTGATTTCAAATAGTTAATGGTATGGAGAGGTGAGCGGTCTCTGCTTTGTTGTTTCCAGGTGGCACAGCTGGATCCTGTCTGGGTCTAGTTCTCTTGCTGTAGCTGAGAAATAGAGTTTATTAGTGGTAGAGGTGGGGATTTGAGAGAATAGTTTACAGAAACGTGAAGTACTTGCTATTAAAAAACTGTTCTCAATTGTCAGAGTATTTTACATTCTCTTCTGTCTTTGAAAGTAAAAACTGGGTAACAAGACAAAACATATCCTCTTTGCAACTAAAATCGTAAATTGTAGGACAAGAGAGCTGAGTAGAGATCAAAATGAGGGTGGTGAAGGAAACTGGAGGAGTTTGCACAGATGTTCAAAACCTGAAAGGATATGACCACAAGCAGCCTGCTCCAACTGCTAAGTTAAACATGAACAAGGAGTCAGGCCATGTAACCTTCAGAAGTCAATTCCATCTTGAGTTATTCTGTGACTCTAGTAAAGAAGAATCAGAAAAGAAATGAAATCTGTGTCCATAAAAAGTGACTTTATTTACTAAAATGAAACCCTGCATCTAGCTGCAGCCAACAGCAATTCTGCTCTAAAGAGAAAAAGTAGGAGAAGTAACAACTCCTTCATACATTTCTTTTCAATATCTCTTCACTGCTGTCCAGCAGGAAGAACTCAGATAACATTCCCATCTTCTGAACAAAAGCTTTGCGTCCTCTTTAATCAATCATCTGCCTCTCAGGCACCCTCTTCTTTACCAAATTTTCAGCTTTGTTGCAAGATGTGCTCATTACTTCCCATGGTCACACCTATAGATACCCCTTGATTACTTAAAGTTGTGTGAGATAGAAGAGTGAATTCTAATGGAAATGTTCAATATTGAGTTTACAGTCAAATTTAGTGAGTGTGATAGACGAGAGCTTTACAGACTCGTGCTGTGGTAACACTCCGTGCCCAGGAGGGGCAGCACCTAGGACTATCCCTGTTTAATGTGATTATTCATGACTTAGAAACAGGTCGAACCTTGAGATGACAAGAGTCACAGGTAAATAGCATTATTTGGATTGTAACATCTGGAGGAGGTCAACCCCCGACTATGGAGGTGGTAAGATATTCAAAGGATTTGGAAAAAAAGGAAGGCACATAATGGCAAATGATAAATGCCTTAGAAAATAGAAGTATTTGAGTCTTTAACAAGCACATGGAATTATTTATATACTTGCTAGGTTCTCAATTAATGGTAAACTTTGGCCATCTGTGAAAAACCTCTTCATACTTCACAGTGGTGTTTCAAAAGGCATATGGATTGCTGGGAGTTCTGAGAAATGGAATTTAAAATAACACTGGAGTTATTATATGAATAAATATTTTACATTCAGCTGGTATGATGATGATCCCCATTCAAAAAGTATAGTAGAAAAAAATTATTAACAGTATGTGAGTGGAGATGAATAACCAGAGAATTTTTGGGAAAAGAAAAGATCAGTAAAAGTGTGATAAGCCATGAACAATAATACAGAATAAAAAATTAATGTTTTTAATTTCCTGTTTCTGTGCTACAAATGGGGAAGGAGGAGGGTAACCAGTTAACAAAATTATGAGTTAACAACCTGGCACTGTTGGTAGGCAGGATGCATTATGCAAACACAGCTGGGCAAAGGATATCAGCCACAAGAGTCCAAGGGTCAGGATAAAGAAACAACAGTGTGCCTGAAAAAAGGAGGTTCCCAATTGCATTAGGTCCTCAAACAGTTATTATGAACTGCTGAAACACAATGATCAGAGTCCCCACCAACACTCCACATTTAGCTGAGTACTGGTCTCTGTGTCCTTTCAGTGGTTGCACTGCTCTTCTGGAAAGCTCTGCAAGTACAGCAAAGCACATCTCTTATGCAACCCTGGATGCTGTCTGGCACAACAAGGAAGGCAAGTCCTGCATGCTCCCAGTCTCCTCTTGCTGTGATGTTAGTCCTTTCTTTTGCTTTTGTGGCATGGTTTATTTAAAGGGGGGGGGGAAAAAGAGTCCAGCATTGAAAACACAAATGCAGGCAGTGCTCACACCACCTGTTCTCTCCTGGTGCCTTTGTGTAGTGCTCGACTGGGTAGGCTTTGGCAATAGAAATGCACATTCATTGACACAACAGGTGCTTCTAGCCCCAGCCTTCAACTTCGTTTAGCTGTTAGCATAAAAAATCAGATTTGCTATGACTTTGTGCCTATAATACTGCAGCAGTTCACCTTAATTAGACACAGAAACTAACTTTGAAATCCCTGTTGTCCTTTTGGATAGAAACATCAGCCAAAAGTCTTGTGCCTATGCTAAGTATTTGAGATTTTGGTCTACCAGTTTGTCCAGTGAGGACATGAAGATGTCCTGTAAGAAGAAGAGACAGGATGCTGACTCTGGCTCATTAAAAATTCACAAATAAGGGATAACAACAAAATTGTGGTGAGCCTTTACTTACACTTGACACAAACTCAAGACTTTAAAGAACAATTTTCAGTTATTGAACCTATGTTCTTCCCCCTCTGCAGAAGAGCTTTCACTGCTCAGAAATCTCTTTCTCAAGCATGTACTCATAACCTGTGACTATGCCATCTCTTACCTTGCTCATCAAATAAATTCCCAGAATCTTGTCCAAAAACTGGGGTTTTTTACTCCATTAAACCATCTCATGGTTCCTCCATGACCCAGTTCTGGTTTACAAGCTTCCATTTTGAAGTCTGAGTTTTGGAACTGGACAATATGTTCCAGGCAATGTCATTCATATCACCTTCTAAATCCTGAAAATTTACCCTGGTCGTTATTACCTTGTGTGTGCTACTCTTGTTCATAAGTTTTTAACCTTGCCTAGTATCATTCCTCTGGAAGGGTGGAGTTATTCAGTTTGCCCTACTTGAGCAATTCTGTTATCTAAGGTTGCTAAAAAATTTCTTTGATCAATTTTCACTTTTGAAAATTCTTGTATTATAAGTATTCTGTACTTTCTTAATTGCTTCTATTAAATCCCTGCTGTTTAAGAAAATCTTAAATTGGTCTGGGAGAGAAGTATTTTATCACTGTATGACATAATTTTACTATTTGCTGTCTTTCCTTACTGTGGATAAACATACTTCTATGTTCTGCCTTGTGTCTATGATTATTGACAATTCTATTGTATCTGTTAATTCTTAGAATATTCTTTCTTCAGGCTCTGCTGTATGAACTTATAATGAATTCATATTTTCCTGCAACAGGTTACTTCTGCTTTTGCCTTCCTTCTCAGTGTTTCTCAACTCCTTGTTTCCGAGTCATATAATTCAAAATATCAGAAAGGTCTTATGTTGTGAATATGTCTTGCATATACAAGACAAATATTTCCAATGTAAATATAAATGTAGACATAAGTGTACACACACCTAGATGCATAAATAAGGGGCTTTATATGTATTATTTTATTTTCATGGGTTTTTCAACTTGTCTCTTAACCAGCTTTGTCTTCCATTCATTGTTATTTTCATCTAAGTATAGAGATTACAGTTTTTGATGTTCTTAAATTTCCAGTCATGTTCACATAGTTCTGTCAAATTACATTTTACAAATTATTCATTCCCTCTACTTTTTTTTCAGTTTCAAGAACACTTCATTATTGATAAAATTTTTATTCCTCATTCTGTTTGCAAAAAGCCAACGTAAAAAGTCATGATTTCATCTGTGCTATGTGATCACATCTGCACAGCCACTAAGATCAGAGCAAGGCTCTTTCTGTGCTGCTATCATATCACATGTTATTCCTACTTTCTGGCTCTGTGGTCCAAACCCTACTTCTCTGTCGAGATGGGGCCCAATACAAAGTTCCTTCGTGCTGAGTGAGCACATCTGACTGAAGGCATTAACATGCAAATACAGGTCAGTATTAGCAGTGTCATACAGAACAAAAGCTCTCATCATAATGCAGTTCTCCCTCATTACTCTCAGTAGTAGATGCGTAAGATGGTGCATATACTCTTACCTGCTCTGGGGGTTTTTATGATCAGAATTTGCACCAATTACTCTTTGAAGTCTTCGAATAGGTGGAACTGCATAGTCCAAGACACTCTTTAACCCAGACACGAGACCAATAATTTTTGATCTTGTCAAATTTTTGCCCTTCAGCCTACCTAATTGACCTGAATTGACCTGAAGCTGCTGTCATGGGCTAGGGTTAGGCTCGAGAGCTCGAAAGCCATCGGCAGTCCCACCTAAGGGACAGGCACATGGAGCCATGGGGTTTAAAGGGCGGAGCAGGAGGTCAGCACACGGTCACAGCCTCCAAGCCTGTGTGGAGTTCCTGTCCTGCCCCTGCTGCAGTCCTAGGAGGTGGGAGCTCTCTGTGTGTTTTCCTAGATCACTTCTCTCCTTCTGTCTTCCTCTCTGCCTCTCTTTCTTTTCCTACTTCTCATTGCCTGGAACTTTTGGGTAGTGTAACACTTCGTTAGTTTCCAGGTTTTTCTCGGTTGGGCTAAGTTTATGCTAGGTAAATGCTAAATTAACACTGAATACTGCTATGATAAGTGGTTTCGTGTTGAATTATATGTTGCATTTCATCCTTTGCTTAAGGTGGTTGAATTTTGAGCATTTGATTTTGAGAGTTTTGCCAGTAAACCTTAGTGTTATTTTCACCTCTTGGCTTTATCTGGTGGGCTTTTCTCCTTTGTGCTAAGAGAGAGCAATGGAACCTTGAGCGAAATCCCTGGATCTAAGGCTCCAGGACTTAACAGGTGCCTTCACTGCCAACTGCTCACGTTTTAACCTGTGCCACCTATGGTGCTGAGCCCCTCTGGCCCAGTGCCAAGCTGCCATCAGGGGCTAGGGTAAGGCTGGAGAGATCTAAAGAGCCTTGAGCTCCGGGAACACTGGGGTTGGAAAGGGCTCTACAAGGCCATCGCAGCAACGCCCCAACGTTGCTGTTCCCACTCCTTTCTAATGTGGACCCCCCCAATCCTGAATCTTGATTCTACCCAATAACTGATCGTGTCTAAGTTCCCATGATATCTCAGTAATACTTTTTAAGGTGAAATGTATGTATGCCCTTTAATGAGCAATTCTAATTAATTTTGTTCATTAATCAGGTCTGTGATACTGCTTTATAGGCAATTAGAGATTATTTTTCCTCTCCATGTGCTTTCATATCTAGATTAATTTTGTTTGCAAACCTTATTCTGGCATTTAGTTCCTCTTCTCATCTTTTCTCTTTTTTCTAAATGCCGTCTGATTTTTTTATCTGGGCTGTCCCCTCAAAGCTTTCATTACATTGACATAGAGTCCACCCAAATCAAATAACCTCTTTACCTTGTGGAAGGCTAACCAAATGCTTCAGCAGAAGAGAGATCATCAGTCTTAAAACAATTAACTTGCAAAAACAAAGCAGACAAAAAGATCTTAGTCTCTCTCTTCAGGTGATAGTGAAAATGAAAAACCCAGGAAAACCCCCTGGCCGTGTTCTCCCTTCAGCTCACTTCTGAGTTTCTCTGAAACATAGAGGCCATGAAGATGCTGTTAGACAGCATCCTTGGGCCACCACCTTCAGTGTACCCTCATTACTGATTTCACAATTCTCTTGAATCTCCAAGTACACGAGAGGCTACAATAACAAGTTCCCAGCCAACCTTAAACGAACCCACTTGACATTAAAGTTTGCAATGGCCGTAGCCCTAAAATTGTAATTTATTGAAGAAGCAGGGACAATTATCTCACTTTGACACTTTGACTTCTTATTGCTTGCTCCCCTGCTGCCCAGACTTGAGCAAGCCTGACCTTTTCTTCCCTCTTCTTCTTCGGGGTGGGGTTTTTTTTTGGGGGTTTTTTTTTTTTTGTGTCAGTTCTGAAAACCAGTCTGATACTGAAATACCTCACTGCAGACCTGCCAGTAGCTGTGCTTAGAGAGTGACACCTTGTGTCTCTGCCTCAGGGAGATAGCACACCATCTGCTGTCTCATCTTTTACAGGATGTTCTCTCAATTCCTTTTGGGGGAGAAGGCATCACACCAAACTCCATTCTGATCTGCAAACTTGTTTTAAACATTATAGCCTTGATCAAGAAATTAACTTAAACTTTTATTTGAAATCTTTATTTTAACCAAACATTGGCAAACTGACTATTGTTTCGTGAACCTTGATTGGCATTTTACCTGAAATTTATGAAAGAAAAAAAAAAAGCAGGAAAATAAAACAAAAAAATCCTAACCCAAACCATAAATCTTCTAGCACAGCTAAGTTCAAAACAAGTTGGACTGTTTTGGACAAGGCTGTGTGACTTGTTTGGATAGATCCATATTTTTATGAATTTACTTTGTTTTCCTACAGCTGAGAATTGTGTCTTCCAGTTGTGTCGTCTTTTGCTATTTCTTCACAGTATCTTTTCTTCCTTCTCGGCCAAATGCCACCTACAATATCAGCTGCAGTTGTCATGCCTGTGACATAATGGTCCAACATGAAATTCCTCTGCTTTCTTCTATGTTGGCAAGAATGCAATCATTCTTCTTGACTTCCCTGTGCTGGTCCTGAGCTTCTAATTCCCATTGGCTATGAGTCACAAATCTCTCTCTCATTCCAAAGTGGATAGCTCTTTCTCATTTGAAATTCTGTCTTATCTTAATCTATTTCTCATCTCTACCTCTTGATCTAATTTATCACTTTTCTGGAGCAGCCATCATTTTGCATTTTATATACAGGATGTTTCTCCTGGCTTGTGGTAGGAAAAAACCCACAGCTCCTCCATTACCAGAAATAACCACTGTAGTTTATGATTTCTCAACTCCCTGGTGAATCTAGCTGCTAACCATATTTTCTAAGTAAATATTTGAAAATATATTATATATCAGCATGGGCTTGCTTATAAACCAAAGATCTACTGGGTGTTATGAAGAATCTACTCTTTTGGTTGTTCTGTTTTTATAATTCATCAGATGCAATATCTAAAATTAGCCAGTGGCCATTTGTGGAAGAAAAAATACTGGATTAGATAATATCACTGAATTGTAAGGTAAGGAAATTGTCAAGCTCTGTGTGAGATACCATAACCTTGACAAGTCATTGTACCCCAAAATGTTTTGAAGGGGTTTCCAAATGAGATGAAGAGCAAGCATAACTGCTACATTTTCAGCCTCCCTGTCTACAGCAGTAACAAGTAATGGTAAATATGGAAAACAGTTTCTTGATATAGACATCTAGATAGAAATCATCAGCTATATCTATGCTCTCATAAATGCTTTTACATGATTTACAGTTTGCATAATTTTATTATTGTATTACAACTTGGAATTAATAATCAGATGTAAAAGACTTCTTAATAAGTATATTTTTGATGGGATAAGTCCTTGAAGACAAGAAAAAAACATAGTAAAAACACTTCTGAAAGAATGCAATATAGTTAAATATTCAAATCAGTAGAACCACAGAAAGAGTATAAGGTGAGGTAAGTAAATAGCAGCCAGGATTTAAACTCCCTGTTGCACTTTGTATTGCAAAAGCACGATAGCAGTGATGTGGAGCAGGACTGCCCAGGCTTACTAGCTCTGAAGATCCACCACTCATAAAATTTTAAGAACCTTTATAAGATGCAGCTTTTCAGAGATAAAGAGCCTGGCTGTAAAATTACAAACAGTCTTTGTGGAGTAAAGGCTAAAAATGCAGAACAGCATCTGGACGAAGATGAGCTTGAAGAAAATACACATGGTTACTCCAGAATTAATCAGGCAACACTGTAAAAATTTTGACTTTCAATATAAATTGATTGGGGGAGGAAAAGTTGTTGGGTTTTGGCTCATAACACTCCTCACAAAACCTGATTCCTGCCAGCTCTCCCTTTGAAGTACAGAGGTATTGCTATTAAAGCCAATGTCCTATTTTAGTACTCTAAACCAGCCTTTACTTCAATTATTCATACATATTCCATATAAATTGTACTCTAGGAAAACTTCTTAGCCTTTTCCTTCATTTCATATATATATATACATTATATATATATATATAAAAATATATATAAATATTCACAGTTCTTCAGGGTAATCTTTTAGCCCAATTCTTTGTGCAACATGCATCTCCATAGCTTCAGAAGTAAAAATTAGAAAAACAGTTATAGCTGTGAGGACAGTGATCAGGAAAAACTGGTTTTGGAGAGAGGGAGAAGCTCCTTGGCCATGTAGAGGTCATACAGGAGGCAAAGTTGAAAGAGAAAACAGAGGACAAGAACCAGAAGAATGGAAATCAGAAAGAAGCAGGGACACTGGTGGTGAAATTGGGATGGACAAATTAGCTGATAAAGGACAGATCTTCACCAAAATGCAACCAAATTCCACGGAGAACCTAGTGCCACCAAGAACATGCCTGACAGCAGAGAGACTGTAAGGGAAAGGAGGAGCAAAGCTGCTGTCTGAGAGTTCAGTGTTTGCTGGAGACTCGCGACAAAATGAGAGGTCTGTTGGCCGATACCAAGTCTGCACCAGCGCTAGAAAAGATTAGCCAAATGTAATCACTTGTGTTTGGTACCAATTCACTGCCTTTCTAAGAGGGCCTGCCCTTCTCTTTCTGTCCTGCAGCTTTCAGCATCCTGAAAATATGTATGCTGCTCTCCATTATGTAAAAAGCTTTTTTTTTTTCCCCATTCAGACTCCTACAGTGTGCCAGGTGGCATGGAAGGCAGAACAGTTGCACAAAATACCCTTTTTATATCAGGCAGCATTTAAATAGTGCTGTTCCTAGTGTGGCCCTGTTCCCACTGAAGTCAGTGGGTGCTATTGAGCAGAGCTACCACAACGAGTTTGGGCCTTATGCTTTTGAGGCACTGTCCCGTTATAGTCCACACCTCAAATAGCATCTTCCCTCTAACAAACAAGCAGGGATGGATGGGAGCAAGCTGCTTCCCTGGCTGTTTCCTGCAGCACTATTTTATACTCACCGTCTGCCCACCCATCTGTTCAATTTCTCTTACAAAAACTGAAAACATTCCTGCCTTTTAAATGGGTGAAAAATGCCTCATAAGAGGAATGAGTACTGTGAGATCTCCATGAAATGATTACTAGGCTTTTTCCAATTAAAGGAGATAAAACCTGGAAATTAAGAACATTTTTATTTGTTGAAGGATATGGTCTTTTTTGAGAATTTTGTAAAAGCAGCATGTTTTTTCAAGGATTTAGCAAAAAGCCAGCTATCAAGTCTGGTGCCACTCAGTCCCCATTTATGGATTCGTGGCTAATACTGAAGTGTTTGACAGAACAAAACTGCTGGCTGATGTTTCTGGGAGCCTTTGCCTGTAGAATGAGCCACAAAGCTGCAGCCTGAGGTCCCAGATTGTCAGGAGTATTCCCACAAATACTGGGAAGCCACCTGCCCTGGGGAGCACTTCACAGCCAAGCTCCATTTGATGGTACCTTCAGTCACTGAGTAGTTCTTGTCCTCTGCTCACCTGGTTTTAGCCACAGGTAAAAGTTTGGAACTTGTGACCAGTCCTTGGCTCACAGCTACCTTGAGGGTGGCAGACAGATCTGACTTGTGAAACAAGAACAAGGTGAAGCTCAAAATGGGCAGCGAGGGACAGGGAGAGCTGCTGACATGGGGGACCTTTCCCAGAATCCCAGGTGTCTGTAGAGGCAATCCTCAGTTGGGAGGGGTAGGGCTTGGTGCTGACCCAGGCTGATGTCCAGTTTGCCGTGCTGTCAGGAGCTGCCTCTCTTGAGAGGGGACCACTCCTTGCCAGTGTCTTAGAAAACCGTCCTCAGAAAAGTCAGCAGGTGACAGCAGGGATCCTCTCTTAATGAGGCCATGGTCCTTCTGTAAACTGAGCAAGCAGAAAGGCTTTCAGGTCAGAAAAGAAGAAAGAGATTTTCTAAAGCAACCAGATAAGGAGGCCCATTAGGAAGCTGCTTGGGATGATGAGGTAAGGTTACCTGCTGCTGTGCCATGGCTTGGAGAGGCATATTGAGCTGGCAAAGGCTCAGTAATACTTCTCGAGCAGGGAAGGAGTTTGCTTGCTTTTTGATACAGTTATAAGGATCACCTTTAAATAATCTAGACTTCACACCTGAAACCTTACTGCTGGCTTTGCAAGTGGCTGGGGAGTAATTTTTCCAACGCCCCCAAGTAGAAAACTGTAGTAGGAATTAGGTCTGGCTGTGTATGGGGAGTGGCTCATTATGTTTTATAGCCCTTAAGTTTTCCCCTTCTGGTAATTAAATCAGTTTATTCATCAGCTTTTCAGGAAGGGGAAAGAAAAGATAGATGGAAAGTTCTCCCTGTGACAGGAGGGGACACTGCTGCTGAGGCTACCTTGGCTTTCACACAGACGAAGGCATGTGGGTGTGAAAAATTGCATGTATGACAACAAACACAGCTGAAAAACAGCCTCTATAAATCATATATTTCACAGCTGTATTTTCCTTATTATAAAAGTAGCCAAGTTCAAGCAATGTCTGTCTGCTATGGTACCTAGTGTTGTAGTTTTACATGGGGAACAGCTACTAATGACAGCTGTTCATCTTCATTTAAGAAACAGAGTTACTTCTTGTTTGCCAGAGTGCCCTGGTGCTGAACTTCATCTCTTCTTGACTTCTTATGAACCTAAGACAGCTCAGCACCCCAGCTGTTTTTCATGTGAATAATGCCCTGTTTCATTGAAATCAAGGTTTATGGAGTCTCTTCGAAGTTTCCCATTTGAAGCTTATGGCTGAAGTGCTTATCTGAAGAAAAGCAATCATACACAACACAGGAATGAATTTTAGCTTGAATTACAGATTGCAGAGTCAGATTCCAATAAAAAGTAAGTAACTAGGATTTGGGATATTTTAAACATTAGTTTCAAATCAAACTGTTGACGGTCTTTTCCACACAGAGATCATCTTGCTGTATTAAAGAAAAGGCTTCTCAGCAAACAATATGCACTTCAAAGACTTGGTCTTTTCCACTAAGCTTGTCTCCAATTAGAAAAATAAATACTAGAAACTGCTGAGCAGCTGTACTGAGCATGAAAAGATTCAGACAAGTTTCTAGCTGAGAGAACATTATTTACCATAAAATTTGGAGAGGGATAAGGTTGAGTACTGCCTCTGGTACATATGGTGCCAATATTAATCTTAAAAGATCAATCCAACAACAATTACTCTCATTTTGTGCCATTTGTAGACTACAAGTCCCACTCTGCAATGCTTCACAGCATGTCAGAAGGCCATATGCAAGATGCGAAGCTGAGTATTGGGAACTGTAGTCTGTGCACAATGAAGCTCCATATTAAAAGTTTTTATAAAAGACCAGTTTTCTGCAAGCAGACTGCAATATTTCTGTCATATTCTAATCTAGTCTGCTAAAATTGCAGTCTTCTGGTGCTCAGTTAAAGGAGAACATTCTTCTGCAATTTAAAATAATAGTGTTTCTCAGATGATGTGAGAACTTTTAGTTTTATAAAGGTATTTTCTTGTTGGCGAAGCAAAAAGAGATTGAACAATGCAGACTACCTTAAACTAGCTTAAACTTCATGTGAGGAGCTGGTGGAATACATGGTGCAGTCAAATATAGCTTTTATTTCCTAAGTTCAAATATCTCTGCATTTCAGCCTGAGCCTAAAGAAAGTGCGGCTTTCAGAAAGGGGCTCCAAATTCCAGAACAAAGGGAAAAACCGTGGGGATTTGGGGAATCAGAGCTTATACTGCTGTTTCTGGTTGGCATTTGCACACTGAAGTCAGGGTGTTCTCAATACTTCTGTGACAGGAGGCAAGGCTGGTGTGTGCCTCCTAGAGCAGAATGCTGAGGCCACTTTTTGCCACCCCTGCTCTTCCCAGACCTGTGTAAAACTACTGCTCATATCCAAGCCACACGTGGCTTGTGTAATCTTTGGATGCTGGAGCTCAGCAGTCATTACAGAGCCGGAGGCACGGGGCTTCAGTCCTGCACGCTGGAGTGCCTTATGGGCTAAATGAGATCCTGTGCTTTGTGGCTAAGGCTGTAATTGCCACTGTCAGCCCTGCAAGGCTGCAGCCAGCATCCATCTCCAGTGGATGTAAATACATGTGCAGAAGGTGGTAAAGAAGGTCTTAATGTGCATAGAGTTAAAAAAAAAAAAAACAGCTGGAAGTCTTTAAAGGAAGAAGGTAGATAACAGTAAGATAGAAGCTCCCTACTCCCACAGCAAATAACAAGTTTTCAAGAAGGTTTTCTTTTCTCCTTTGTTGGCAGCCACTTTGTTAGATAATTGCTGTGCTCCAGCCAAATGATACTGCTAAACAGCTTCTGGAGATTGTCTGTTGCTTATTAGGGCAGAGAGATTGTCCTTTTTATACAGTTGCAGACAAAATAATAGGAAACTTGTAGTGTTCTGTCTTTTCTGCTGTGCATAATTTTGGGACTTAGAAATCAGTTTTGCAGATGAGATGTGTATCTAGCACAAGCAGTTGCACTGGAGATGTATTTATTTTCTTCTGGAAGAGCTCATTAATTTAATTTTGCTACTAAGATGGAATTTCTCTATTAAGAATGCAGAGAATGGAAGACACGGTGAAGTAGGTTTCTTCTAGAGTAGGGGACTATACAAGCAAGTAAGGAACTAAAGCATTTCTCCTTCTCACTGGTCTGCTGCTACTTATAATTGTGATGGAGGAGTACAGGCTACCTTTTTCCCCAGACCTTCTGAGTGGTTTTATAGGAAGCATGGAGTATGGAGGAGGACAAGCCATACGGTGTGTTTGTCGAGTTAAAATTAAAGTACAAAACAAGTTGCAGCTTTTTGAAACAGCCACCTAATAACTCCACAGCACAGTAGAGAGAGGCAGTCCAGTATCTCTTGTAAGAGTATTCGAATCAGCTGGCCCAAATACCAAAGTAAATCTCTACCATAATTTCCCAACAAGCTTGTTTAAATGCAAGCAATGCTTAGTTTGCTCAGCAGAACAATTTTGAAGACCACAGGGTGAGGCACCTTTGTCACTTTTTTGCAGTTACGGCAATGTCTGGTAGAGTAGCTTGGCACCCTGACAAGATACTGAGGGTGCCAGATCTTATTAGGCTCCTGATCCATCCCTGAAAATGCATTAAGGCAGCATTTCCTTCACTGCAACAAAGCACTGGGACCACAGTATGGATTCAGCTGGTCAGGGTATACCTGAAATTTTCATCCTCTTGATTCAAAGTCAAATCCTGAGTCCTCATAAAATGCATGTCAGTGTAATCTTCCCTTATCTGGTCACGTAAGGTCATCTGAGAACATGTTTTATAAAATGTGTGTGGTACAACGCAGCCAGTGGCTTCTCAACATAGTTTCTAGACTGTGGAGAGTTAGGGATTTGGTGGGGCAAAAGATCTCACCTTCATCTTTGAGTGTATTTTTCTGAAAATGGAAGGCATTTTCTTCATCCTAATGTAGAAAACCAACCAAAGTAACTTTCTTCCAAGGAGAGGTCATTAAAGTTCTGATATCTAACATTAATCTAGCTACCACTGCCTCCTTTTATAGAAATAGTTTTTCTAGAGAGCGATTCATCTCATCTGAAGAAAGACATCTAATGTAGGTCAAATGAATTGCTCTTTTGAGGCATCTATTTTTCTTCCTTGACTCCAAAGAGAGCTTGAGATGAGTAACACTGGTGCCTGAAAGTGAAACATCTAAGCAAGGGTAGGCAAATCTCACTTGGAAAAGGGAGAGAGCGAGCTCCGTGGGGGAAAATGTGCCGGACCTCATCAGGAGACAGACCTTACCAGTATGAGGGCTCAGTGTATATACTATTAACATTTATTTTATGCTATTGTTTGACATGCTAGTGACTCCTTAGTATTAAGTCCTTGTGTCTCTGACTTTATGGTCCCTGTATCTTTTCTCTCTACATTCTTTGATGATCCCTTCCTTTTCTGTCTAAGCATTCTTGATTTTCACCTCTCTCTTGCTCTTCCTTCATTTTTTCCTGACCATCTCTTTCCCTCAGCCTCTTGCAGACAAGGACCCTGTAGGTATCTAATGCACAACTGCATGAGCTCACAGTTCATCCCATGCTGAAGGGCTTTAAGGAGTTGTAATTGCACAGAGCAGAATCTGGGGGTTGAGGACTGTCCTTGGCAATGTCCTTTGCATTACTGGCAGTGCTCCTGTAGGAGGCACTGGCTTTTTTTGTTCCTTTTCTGACTCTGGTTTTCGTATGCTATTTTTCTGTCAAAGAGAGCTATACTAGCTTCCTGCTTCTGCAGATGGAAGCAGCTGCCTGGGAAATTGGCAAAGGCCACTCTGAGCGATGGAGAAGCCAAATCTGTTCAGCAGGGGGGCAAAAGACACTGCTGCAGGCAGGGGATTTTCAGACCAGACTATTTAAGCAAGTCACTCAGGGATAGATGTTTCTCTTTTACTATAATAGCTTCTCTGGAAGATCTTCAGGTAGTGAAAGCTGTTTGGAATTTCACTTGCAAGGTCACAGTACTTACTGGAATGCCCATTCCACATGAATCATGGGTTTTGCACATTCATGGAACAAATTCTGGCAACATCTTCCACAAGGTCATCTCTCTTTTTAAGGCAGTCTCTTCTAATACCCTGAGCAACTAATATTAGTATAGTTGATATTCTTTGGCTTAATGTTTTTGTCACCCTTACCAGAGCGCCATACTTAGAACAAACTGGAATGCAGCATTTTCTCCGTAGAACACCAGGGGAAAAGAAGTGAATGAGAGAGAAGAGGCCTTATGTTCCCTGTTACACATTTGTAGAAGTGTTCTGTATAAGTCCTTGGAGAGATTAAATGGACGATAGTTGTATTAAGTTTTAATTGGTGCTGCCTTCTAACAGATAATAAAGTCACGAGAGAGACAGATCCTTCTGGTGTGTAAATTGCTGTCATTCCATTGGCCACCACTGAGCTTCGCAAATTCAAAAGATCTGAGGATTAGGTCTATCAGGTCTCCCTTAATATTCAGAGTTCACTGTAAACAGATCTCACTGTGCCTAATACTGGCATTAAGGAGCTATAAATCATTTGTTGTGAGAGCAACCTCTTTATCGTTTTCAGCTTTTGCTGTGTCTATTATTCCCCAGTCTATTAGTTTGGGGTTTAGGTTTTTTTTCTTGCCCCTTTGTTCAGTGACATTAATTTTGTTTATTAGTAAAAGTTATGCTGGAAGATGTTGAAATAGGGGGAATTGTCTTATGCATAACATAGTTTTATTATTTGATACTGATGAAAAACAGTCTCTTATTGTTTATTTCCACTGCATTAGCTCTTACAACCTTAATTAGGTCAGGGCCCCACTGTACTAGATGGGGATGCCATAAAAGAGAGTCCCTGAAGCAAAGGGCCTAAACTGTAGAGATAAGAAACAGCAACTGAGAGAAACAAAAGAACAGGGAGGACATGAAAAGGTCTAGATAGGCATGAAAAACAGACTCTAATTTCTATCTGCACAATTCCTGGGTGTATTAAGCCAATCAGTAGCAATGATAGCACCTCTGTTATTTGCTTTTCCAGTACAGCTAGGCTGAACAGAATTTAAATTTCAGAGCACTGCATACTAATTGTGTTTGTATTACCCACTTGTCTTTTTCTCCTGGTTTTTGAATGCTTTATCACAGACCTTGTATTAATTAACGCTTTGCAATAGATAAGATTGTTTGGCCTGTACAAACGTGACTTAAAATATCAACTTCTTTCATAGCATCAAGGAAGCCAGGGCCAATTGCTTGGATAATGACCTGCAGAGAAAAATCCTCCCACCATTATGGTGCACGAGTTGATCCTTTGCCCTTCTGATAGGCACCAATGGATTGAAAGCAGCCAGTCCAAAATCATCATACCTCAAAGGCACCTTCCATGACTACTATGTCATTAAAATATACTTGCTCCTTCTGCCGTGAGATACACAGTGCACCATGTCTTTAGTGAATGCGAATAGTACACCTTTAAAAACAGTATTATAATGAAGAGATGGGTAGGACACTACATTAGCTAGATTGTTTAATTTCTTAAATCTTACTTGAAGACCGGGCAGAATCAGACTGTACATATTTAACCTCAGTTTAGCAATCAGGAATATTTGTCCAGAATCTTTGCTCATTTTCACTGATGCCACCTGCTATTTCCATTATTTATTTCAATAACCAACATAATTCACATAGTCAACTTTCCTGCTACCCATTTTCTTCATCATTAACCTCACAGACTTACACTCTGCATGTTTCTGAGAGCAAAATTATTGAGGTCCTGGGCTTAAGAGGTTAGTATCTAGTCCAGCAATGTTCTGAAAGGAATAACAAGCAAATACAAGAATTAGCATTGCAAAACATATCTGCTATTATCTATTTGGTGAACCAGAAGGTTGCAAAGGAAATGTGGTACCTCATATACAATAATACTAAGGTCAAAATAGTTTTAAGGTGGTAAAGAAGCATGAGTGAGCTAACTGAACTGCAGCTCTGTGATTTTGCATCTGAGCTAGCAGTCATAATCAACATAATCTGTCCAAACTTGTGCTGTACTCTGTGACATTTTCCAAACTGGCCTTCCTTAAAATGTTACCCCAGTGCAGTTTGCAGATAGATTACCTCCTTATACTAATGCATTCAAAACTGAACTGCGTTTCAGGGGACAATGTACTGGCAACAAATTAATTCTTTTATATGTAAAATATGGCTCTGCAGAATCTTTTCGTCCTTTTTATCATTAGAGGTTTTTAGCAGCATTTTCTATAAATGCCTGTGCCTCGCAACAGAATTTTTGGTAGAAGGCAGTTCTTTATGGAATTTCTATTTGCTGGAGTGTAACATCTACTGATGTTAGTGCTTCAAAGGAAAGGCAGATTTCTTGGCTGTAGAGCAAGTATCTTAATTTTAGGTTTGGAAACAGCTGGAGATGTAGGGCGGCAAGAAAGTGAAGGAAGGATGCTGTTTGTACATAATTAATTTACTCACCCAGACAGATGTCTTCATAGCTGGGGTTGCTGCAAAACCAAATTTTTATTGGGTTTTTACTTTGTCTATAGATCAATATTTATTTTATCTGGTGTTGCAGAATCCAGAAGTCACATATTTCCAGCTTGAAAAAGCTTCAGAAGCTAAACTGATTTCTTCCCTGATCTCTGCAGAAGGAGGTTTGTTTCATTCTTAGATGCTTTTAAGAATTTAAGGCTGTGTACTTTTGAACTTAAATTAATTGTCTTGTCTCAAGATATGCAAGTTTTTCACTTCTAAAAATACAGGTATATGTTTAAGCATTTTAAAATGTGACTTTTTTCTTCCTACCACTAGGCCAATAGTCCATTTATATTTCCATTCAGCAACTTTCTTTCCTAGTATCTTCAATCTCTGAGAATATTTCTAGAAATATCAGCAAACTCTTACAAAATTAATGTGTTTTGCAATATCATATCATAGGAAAGAGATAGATATGAGATAAAAACCCCGACAGTCCTAAAATCAAATTACCAAATCTTGAGTTCGCTTAGATTGGATACATATTTCAACTTAAAGGAAGGAAAAAAATCTTGCCTTACTTCTGGGAATTGTAGTACACCTTAACCTCACATTTGATCTATCTGTAGTGCTTTGCAGCAACGGGTCCTAATGCATGTGCAAAACAGGAAGAGAAGTCTGGTTGGGAACAGATTTTGTGAAGTATGCTAAGAAAAGTCCTGCAGTTCCCCTGGATTAAGAATTACTCTGAATACTCTCAGATTTCCAAAGACATTCCAATTCCATTCCCAATTTCAATATATAATGCAGTTGGTCTACATTTGTATTTCTAGTATTCTTGCAGACAGTCTAAAATGCCCCTAGGAGGATCAGTTCTCTATCTCAGAAGTAATTCACACAGTTAGATACTATTCCATTTATTTATTTTCCATATCATTGAAATTATTAGTATTATCAGCAGTATTATCAACTCTGTGTGGACATAAATGCTTTGAATTCATGCTTGGATAGTAACCACGGTCATTAACATGCTGTATTATTTGGCTGCAACAGTGGGATTATAACAAAAAATCACTGATAAATGATGTTAGGGCAGAAATCATTATCAGAAGATCCAGGAATAGAATGGTTATTGGATGGTGTTGACAACAATAATGACAAAAAAAATATTCCCTTGAAAATTCTGGTTTTAATGATAATAAAAAATCATCCACTCGTAAGTTCTGTGCTACTTCAGTGCTTCTCAGGTATCAACTCCTGGATGAGTGTCCCAAAGTGCACTTCCTGTATGGAAAGGTACATCCATTTGTCTGCTAAACTGTATGTGCAGCAGTCCCCCTTCCACTTAGGCTTTGTAAATCCTGACGTTGCTCACAGGAGTTTTCACAGTACCGATTCATCCCATGGTCATGAGATAGGCCATACGAATACTCAGAAATCCTGGGTTAGACATTAAAATCTAGTGATTAGTTCTGCTTCCAAAATACACACTTGGCCACATGAGGGTTTGACCCTCATTGAGGTAAGTGAAGATCACGTACACTTATCAGAAGACAAACATCACTTGCTGTCATCAGAATAAATTCCACCTTGGTTAGATTTTCTCTTTTCTTCCTGATTTTAACCTTTTATCAGCCCATCACAGTATAAAAGTAATGCTCCTGGTCTTTCAAGCTTTATTATTTAGCAAAGGCTTAAGAGGAAATTAGAACCTGGCCTCTTGTTTGGAGAATAATCATGACAGGACTTACTTCATTCTCACTTGGTTAAGGCCATTTTAAGAGCGTTTTGTCTCAGTGTTCAGGAGATTTAGTCAATATACAGACAAATGAAAAAGCAGGGGATTTTAATAACTTTTCCCTGACCTTCAAGAAGGATTTACAATATCCAGTTGTCCCCAAGAAGTCAAATGAAGGCTCACCAGCACAAAAGCAGGGATATGCATTGAGGTTAAACCACTGTTGTCTCACTGATACAGACATTAAAGCCTATATGAAAGAAAACACTGTTTAAAAAAAATAAAGAAAGAAGTTGAAAAAAAGTTTTGGGTTGATAAAATGACATAATTCTTCTACAGACAACCAAATCCATAACTACTGATTTTTCCAGGGCAAAATATATTCAGAAAATATGTTTTTATTAGGTAGTTACCAGCATATACCTGCCTTTCAGCCCTTTGTGAGAGAAGGCTGGTGAGCTTTAAGGCCAATTCCTTAGTGGGAGACTGGCTTCTCTCCCTCTCCAGGACCTCTGCCTAATGGAGGTATTTGTCTCCCTCTGGGGAGAGAATACCATCACTCCATTAGAAGTGAAGTCAAACAATTGACATAGGCTTGGCATTTTAGAGTGTGAGTAATTTTAATGGCTAAGGTTGCCACATGTGGGCTGTTACTTGCTTTTCCTGAGGTGGTAACCCTACTGCATATGGGAAATTCTCTAGAAATATGTTCTTCCCCCTTTAACTGTAAAACAAACAGTGAATTAAACAGCTTCACGCTGTGTAGCAAAATTGTAGGAACTGTACTGTTAAATCATAAAAATCTTACTTTCAGCAGGGAATGAGGTACAGTCATGGGCTGTTAGAAGGCTGAACTGCTGGCAGATGAAGCTGCTGATGGGGTTTGGGAGCTGGACTCATAGGAGCTCTGCCTTAAGATTTTGTCTGAAGTGGTGTGTGGCTGCTGACTGAGCTTTGCTGGACCCTCCTCTGTAATGACAGTTTTAAAGTGACATCGGGGTGAATAAACAAGTAGTCCTACAGTATGAATTCTTGCCATTATTTTGCTTAATGAGGGAATGTGCATGTGAAGTACCTGCATGTGTTTAATGAGTAAATCTTTTTCTCTTCCTGTGAGGGAAGCTCTGCTCTGGAGCAGGGGAAGCAATGCAAGTCATGGCACCCAGCCTGTATTTGCTTCCTCTTCCTTTTATTCTGTTTTTTTTCTCTTTTTTTTCCTTTTCTTTAGGCCAAGGAATGGTTAAATGGCATGTACCTTAAACTCAGCTCATTTATAGAACAGTGACCTTAAGAGCTTTAAACGACTACATTGTTTAATGTGAAGGAAAAGAATACCTCAGATCCGTGGAAATGTCAGCAGTATTTTTAATGAATCGAGTTTGTTTTAATCGATAGCCAAGTCTTCTTTCCGTTGCCCTGAGATTGTCGTGCTTTGCAAAGAGATAATAGTAAATGTCATGCTGTGAAAAAGCAGGGACTTGGTTGCTATAAATCAACAGAAGCATTGTTCTACTAGATGTGACCTATGAGAGACAGAAGTGCTGTCTTTCCAAGAAATCACTGTTTCCATACCCCATGTGGAAATGGGGTCTGGGCAGTATTGCTCAGAGCCTCTGTATCCAGATGGACTATTCAAAAGCCAAGTGAAAAGTGGGAAAATGCACACAGGACACCACTGAATCTTTGTGGAGAACTACCTGAATTACTCAAACATAGAGCTTTTTTTATTTGTAGTCTGTACAATGAGTTTTGAAGTCCAGTTGAGGGTTTAGCTCACAGAATAGCTGAGAAATGAGCTTGCTCCTTTCTTACATTCAGGTGAAACCAGAAACTGCAGAACCACACCACAGGATTTTCCTGTGTAGACATCTGAAGCTTGTCTCTACGGGAAAACCTCTTTGCCTTTTCAGGGGTTTGTTGTTGTTGTGGTTTGTTTTTTGGTTCTTTTTTCTCCCTAGCCTTTACAAGAATGTCTGTAACTTGTTCTATATCTTGTTTGCTCGTTCGTTTGTTTGTTTTATAGGTCATACTGTCATGCTTTTCTCAGGTATCGTTAAGGAGTAAGAGCCTGTAAATTTTACAGCCAAGCAAAGAGATATCTGACTTCATAAATTCCATCCATCTCTGGCCCTGCCAGTGATGCAGATGAGAGAAGTGGCCTGTCCCCTAGTTCAACACAGCAAGCAGTGACAAGAATTCATTACTTTAATGTCCAAACCAGGCAAAAGTATGCTAAAGTATAAAATATATTATCTTTATTCTGGACCTTGAGACAAGGACCATTTGGATTTTACATTTACTTTCCCAACCTTGACTTTATGCCTCTGCAATTTATGCAGTAGTGTGGAATTTGAACAAGACAGCACCTGTCTGGGTTTTTGCTCCAGAAGCTTTATCAACTTTATAAGCCCTTGGAGTGACTTCCTCTCAATGCCATAGTGTCATGTTCTTTGTTTAGCACCTTGCAGGGAAGTTGCTGGACCAGTCAGGAAGTAGCAAACTGCTTGTTGCTGGCTTTCTTTTTCTTCTCCCACTAGTGATAACAACTCTTCTTCGATCTTCTCCTTCTACTTAGGACACTGCTCCAGCAGAATTAGCTCTTACCCACCTCTTTCATGCCTGAGACCTTTCTAAGAACACTTTACCTCATTTCTTACTGTCATATATTTGTGAAATTAGCAACTTTTCTGCCTGGCAACTCACTCCTGAATTTACACCAATGTTATTCAAGCCAAAAAAAAAACCACCAAAATTCCTATCAGGACTCAAAACATACAGATGGATGGGTAGAAAAGCCCAGAGCACAGTAATGAAAAATAGTATCAGTATGCACCAGACTGCTGCTATTCTCTAGGAAACAGGCCAATTGTTTGAACTTCTTGACAACTTCTTCAAATTTTTCTGCTTATGCCTGTGATTTTTCCCAGTTAGTCTGTACTTACACCAATACCAAAATCCCCAGAGTGAGGGGAAGCCTGGGACTGAGCAAGGTTGGCTGAGAATCAGCTTTTTGTCTGTGCTGTACCAAGGTCTGGAATGTTAGTTTTTAAATATAGATCTATATGATGGGAATTTTCTTCTTTGTTGTCTTTTAAAGATAGTTTCTGTTTCAATATAGTGGAAGGATAATAAAGACCATAGGCAATGCAGCTCTTGCTGACCTATTTCCTTAAGTGTAGGACTGGCATCAGTCCTGGGATGGGATGGGGTGGGGTGGGATGGGATGGGAAGATATTCCTTTAAAATTCTGCATAAACACCCAGGCTCCACCACAGACTTTAAGTTTTGCATCCTTGTTTGTTAGCAGACAAACACTTAGTGACATGGTTGGTACTTATCAAAAGAAATTATTGTAATGGTGGTTTTCTGATTTGTGTATATGTTGTAATAAATGGGAGTTTGGGAGGTTTGTTACATGGATAAATTTATAAGACCTGGGCAGGGAAAAAAGCAGAATCATATGACTACTTTGAAAGATTGAAAAACCATAATTCAAATTGATGAATTTTAAGAGACTTCAGTAGCTTGAATCTCATTGGAAAATGTACAGAACCTCCTGACTGAGTGAATAGGGCTTTTTTATTTGATCTTGTGTTACAAAGGCTGTTAACTTTAGCGGCATCTTTGAGTTATGAGACTAACTCTACCAAATTGTGGCCAAATCGTGACCTCTCCTTCTGCCTTGGTTCAGATGTTCTGATTGATAAGCACTCTGGGGTGCAACCTAAGGCTTGCCTCTTCAGGAGGTGGGTGTAAAGCATTCTTGTTCATAGACCTTCTTGGTCTTCATAACCCCAAAGTGGCTTGTAGGCATCTTTTCCTGACAGCTCCATTGCTTGGGAGAGACAGGCTTGATCTCTCATACTTCATTTTGGGTGTAGCTGAATTCTGCTATATTCTTGAGTGCATATTAACACTGAGTGTCCAGGGCAATTGCTAATAACATACTAAAGAGTTCCTTGATTAGCTTGGTCCAGTCATGAAAGCAAAAATACACTTATGGTAGAATAAGCACGACTGGCCTGCGTTTTACTCTGTAGGTACAGTATAAATGCCACCTTGTTTGTCTGTAAGTTGAATCTCTTTTTCTGGGATTTTTATGGGAATCCTTTTTTATGGGAGGACCCATACATAATAGGCTCTGCCAAATGACTGCAATGAGGGGTTTTAGGAAAAAATGCCTAATTTCTATTTATTTTTTATGTTTCATATGAATTATATATACGACATAATAGAAATCTGGCTTGTCCTTGCACACTTGCAAAGAACTGTTAGAGTACTGAAGTAAGAAGAAACAAATTACTAGCACTCCATGAAAGGATAAGCATGCTGAGGTGCCCTCTGTGATATAATTCCTTTTGGATGTACTAGATGTTGTGCTGCATGCATTTGCTCTGAGTGTGCCCTCTGAATGGCTTTTTCTGTCAGCGAGTCCCATCATGCTTATTGCAAAGTCTATTAAGAGTTCTGCGAAAGCTAAGGAATGTATTTGCATTAAGCATAACACAGAGAGACTTGTTAAGGCAAATAAAATGTCATGCTACTACAGTATGCAAAACTGGACCACAAGATTGCAGTCGCATTATCATCCTGAAGTGAAATGGGTGACTGAGGAAGAGGAAATGCCACTTTCTGAGCATTAGCCAATTGGCAAGTTTAATGGAAAGCAGGAGGCACAGGTAGTGTTTAGTCTGCTTGTCAGGAAGGGGCAACATCCCTCAGGCAGTTATGTATTCATCTATGTCAGTACCTTTCTGTCCAACACGAGATGCTCAGTTCAGGCTCAGATCAGGCAAGACAGTGGTTTTCTAGATATTAAGCACTATATAAGAAGTTTTCTGGGATGCATTTTGGTGGACTACCAGGAGATAAATGAGTTTTCTAGAGGAGATTGGCTTCTGATCCCAGTCCACAGGGAAGCCTGGCAAACCAGCATCAGTAGCCTTGACTCGCTTTCCCTGAATCTAAACAACCAGGTTGACCCACTCTATGGTCAAGAGCATTTAGAGTTGGTCCTAATTATTTGTGACCAAGCCTTGTGCTCTTCACCCACATGCAGAGGCTCCTGACCTCCTTCCATAACTTCTTGCAGCCCTGCTTCATACAAGCTTCACAGGATTATTTACAAAGCATCTCAGTGTTAAGAAAAGGGAAGGAATGTGCTGAACTAGAGTTCAACTAAAGAAGGCATGAAAATCCCTTACCAATCCCCATTGCCCCCAAAAACCTTCTTGCTTTTAAGCATATTTGCATGCTTGTGAACTTGCAGATACACACGGATTCTCAAGAAAGTGTGTAGGAAGGTCAGAATACCCAGAGGTGAGGTTAGCATTACATCTGGCTTTGAGATGTGGCTTCTCCTGACTGACAGGACAGTTGCTGACATTCGAATTGCGATGGTTGAACATACCGAATCTGCAGAAGAGGTGTTTTTGCTTGCATGCCAATTGTGGATACAGCCCCCGACAACAGTTGTAATGTGAAACTGAGCCAGTGGAACAGTCTAATGTTGCTAATACTGCCTTAAACTATTGAAAGAATTGGCTTTTACTCCTGCTTGGTTTCCTTTATGTCACTTGATTGTGATTATGGCACTGAGTGTGCTCACAAGAGTGCAGGATGCAATCATACAGCAGGTAAAATAAAGGACCCTTTAAATGGAGCAGATATAATGAACTGTAAAACGCACACAGAATAAACTGCAGAAGTATGTGCAGAGATGTTTAGGAATCTAATACTTTTTAAATCATCCAAATTCTATCAATTATTACTAGGATCTAACACTTGACATAAGCCAGAACACGTTTTTGAGGCTAGCTTCTAGTTTGCTCTCACAACAACATCATTATTTATCATCCCTGTCTTACCCTGTATGTCTCAGATGCTGTAGACTCCATATACAGGTCAATTAAATGTGCCCAGGAACATTTGTGGGCTGGGAGGCACAGCACACCCTGTGCCCAGACCTGGGAAATTGTCTGTGAGGCTGCTGCCTGTGGGAGTGTTCCCTGGAGCACACAGCATCCAAGACCGTCTTGGGAAATGCTGGGAATAGTGATAATTGTTGCAGGCCAAAACAGAACAAGAAAGCATTATAACAGTTTTATTAATGCAAACAACTGGTTTTCTGCACGTTCCTGAATACTTTGATTTACAGGTATACCTTCAGCTGCCTTTACTGGGAGGCTTTACTTTGATTTTCACACACCATAAATGTATTTTATAATCCTTTGCAGAGGCAGTTGGGTGCTATATATTATGTGAATATACTTCTCACTTCTTCATATTAATTCAGCAATTCCCCTTGAATTTAGAGGTAATTTCTTAGTTTTTCTAAAGCCATTATCAGGTTTAGTACCTTTTCTGTTATATGCCATGCTTAATGATAGAAAAAATTGTAAAACAAATGTTCCTTCTGTTTTCTTCTCCACTATTCCTCTTCAGTACCAAAAAATCTTTGTTGCCTGAAAAAGAGCTTGGGCATCCCTTGTATGATAGAGAGATTGAGTCTTATGTGTACACAGACATATCCTTTTCTCTCTACTTAAAACACAACTGAGCTGTTTACAATCATCACAGGTAGAAATTTGAAGTAAGACCAAAGGGGATAAAATCAGCCAGTTAATCTTGTTAGCTGATGCTGTGTCACTAGATCATGATGTATTTGCCCAAGTTTATTATCCCACGGATGGTACCCTAATGGAGAATCTCATGTTCATTTTCCTGTTGGGCAAATGGCAAATCACAAAAATTTGTTTTATGAGCTATAGATTACATTGTTGTGGTGCCTCTCAAAATGTTGGTATCACTTGATGGGATGGGATGGAGGAAAAACAAAAACAAGCAAACAAACAAAAAGTATTAATTTTTTGGAGGAGACAGCAGGAGAGCAGACCTGCCCATGTCAGGGCTATGTGGCTTCTTTGCTCCCAGCAGTGCTCCAGTGGCTTCCTGCCCTTGGAAACCTTTCAGGGACCTTTCCTGTGTTCAGCCTCTGTGCAAGTGCTGCTAATGGGAATCCTCAACAAAGTAGAGGATATATTTGCTTGCATTAACCAAGAATAAAGTCCCTATGCTTTTATTATATGTAAATATATTTTAAGAGTTCAATCAGAAGGGCAAAGTTGCTCCAATAATGTGAGAAGAGGTTCTGTGTGTCTATCCACTCGCCAGAGTTGTTGTCACTTCTGGTTTACTGTACCTGGGGCTTAGAGGACTGAATCTTTGCAGCCTGCAAGGAATTCAGTAAGACTCACATCTCCTTCCCCTTCGCTGTACATAAAAGTTAGGAAGAAAAAAATCCCACCAAAATTAACGAAACAAAAAACCTTCACAGCAGGGGATATCCTGATACAGCTATAAGCCCATCCTTTTCCAAGCACAACTGCCCTTAAATAAGTGTTGCATAACAAATGTGGCACACTTGGTATTTAGTCCTATAGCATGAAGGACTAGAAAGGGTTATATGATCTGAAAATGCACGTTTCCATTATTCACAGAACCATCCTTCCAGATTAAAGAGTCTTATCTCTGGTGTAGATTTACAGAATTTTATAGCACTATGGTTTAACTTACTTAAATATCTAGTAAAATATTTGTGCTCACAGAAAGACTTATTTTGTTTGGAGCAGAACACACTATATGTCTGATATGTCGCCCTTTATAAGAGTGCCTTTTGAAAGAATTAATAAGCCCCATCTCCCTAAAAATGAAATACATTTAAAAGCAGCAGGGTGTTTTCCAAGCAACCTAAATACTACAGCAATATGATCAAATTTCTAAAACACATGATCCATAATGATGGGCAACAACTGTTTCATGCTGTCATGACAACAGGAAATCTTAGGGTTGCAAATCCATAATTTGAAAAGATTATTTTGAGAGAGCGAAGGGGTTTTATACTGCAGCTGCAGCCATACACAATATACTCTTGCTGGCTACTTCACAAGCTGTATATATCTATTTTTTTAATTTGTCCTGCTTTTCATGGTCTCTAAGCTTCATTTGTGTGTGTGATGTTCTTTTCTTAAAGGATTTGTTTGTCTTGCATTTCACTGTGAAGTTTTTATTAATCTGATTTCATGCTAGTTTATAATCTGTTTTTATGAGAAATCTGGGGGTTTGGCCACATATTTATTTTGAAATAGCAAATTCAGTTCTTCTTTTAAGTGGCATGCTGTTTTGTGCCAGGAGTGTTTTGGGTTTTTTTTATTTAATGTGTATTATGTTAGAATTATAGGTATCTAGGCAATGTTCCTTTGAGTGAAATACCCTTTACTCCAAGCACTGCTGATTGCTACATAGCTATAGGTGTTGGTTCAGTGTTGTTTTATCCTCCAAAGACTGGTAAGAAGTAGGCAAGGAATAACAAGGACTAAGAAGGAGCAAAGAGATTTTTGGAGTTTTTTTCTCTAACAGTTACCCTGTGATTTCAGCAGCTTGACTTTCCCAGTGTTTGCTTATATTTTATGGTGAGTAGCCATAGCATTAGCCATATAATATGTGGACTGGAATATATAAAAATACAGTCTTTCACTGTGATCAGTTACAAAATTCCTATAATCTTCTGGGGAGCCCGGATTTCAAAGTAAAAGGATATTCTGCTCTGAGGAAAGGAGGCATGAACAAATTATGTAATGTCTCTCTGTATCTAAGATGCAAGATTGCTCTGCTTAGTCACATGGAAGAGAATGTCTCCCCATCCTAAATTTATCCTTAGATAGCAATCGTGGAGGAGGAACCTTATCTGAGTAGATGTACCTTGTTAGTTCATTTCATAAGACTGAAGGGAATTCCTGGATACGTGCCATCATAAGAAATTGTGTCATACAGTTAATGAAGTTCTATCTTAATGCTGTGCAAGTTGTTTGCCTCTTGATTACTCATACTGAAAGGCCATTCCTGTAAATATTCCTAACTTCCAGCCTAAACTGAGTCATGCCACATGTCCATTTGTTCTTGTTGTGTTAGTGCTGTTCCTTAGATTTAATAGGCTTTCTCTCCTCCTTCTGTCACCCTCTAATGTGTTTAGAGAGAAAAATCGTATCTTCTCTCACCCTTCATGTTGAGAGCAGAGCTCCTTGTTTGCCCTCGTGGCTCTTTACTGCCTTTCTTCCCTTTTGAATTCAGCTATCCTGAGCAATAGGGAAGGCAGACTGCTGAATTTCACAGAATAACCAGTGCCACACTGGTTACACATGGCAGAACTTACATAAAATCCATTCTGTTCCCAAATATATTTTTGTTCTCTACGTGGCAAAGTGGGATTAACTTCTTATGTGGTTATATTTTTATCACCTCTTAGGATTTGGTTTCTTACATTAAATGTCGTTATGGGTAGAAATAAAAACAAATACATCTTAACAATAACAAAATTGCTAATAAATGTGAACAGAAATTGTGGCCCTGTTTCAGTCGATAGGTGCTAATGAAAAGATCCTTATACAGTCTATGCAGTGCATCACATGAGATGTCAGTAATATGAAATGTTCAGTTGCCTCAAAACTCCAGTATGGCATAGTATAGACCTCTTAAGATTAATGTTTGGTTCGCTGGAGGACTATTCTGACATGGTTGTCTTAAGAGAAACCTCTAAATATTTATGGACTATAGGTCACTCCAAATATGAATAAAATTCATTTGTGCCTCTGTTCAAACTGGATCACATGCATCTCAAAGAATTGAATATGTTAGGAAATAAGGATTTTGTATTTCATAGAGGTAAGACAGAGTTAGAAGGCTATACTTTGTATCTTTGCAAAACTAAAAGTCTTAGCAAGGACTCACAGTAAAACTGAAATAATAAATATTGCTATAAGATGGTTACTGACTAGAGGATAGATAAGGCTTTATCTTTTTAAGTTCTTATCTAGAATAGCACATAGAGAATACAGAACAGACACGGCTTGAGTTTATCTTACTCATTTCACAGTGCTGTGAAAAGTTATAAATTCACTCTTGAGACTCCAGGGCTTTTTCAGAGCTAGACTGAGGTTTGCATTAGTGCACACATCCTGAGGCTTTGCTCCCTTGGCGCAGCTCTGGTCATAAGATCCACACAGAGCCACAAACTCATTTGGGCTGAAAATTATGCTGGAGGTCTCCCGGACAAACTTCCTGGGTGAAGTGGGGTCAGCACTGAATTCTGAGCAGGCTTTTTCCACAGCCCTGGGCCACTTATTCCCATGCTTAGTTTTCCTTATTGAAATTTTAATTTTTCTGTATTTCAAGCTAGAAACTCCCATTTTATGACCACTGTTGTCATTCTTTCATCGTGCAACACAGTAAAGGATTTGTTTCCATCTTCCTAGTAACTACATCCTAGGTACCAGGGGAAGCTATCAGGGCCACCTGGAGCCATCTTTTCTCCAGGCTGAACACCCCTCTTCCTTCAGCTGCTCCTCACAGGGCAAGTGCTCCAGTCCCCAACCATGCTGGTAGCCCTGATAATCAGATTAAAAGATTGATTTAAATTGCTTTACTTCTGAATAAGGAGTTATTATAAGAACTACAGAGTGTCTCCATGATCATGATTGCTGAGGAACTTGTTATTGAGTAGTATTTAAAAATACTGAAATGCCTGAATGCCAAATTGATGCTGGAACGAAGGGGACTGGGGTAATTTAATTTTGTATAATGATTTCAGAGAACTGAACAATGCTGCCATATTGGTAAAGAAACAAGTGGTCTATCAGTAACTCATTTCTGAAACCTATTGAGAATAATCCCACATGGGTACATGGCAGCAAAGCTTAAGATACCTGTGCCTGGCTAAGTATCCTGCTGCTCACAGGGGTGCCTAGCCATTTCCCCCTCTGAAGAGAAGCTTTGCGCAAAGTTGAAGTGCAACCGGACCAAGGATCCCAAGAGTGGACCAAGACCCCAGATTCTGTAACTTACTCCCCAAAGAAAAGCAGGAGGGTTGTATAATGTATAAACGAGTGTCAGTAACGCTGGTTCTGATGTCAGACTCAAGTTTCCCCTTCGCTTGTCCTTTTTGGCTGCCCAGTGTTTCAAGCTGTGTGAACTCAGCTGCTTGTCTCTTCTGTTCCTTCAAAGCCCTGCTCCTGTGGCTGCTCAGTTCTGTGCGTGGAAGCAAAGCTTTGAAATCGATTCTGTGTGACCACAGCATCCAAGTAATGAGTGTTTAAAAAGAAGATATGAGCGCACTGGGGAAAAGGAGGAAAGGATGGGTTGAGGAGGGAAACATTCATCTGTTTGAAATGTCAAGGCTTAAAATACTGCTCCCAAGGAATTTCAGGGAGCTTTGAGCCCAGCCAGGAGCTGCCTGCTTCTCCCGCTTCAGGCATTTTGTCATCAGAGAGCTATGGCCTGCTTAGAATGGGGATGATTTTTCCTTTGTTCTGGTTTTGAATGCTCCTTAAACGCTGCTTGTTTGGAAATTCTGATTTATTTATTTTTAATCATTAAAATGTTAATACAATAGTGTACAATCCTGAGTGTATATTTGTCAAGTTGAAGCTAAACTTATGTGGCCTATTGAAGACATGAGATGTTCACATATCTGATGGGTACACATAGACCTTAACATATTGAATAACTGTCTTTCCCACTGGCTACAACAAAGTCTTGATGCTCCCCTCCAACTTCCTCCCAAATTTTCTGATGAATGCATTCTGTATTATTCCTTATGGCTTGTAACATTGAAATTACTGCAATTTAATTAAAACAATTAATATTCATGTAGTAATAAATGGTAGGAGCAATCTTGTGAACAAAATTGGTTTGAAAGTACCCTTTATGCATACAAATGGTTTAATTTAAATAAATACTATAATTAATGTCTTATAGTATAAATCAGGAAATGCCTACAGAGCTCTGTGTTGTGTAGCACTTTTGAAAGACAAAGATCCAGGCATCTGCAAACAATGCAAAGAAACAGGGATGAGGGGGAAAACAATACAGCCACTGTACCTTTTTTTCCTATTTAATCTTCCAAGATACATATAATTATAATTAAAAGCACGGTATAGGAATGAAAGGAAGGTAAAGATGGAAAACTGAAAGACATAAATCACACTTCTGTGACAAAAGAGATTCAACTGAAATTCTTGAGATGAGGTGCTGAATTGGAATCCTCTCACTTGTTGCCATTTCATTGCATTATTTTTAGTGAGAAGCTCAATATGAGGCCTTCACTGGATGGCAAAAGTCAGTGTCTTCCTGCAGATCTATAATTCTAAGCTATCAGGTGTGGAAAAACAACTGACACGCACAAGGACATCCTGTCACTGCGTCAAGGTGGGAGATCACTTAGAGTATTAGTGCTGTGCCCTGGCTTCCCCATAAAGATCATGTTGTCAACATCAAACTTATTCTCAGTTAAATGAAGCTCCATCTACAGTATTTTTTGTTTGAAAGTATTCTCTGCATTAAAATTACTAAGTATCATTTGGACTTGGGGGAGGAGCAGGTGAACCTTTTTCAGGAGCGCTCCCTCCTCCTTGCTTTCATTAACAAGGCTTTCTGCTGGTCCAGTTTCTCATGAAAGCAGAGACGCTCTGCTTCTCTTTGCTCTGTGCTGGTTTCCTCTGCAGTAATATGACTCCTTTTCATGTGTGGGAGATATTTTTCTTAATATCTATCAAGATGATCTTTCCAGTTGCAGCCTATTCTCCTTCTTTCCTTCTTCACCCCTTCCCTGCTCATTTGTTTATTTCTCCATCTCTCATGCATCATGCCTAGACTTTCAGAGCAAACTGGATTGGACCCACCCAATATGCCCACACTGTTTCTCTAGGAGCATTTAGGCACCATTCAAAATATAGAAGAAATATTGACGTTTTTTCAAGTAGTTATTTCAATTACATCAGAATAAGTCCTAAAATGTCAGCTGGAGTAAAGAATAAATGCTGTTATACTGCATGGATCTAGAAGGTATCCCTTTTTCCCTAGGAATCTGAAACATTTGTACCCTGCAGAAATCTTGATTATACCCAGAAGCTTGTCCTAAGCAAGCAGCACAAATGTAGAGAATTTGCTCCTACTGCCATGTGAGTTCTGTGGGTAGAGGCTGTGGAGTGCTGGGGTAGGGGAATTATCTCCCTGCATGTTGAAACATTTTGAAATTGTGTTGCTCTTCAACAAAGCTTGAAAATTTTAAGAATCAAGATAGAGAAAATAAAATCCAGTCTGTTCTGCAGTCTAACAATTAGAATTTTCATATGGGGAACAGGCTTGGCTTCTTATTTTTCTTTGGTCTTTATCTAATAGTAAATGGTTATGTGTGCTAGATAGAAGACAGAAATCCTGAAAAGCTCCTTGTCTTGGCCTCATTTGATAAGAGATATCAATTATGCCTTGCATTTTCTGTAATTGAGCAGGCAAGGGTAGACTGAGAGTGATATGCCCAAAATTTTACATTCAGTTAGCTACTCATCAGTCTGGGAGATGGAATTTCAACTGGATGCTTTGCAGAAAAGGTCACAGAGAATGTGGCCATATCTTTATTCTGATTTATTATTATTTAGATTTAGAATCTATTTTCCTATGTAGAAAGACAATACTTTCTAAATACTCAACAAGTCCATGTTTCTTCTGGAGGGGAAGGTATTGTAGATGATTTTTTCCTGCAGATGCAAAAGAGATTGAAGAAGAGGTACCCCCATAAAAGTGCATAGATTAAGTATAAAGGCATCTATATAATTATTTACTTATAACAAAATATATTTCAAAGCCAATTCATTAATCTTTCTGGGATATTTATTGACTTTGGGTCGGATTTGACTTATTAGTGATATTTTTTGTTTAATTGTAGTATACTGTTTTTAACCCTTGTTAAAAAACAGTTCTTGTCTTGTGAAACATTTTCTGGTTTTCAAGGGAGTTCTCTTGTGTGATGATAAATGTGTTCTGAGGATGGGGCATTTGAGGGCAATACTTAGAGAATTAGAGTACAGACACATAGGCAAATATAGAAGAATGCAATGGTAGACAGAGGAAAATTTTGGAGTTAGCACAGAATGGGATTCATTTCCTAAGAAGCTGCTCATTAGGAAGCCTGTGTGGTTTTAATGTTTGAAGGTTTCTGAAGCAATTTTTAGGTTGTGGTTCTTCCCTCAAGGCAAGGCTTATTTTTAAAACATCTGTGTAATATTACTAACAGATTTCATTTAGAAAGAAGGCCAAACGAAAATATCGTGTTTACTTCTTTCAGAAAATTCTGATGCATCTCTTCATTTGTATTTTGTCTCAGCAAGAAATTTATTGGCCCAAGGAGAACTGCCAGGGCTTCATTTGTATGAATTGTTCTTTATTTTCCTTCAGTAAAGTGGCTTAGCAAAACCCAATGAATTGCTATCTAATTTTGTTTCTTTATCCCTTTGCAGTACACAGTTTTCAGTTGTATTTCTGGAAAGTGTTACTTCAGGACAATAGGTTTCTGTCATGGTTGTGGTTCAGGCTTAACTTGAATTAGGTTGTCTCTTCAGTACAAAAAGAGCCTCTATTACTGGTCTTGCACAGTATAAAAGGTGTTTAGCAAGAGAAAGAAAGTAATTTTAAATATCATCATACAAAAGTTCTTATGTCCTGGAAAACTCTCTTGGCTGTTTACCAAATCAACTTCAAAGTAGTTGCTTGATTTTTGCCCTCTCTATCAGAGAAATACACAAAATCTGTTGTATACAAATCAAAGTGGGGATCCTGAACTGGCAGAAACTGAAGCACAGGAAGTTCCTCCTGAAAATGAGGAAGAATTTCTTTACTGTGCAGGTAACTGAGCACTGGAACAGGTTGCCCAGAGAGATGCTCCAGTCTCCCTCACTGGAGATATTCAAGAATCATCTGGACACAATGCTGTGCCATGTGCTCTGGGATGACCCTGCCTGAGCAGGAAGGTTGGGCCAGATGAGCCATTTCTTTGTGTGACCCTTTGTATGGTTGGGGCATCAGATAGCTAACGGGCAGATCATTCAAAATATTTCTCTGAAAGAGTGGATGCAAGTGGCAAAATAAAAATTAAGCCAAACACACTGACTTAGTTTTTAAGGATCTGGAGCAGAACAGGTAGGTAAAACCCAAGCAAAAACATCTGAGTGAAGAAAAGAGATGAGCACTTCAGGCAGTGAGAGGCCAGTCAATGTTACTTTTTGAGGAGACATTAACAAAAGAGGAGGAAACAGGCAGCAAAGCTGTAACACAGACAAAATCGATTGAGTGCTCCCCACAGATTAGATAAGATGAGCTCATCCCATTAGCCCAATTTTTATGTAGTAGCAGCAGAGAAGGCCCTGGCAGTGAGAATAAAGGTTAACATTTCCATAAAGGTGTAGCGCTGAAATTCCTGCTCTCCAGAAGAGGGAGCTTAATGTGGCCTGATGAATCTTGTTAGCCTCTGAGTCCCAGAACAACCTGCTCTGGGTCCTTGTCTGAGCTACAGCACCCATCTTTGTAGAACCTCAGCCCCAAAGCACTGCCCAGGGGGGTGGCAGCAGTGCCCGCTCTTTGTTCTAGCTGTTCGCCTGAAGTGGCCCCTGATTTTCCTCCTCCCCACTACCCCCAAGGGAAAATTTACTAGGAACTTGGAGTCTGAGGGACTTCTCCAGCTCCCATTAGAGTCAACAGTTTCTTAAACCCCTTCTACATTCATCAACTATGTAATATTGTCTACTCTACTAGGTCCACTGACACATTTCTGCACCATCTACTTAATGATCTTTCAGGAATTCTTGCTTTCAGGCTTTCCTTCAGTCACTTTCTGCTGCAGGAAGGAGCACTGAAAAGGAGAAGGCTGGCCATTGATTTGTTTAGATCAATTGCTCTGGGTCTTGCAATGCTTCTCTTTCTCTTTTCTGCGTGCCTTTCACATTTGGTAAGTAGCATCAGGTTTCTAATTTCCCTGTTCTTACATAACGTTTTATGTAGGAGTCCTTTAGTTTCCTGGAGATCATGACTTTGTCATACTTCTTTCTAAAGGGTAAAAGTGTCCATTAATTTTTCTTAATTTTCTTAATTCCAGAATTTTCCATTTGCTTGAGACTCACAGTTTAATTTGTTAATGATAGATACCCCTGTTGTATTAGTGGTTCTACTGAAATGTTGCAAAAATGGTCTAGTGAACATTGAGATTATATTACACTGAGAAGGTAATAACAAAAGTTGTTGAACCACTTAAACTAAGCACTATGAAAGTAATGCAGGCACTATGGATGAAGTGATTGTTTTTCCTCCTAAGTTATTTTTTTAGGCTCTACTCTTAACACTTTAATATGCCTCCTAGGATTTCAAAGAGCTTATTCAAAACCTCATTTTATACAGTTACGAGCTTTTTGCATAAAGCAGCATAAATACATTCTCAATATAATTTAAAATAGTTTGGCTATTGCAATTATAACCATATCATGGTGTAATGTGCTATATAACACAAAAATTACTTAACTGTGCAGAACAAGATAAGACATTCAGGTTTCTAAAGACAGAGACATTGACTTGATTTCAGTGTTATTTAAGCATACAATTTCTGTCTGAAAACAACAATGCTCCATTAGTTCTTGGTGGACTCTACTATTGTAGAAGAGTTTGGAAAAACCGTTTATTTTAGAGGGAAGAGGATACATTGATTTGCAGTGGCTCTCAGAGGTGTGCATGTTATGCCCAGGTATGCACGTTTCCTCTCTAAGGGAAGGTCTGTGGTGCCCTATGATCCCTCTTGTGTGAAGAGAAGATTGCATGAAACAGCCTGGGCCTATCAAGAGGAAATTCCTCCTGTAAGTGCTTTCCTACTGTAGGTGTTTCATACTTGGAATCCAGTGATGGGGAAAGGGATGCGGAAGGGCACCTAGAAGTGGATTAATATGGTTTTGTGTGTGTAGACGCTGAAGCTGGTGGATAGCTGTGTTACTAGAGCTATGCATAAAATACCTAAGGCAAACCCCTCTCTGGTTTTATTCTAGTAATGCAGGGCATCAGTCCACCAGAGCAATTTTGCTACCATAAGGGTCATTGTGGTATGCCATGCTGTGATTCATTAAGGGAAAGGGAGGGTGGGGTCAAGAAAGGAGCATATTAACTCTAATTTATCAGTTATCCAGGAACAAGGATCTGTACAATGAGGCACACATCTTGACTTACATTCTATACCATCTTCATCAAGAAATGTAATTTATCTCCTTCTAGAACCCTGTGTTACTATCCAGCAAATACTAAGCAAATAAACCTGTTAGATCTTTCATAGACTCGTATTAAATTGGCTTCAGATATTCCAATTGTGAGATGTAGCAAATGAAAGGTGACTATTAGCATTACATTTGCATTTTAATTAGTGGATAATTAGTGTTCTTTAGTGTTCCTATTAATGCAATTTAGAAAATAACTTACAGGTGATAATTAAAGAAAATGTGTTTATTCAGTTTTTATCTAGCACTCTAGAAAAAATCAAAGGGATTTTTACAGCAAAAGGTGAAGTAAAAGGAATCATTCATATTTTTATTCTCTTCTCATCATTGTCATGTTCAGTTCCATTCATTAAACAATAGCTCTTAAGCTCTATCTTTAACACCAGTTTTTCCCATTATAAAGCTGCTTCACTCCTGTGATGGTTAGAAATCTTTTCTTATTTCAAGTTGAAATGTATTCATGACTGCTTTATAATCATTTATTCTTGTGCCAGTACTGCCTCTGAGTTTAAAAAGTTCCAGAGTCTCTGCGTTTATTCTTTCTTCCCCCACCCTACATATTATTAGATAGGAGTGTTATCCACCCTTGTCATTCTTATAGTTTAGCTTAACAGGCCAAGTTCTGTTAGTCTCTTCCAGCAGCTCAAGCTTTTGATGCCTCTGCCAGTCTAGGAAAAGTATACTGCATCTGCTTTTTCTGCAGCATTTCCATTGTGAGTCAGGTATTTTGAACATATGGAAATGAAAACATCTGTCTTGCAGATGAGGTCCTGGGAGGAAAATCTATGTGAAACATAGAGAAAAACTGAAGTCTATAATACATCTCTCTCCTGCTGATTTTTTAACCAGGATATCTTGTTTTCTATGTTTGTGTAAATTACAGGTTATTTTCTTGCATAATTTTTCTTACATCTCTGTAGTTCTAAAGATACTGGAGGAATCTTTGAGGACCAGCACACCATTTTTTTGATATGTAGTGTCATGTTTGTTTTTTCTCTCCTTGTTTGAAACTCGTCATTGCAGAATGATTAATTCAGGTGCCTTGCTTCTACCTCAGATCTGATGCTTTCACTTCCATTCCCTCTAGGAATCTATAACATTTTCTCCTAGGACAAAAAAAAGTGCTCTGACAGAGGCTTCTTAATGAAATGGTGGTGACTCAAAACAAAAATCTGCTTTATTGTTATTCTTTATTTTACCTCATGTCTCACTATATCATTAATGCAAGTTATATAATGCACCTTCACCTACATTTCTTTATTTCCGAAAGAGATTGTGTCCTTTGGCTCACCTTCTTCTCCTCCACTAGGTTTTATTTACCTCTGCAACACCACTTTTTATGTTCTAAATCAGTGGCTGGATTTGCTCCTTGCGATGGTGTCCTGGGAGCCCTCCCAGACCCAGTTTTCTTGAAGGACTAGATACAGCAGTTTAATTTACACTACTGTCTCTCTGGCTACTGATCTCACCCATATGGATACCTTCTGCTCTTTTCAGCTCTTTTCTGTTCTTCTCTCATTAGAATCAAAACCCAGGGCTCCTCCTTCCCTAGCTGAAGGGAGTGATAACAACAGTGACATAAAAGGAGAACTAGGCACAAGCACAGATGGAAATTTTCTGTAAGAATAACAACTGTGATTAATCTGCATTTCAAAATCTGTGTTCCCCCATCCCCTGTCGTTTCCCTTCCTCCTCCCCCCACTCCTCTGACAAAGTCACCAAAAGCTTGCAGGTTATACACTGATGTTCTACTTTTCTACACCTTTAAACTATTGTAATAAGAAGGGTGATCAATAGTTCAGTTACAAAAGAGTTTGGAGGGGAGGAGAACGTTTGACTGCTTGTGAGCCAGACAGCTCATCTCATGCAATGAGGCTGAACAACTTCTGTTTGATGATCGTCACGGTTGGGTGAAGTGGAGCAGGGAGGGAATAAATGTCTTTCAAATTAGATTGCAAAATTACAGGGCAAAAATGCTGCCTTGAATTTTTAACCAGCCAAAGATCTGGTTAACTAGAATTATGGCTTTATTTAATTTGATGGCTACTTTTCTAATTTATGCCTAAATTATTATGGTCCAGCCTTTTCTGAGAGGGGTCTGTTCTGAGGTTGGTTTTGTCTGCACAGCCCTCCATGGGTAGCACTAAGAGCGGTTTTGCCTTCCCCCTCGGCCTCTCCCAGCTTTCAGTGAGTGAAGTTATCTCCGCACAGGCTCTGGGGTGGTCCCTGGCAGCATCCAAATTCATTCACAGCATCCTCAGACACCTAACTCTGAGATACTCTCAGGCACTTGAGGTGTCAGGTGCTTCAAAGGGGGCAAATTCACAGTCAGGATAGACTGTACCTAAACTTGAGAGTCAAGCAGGGAGGCCCTCAAAGGTCAGGGTAGATATAACCACTGAATTTTAATGGAAAGGCTGCCTTACTGGGTTATGGATTGACAGCCCAAAGGCTTTACAAGAGTTCTGTTTGCTTTAGTAAAGTCTAAAAATGCACTTGAATTCATCATTGAAGTAGGATCTCTCAGATTCAAACAATAAAACTAAGTAGAATATTAGGTAAATCTCACTAACTTTGCTTCCAACTAAAATGCGTCTATCCTATTTCTTAGATGGTAGCAGTCAGTTAATTTGCTTCTGCTGCTGTTCTAACAGATGAATTACAAATGTGTTTGCTTTTCACAGTAACTTTGGGTTATGCTGGATACATCACACTTGCTTTAGATTGAGCAAAGTAGATGCCATGCTGTCAGTCACTCTGTTTACCTGTAAGTATTCATCATCAGAATTTATACTGTGGTCTCAATTGTCAGTGGTTTTCTAGAGTGATATGTGGAAATATTCTCATTATAGAGGTCAAGCATCTCCGCAGACTGGCAGCGAAACCTTTTTTTTTAAAAGCTTAGGTGAAATTGTGACTGTGCTGATTTTCACCATTTAGCAAGCTGGCCCTCCAGTATTAGCCCAAGGGGACAATAAAATTCTTCAGAAGAGCTTTAATTCAGAAGCAACGTTCCTATCTTGCTGCTGCTACCCTCCAAAGGAAAGTGATTGACTTGTATTTGTTGTGCTTTCTCTGTCAGGAAAAAACAACAGGTACATGGCACTGCCTCTGCCATCAGCAAGAGGTGTCGGGAGCAGCGTAATGGAATGACAGGCAACCTGTTATGGCACTCCTGGGTACCTGGAGGAAATCAGTACAGCTCCTACCACCAAAGAAAGATTTAGGGTAAAAGAATCAATTTGCCCCACACAACTTAGGCTTCAAAAGAATAAAGCTGTCCTTTCCGAGTCCTTAGCTGATTGTAGCGGACAGGAGAAATGAGGTGTCGCTAATCCTCTTGCTGCTTTCCCTGGCTGTTTGAGGAGCACAGATCTCTTTTAAAAGGCCTCCTGCAGGCAGCTCTGTGGCAGGTGAGTCTGTCTGCAGTTACAGTGGGGTTCTGCATTGTATCCGTGTAACAAGGCAGTGGTCCACTTCAAGGTCTTTAAAAGGTTAGGTTTTCAAAAGAAACTGTCTTTTCTGTTTCAGATAAAAGTCTCTAAATGCCTTGTTTAGTTGGGTTACAGCTTAAATAATAATTAGCACTAGATTTGGTAGTGGGACCATGAATTCTATTCTTTCCTTCCACAGCTTTTGTAAAATTCACAGTCTAAGGAAGGCTTAATCCTTAGCTTGATTTGCCGCTTTATTGCTGTTGTTTGGGCAAAATGCCACCATGCCACTGAAAATTGCTAGGATAGCGTAAGCTCAGATAGTTTTACAAATAGTAAATATAGCATGGGCACCTGCAAATTCCCTCACTGCTCAGCATGGTTGAACCCAGTGGACACTGAGGATAAGGGGCATTCCTGCATGGGGGTCTGTGCCTTTCTTTGTGCCTTGCTTCACCTTCGTCAGAAAGCTGTCTTCAAGAGGTTTCTTGGCTGAACTTATTTCTGCTGGGACAGCCACAAAACAACTGAGCCACTGGGAGAAGGAGGTGGAGGGGCGATGTGCAGATGAGCAGGACAGAACACTGCAGGGACAGCATCCAATTCATGGAGAAAGGCATTTTAACAAAGCTAGGCCTGTTCTTTCCTGCAGGCTCCCACTGTGGAGCAAGATCATGACCCTTGTTCTTTCTCAAGCAGACATATCTTCAATTAAAGCTGCCTCCTTAACAAAAAGGGTTCATATTAGAAAGGGCAGGCTGGGACATGTGATGGCTCCTCCAGGCTCTTCCCCTGCCGTGTAGCTGGAACAATGGCCTCAGGCAAGGCTGCTTACCAGAAGGGGGGAAAAACTTTCTTTTGCTACCTTTCAAGATAAGGCAAGGGTGGGAGGGCACTTTTCCCTCTGAGAGTTGGCTCTTTTTCCTCTGTATAGGTATCCCCTGTCATAGTTCAGGTAGCATTAGTGTGTCCATTACAAACCTGTTTGTGTGAAACAGCCCATCTATTTTATATGGTTTCTTAAAAGAAAATCACATATAATTTATAAATGGGGGGGGAGGGCATGGAAAAACTTTCGGTTTGGAAAAAATAGTATCCTACAGACACACCCCAAAAAAAAAAAAAAAAAAAAGAAATTGTAACATTTCCTTCAGTGTAGTGTCTGAGTGATATCAGCTGTACATCCCCTATTGATCCAATTACTGGGTCCCCACTGCTCTGGCCTCATCAGCTCTTGAGTCTTGATTGACCTGAACAGCCTGCAGGGTTGGCTCCTTCCATGGCCCCACTATGATACTTACTGAGACAGGCCTGAAGGTAACTCTCAAAAAATCTTTCCTAATAAAACCCTTGAGTTTCCTTGTTTCTCAGGAACTAACCCTTCATTTCATATTTTTAATGAGTCCCGTATTAATTGGAGCACTAGTCTCTCTGACTTCTGTAAAGACCCACCAGTATGTCAGTAGATAGATGCATGGAGTCATCCTCTTTGATCTCACTGATACAAATACACAGATCTTGACACAGAAGCAAATAACAAAAGAGCAGATGTAGAGAGTCTGACCAAAGGGCTGTCCAACCCCATATGCTGACCCTGACATTTGTGAGATGCTGGTGCTTCTCGTAATGCTCTTCTGCTCTCCACTCTCCACCCATTTCCTCACCATTCCTGGGACAAGGACAAAAGTCCAGCTTCCATCCTCTCTCACTTCCCCTTCAGATGGCTGCGTCTCTGGAGACTCTTTTGCTTCTCTGTCATAATTTCTGCTTCCATTTCCCAAAGTCCTTTAACAGCTCCTTTACTTCAGCTGTGTAAAACTGACAGTGCTGAAAACCTAGGTCCTATGGGTGTGCTTTATAGGTGCAGCTGTTTATAGCTGTGACTTGGTTTCACTATTCCACTGAGAGTTTTGAACCTATTCCACAACCAGTCACCTTCCTCAGAAAAGGCACACCATGAGCCAGATATCCATTTAACTCTGAAGGAATACCCTGCACATACTCCTTTTACATTTTCCCAATAAAGAGTTCAATATTCATGTAGTTCAGATGAAACATCACAACCCACCTGGGATGTGCCACCTTCACTGGTCCCTCATTTTCAGAACAAATTCAACTCCCAGCAAGAACGTGGCGCTTCAAAGACCGCAGAAGTCATTGTGACTTACAAGATGCTACCTTGCCAAAACTGGGACTCAGATGCAAAAGCAAAGGTTTGTGGAAGACGAACAGAACTAGTAGACTATGAATGCTTTGATCACAATCCAAAACAGAAATTTGCTAAAATATAATGCTGATTTCTTTTTAAATAGATATCTTCCTCTTGCTGTGATTTTAGAGAGTCCAGCAATATCCTGTAATATGTAGCAGAGGAGATAAGAGAACAAGTTCTCTGGTATAAAACAATAAGGAAGTAGACATGTAACAAATCCTTGAGATACAATCCCTGAGACGTAACTTGGGTTATTCTTTTATAGGGGTTATAGGAGAGCGACTGTTGTATGGATTAGGAATAGCACAAGCCCAGATGCTCCCAGAGTTTGCTTCTGGTCTCCAGGAGGAAATGCCCTTTCACTCTGCAAAAGTGCAGCAGCTCAAGAGGTGTGTTACCACTGACGGTTAGCAAGCTTTCATTCTAATTAAAGGGTCAAAATGTTGTCAAATGAAAATGAATGTTGTCATTCTGTCAGGCTGAGGTGCTTAACTCCTTTTCTTCTGTTTTCAACAATAAGACAGGTTGACCTCAGGACAGCTGGCCTCCTGGGCTGGTAGATGGGGACAGGCAGTAGAATAGCCCCACTGCAGTCCAGGAGGAAGCAGTTTGTGACCTGCTGAGCCGCTTGGATGCTCACAAGTCTGTGGACCAGATGGGATCCATCCTAGGGTGATGACAGAGCTGGTAGAAGAGCTCACCAAGACGCTCTCCATCATTTCTCATCAGCCCTCACTCACTGGGGAGGTTCCAGAAGACTGGAAGCTGGCCAGTGTGATGCCCATCCATGAGAAGGGCTGGAAGGAGGATCTAGGAAACTGCAGGCCTGTTAGCCTGACCTCAGTACCCAGCAGGGTTATGGGACATCATCTTAACAAGGTGGTGTAAGGTCATAGGTTGAATTTGATAATCTCAAAGATCTTTTCCAACCTAGTTGGTTCTGTGATTCTGTGAAACACATTTCATGTCTATGTTCACAGCAAGTGGTTCTGCCAGCACTGATTAGATCTGTGGCTGGCTGGTCAGTCCACCATATTTTGTGGAAGGCCTGTGTAATTTAAAGGAAAATCAAGATTTGAAAGTATGTTTTAATTTCCTCCTTCTCCAGATTTTTCTTTTTTCTTTTTCAATATGAGGTATTTTTATTCCTTTTGATTCCTTGATTCCCATAAAACAGATAACACGAGGTTTTTTAATGTTACCAAATAAGTTAGGGGTTTGGGGTTTTCCTGTTGCTTTTTCTTATTTCTTCTCAGGTGTTAAAAGCCTTCATGGCCTGTAGTCCACACATTGGCTTGTAGTCCATCCTAAAGTGATTCTAGCATGGAGCTTTTATAATAAGTTGCGCTCACTGAGTTGAAACAATAGCTTTAAAGAACCAGTGGGGGAAAAATATATATAATCTCCTTCTATTTGGATTGCCCTTGGTAAATAATGATGGCAAGAATTGTTTTAAAGTACAAATATAAAACTCAGACATGTATCAATACCACTTTCATAAGTGCTACTGCAGAAGCAAAAGAAGTTCAACCGACAGGAAGGAATTATCTTAGAGGGATTTTGCAGGACACAAGAAACCTAAAAGCTCTAAGGATTTGTATGCCCACGTTTTTTAGTGTAGAACAGACTATATTGAATTATGTACCCATGCACCTGTTTTGTTTGGGGGTTTTTTGTAAATCCAGTAATGTTAATTGTTCTAGTGCACATCACTGTTTTCTTTGTGAAGCTCTTCACAGCAGCTTTTAACTCCCAGCTCTGTGCTTTAATAACAATACCATCTGGCTGAGTTTTTCAGACTTGCCTCTGGGGGTTGAAAGACCATTTTTTCCATTATAATTAATGAGATTTGGGTGTCCAAAACCCCTAGGCAGTTTTGAATACATCACCTGCATCTTTTGGGGTTCAGAAGTGCTTTGAGACTTTCAGACAGAAAAGCCATTAAGCTGACCTGAGATGATAGGATGCAACGCAGCTCTTAATGCTCAGTGCTGGTTTCTGTGTGAAGTGGCCAAAGCTTGCTGTATTGTACCTGAGAGGCAATGTTGTCGGCTTGGTTAAGAACGAACAAACCTCTTGAGGACCTTATCAAGTACATTTAATTTTTATTCCGGAAATATTGGCCTGAAGGCCAGAAAAATATTTTTTTGTTGTTCATACAAAAGCAACATTTTTTATGTCTTACATTAGAGCAGAATTTGGTACTCATAAAAGTACATAAAATTCTGGCAAACTTCAGTAGAAGCAGCTCTCTGTGGTATGACAAATATGCAAAAATTTGCTTCAAAATGCTATGCACAAAGGCTGGCCAGCCTTAATGGCAGTTTCCAAAATCTTCATATGATCCCAGTCAACAAAACCCCTTCCATATTTACAGAAGAGATGAGGAAAGAGGGCAGGCAGTTGCTCCTAGTCATCTTGCAGACTGGATTTCAGCTGTGAGGGCAGACCTTAACTGTCCCTTCTTTGTCATTTCTGGCAGCTGAGGGCTTAGAGGCCCCCACAGCTGGAACATCTGGACCCAGTTGTGCTGGGGAGTCAAATTTGAATCGAACATCACTCTGGTCACTTCATTCTTAAACAAACTGCTAAACAGATTGGCAGCATAAATTCTGCACCAAATTATTTCTATCCTGTAAGTGAAGTCTGTCTGATGGCAGATGTATTTCATAAACATCTGCATAAAAGGGTCTTGGGCATTTACTATGAAGCATTGCTCAATGAAAATTGTGTAAAAATAAAGGATTGTAAGACAGAGTTAAAAATGTCCTCTATCTACTTCAGGAGAATCCTTTCAGCAGAGGTATGATAGATGGGCTCACTAAAATAGTAAATGATATCAAAAGAAAGTGGCTTCATGCAGAGGGCAGTTATTTGGAGTAAAATGGCAAATAAAAAATAGTGAGTCAGTTCAAATAATATTGTTTGGGGTAATCCATTTGGGTTTGCTTATATAATCTATTTATAGGATCAGAATCTGCATAAAAATCTGTGTATTCAGCCTTAAGAGTCTTGTTCAGTTTTATGTTGTTTTGGACTTATAACAAAGGTTCCTTCTGTATGTTTTACAGCAAAAAATTGATTTTGAGAAAACTCATGAACTGTCAGAATTTTCATGCAATCATCTTCTGGACTTAAACATGCTACCTCAGATATGACTCAGTTATTAGATTTGCAAACTGCATGTGGGAGGATGTGGTTCTATGCTCAGTGTAAACAGATACATATCTTGTACCACCTCTCAAAATAGCAATTGCAACTGCAGGATCTCAACTTTCCCTTGTGCCAGTGTTTGCAGAAATCAGATCTGGCTGAAGATTAACCTTCATCTCAGAAAATTAAAAATAAAGAAGAAACACAAGGTTTTCAGCCAGGTCAATTTTCTTGGGTGAGCCAACTCAATGGAAGGATCGAAGCCCAAGGTTAAGGGCAGAGAGGGAGCAGGAATCACCCTTCTGACCCCTATGTGGTCTCAGGTCAGCTTATGCCTCTAATGTCATCACACTCGATATGAACACACATATACAGAAAGCATACAGGCAATTCAGGATATCAGAAGCAGCTGGCTACATGCCAGCATATAATAATTCCTGATAAATCACATTGCTGACTGCTGTATCTAGAGGGGGTTGTGTGTTTTTGAGGTTGTGTGTTTTCTTTAAGACTGCCAGCTCTATATTCTACATGGATTTTAGGCAAGATCAGAGAAATAATTAGCTATGTAAGTATGCACAGAAATTTCTCTCTTAGTGAAACAGAAGGAAATCCTGACAGACCGAGATGAGACAGAAGAAAGGACAGCAGTTTTCCCAGGAATAAGACACGTTTCAGAATAAATGCGGTGTGTAAAGAAAATGACAGTAGACTCAGTAGGATGTCAAAAGATATGGGTATGGTAATGTCTGCATTATTATTTGTTGTGAATTTCAAAGACTGCAGCCTGGCCTCCGGAACAGTTTATTAGCTGGGCTCAGCAAATCACTTATTCCCTTGTTTACTGGTATAAGTGAGGAAAAAGGGAATAATACTGTAATTCAAAGAATTACAGGAAATTCATTGCAGAGGATTTGCACCATGTAGCCAGTTGTTAAATGATATAAACATTAAAAAGGCAAGACCCCATTTATGCTTCTGGAAGGGTAGAACCTTTGTATTAAAGGGAAAAATAATGTAAACCAATTTGAGAGCAATAATCCAAGAGGGGATTGTTGATTCATGTATATTGTAAGAAAATCATTGTGAACTACTGCAGGCTTCTATTTATTTTTCCATGTTTCCACCACCACCCCCCTCCAGAGACAGTAGCTGAACTGTGACTGAAATATTGTTTTTTCATCCCCAGATGGCAGTGCTGCCTTCCAAGATAATAACACTCTAGCTCTGGGAGAGAAATGCTGCCGGTCTCTGGCTGTCTTAAGTGCCATGTTTCTTTGTTTCAAGAGAAATATGCTACAAATTCTCACGTAGCAAGGCTGGGGTAATCAGGATGGGCTTTCTCATCCAAGTCTGGCATCGCAGCCATCTTCTGTTAGTGGCACTCACCAGATCGCAGCCTGCTCATGAGGAATGACATGTGCGAACGCGAGTCAGAAATTCTGCTGAACTTTAACTGTGCAGTTTCTAGTATCTTCTAGGTGGGCTAGAGAAGAAATAAGCATGATGGCCATTTTGGCTCTTAAAGGTGCTGTAGAAGAAGGCTGCACATACTAATCCTGGTCTGCAAGCCTTTGGCGCCTGGCCTAATCCTACTTCCACTTTCCTCACCAGCGCTGCCCTTGCAGTCCTCAGCAGGTGGGCGCTGAGCAGCATTTTAAGGTACCACATTAGGCTGTTAAATCTCACACTGGCTTGCAGGCTGAGATAATGGCTTGGTGCCACTGTGCTTTCTCTGCACAATTGCATGCTCTCTTTAGGTACCTGGAGCAAGAACCAAGCTGTTGCTCCGCCCTGGGCAACCCTCACTGAGGTGTAATAACACACCTTCGCTGGGCAATCTGCAATGTTCATTACTAGATCCTAAACATAAAATAAAAGGTGTGTTGGAATAAAAGAAACCTGGTGTATAGGGATGGCTGCCAGCTCCACTGGTATATTGAAAAGATGATAAGGAGCTTTTAGCCCCTCTAGAGAACCCAGGAGAGCCAGTCCTGTTCTCATGGAAAGCGAAGATTTTTAGCAATTGAAAATCCAGCTAAATGCTCTAGCATGTTGTTCTCTTGTATTTTGAAATTATGAGCAAGGTCCTTCCAGGTTGGAAGGGTATGATCTTCTTTAAAAAAAGATTTTTACTCCCACTGCAGCATTTTTGTGGATAGCAGGCAGTAAGCTGAAAAAGGACTCATTCCTTTCCTTCACTGGAGATGTTTGTGTATGTTGAGCCCTCTCCAAAAATTTCCACAACTTCTTGAATATCCTAAATCACAGGTGGCACTAAAATACACTTCAAGATAATTCTCTGACCCCCTCCCCCTGCCACCCTGTTTGCAGTTTACAATTCAGTGAGGAGAGGCTTTTTTCTGCCTTTCCTGACAGCACGCTCTCAGGGCCAGTGAGGAAAGATTAAATGCAAGCAGGGCTGGGATATGCACTGCCCTTCCCCTGAGAAGCCCAGGGCAGAGGAGGACAAGGGATCTCCCCGGGTCATAGTTGAGCAGGCAGGAAGAAGGGGAGGACGGCAGTAACTGCACGAAGAGTCTGCCACAAAGGCTTCATCTGGAGGTGGTGCTGCTTCGTGCTGCTCTTTAATTGGAGCAAGCAGTAAATATAACCTGGCCTTCCCAGTTAATAGGATAAGAGAAATGCAGATTTAGTTCAGAGCAGCTACTGTGTTGCTAATGGTGCTTGGGTCACAGCTTCCATCCTCAAGCCCTCCTTTATCCTCTTTTATTCCCTTTGATTTTCTACAAAGGAAAAAAATCCCTTTTTTTTCAGGAGAGAAATATTTATTGTCCCTTTCCAAGTTTCTCTAATTCACCCCCTCCTCAGCCCAAATTCCTGTTATGTCCAGAGTTATGTTTTCCAACCCATCACTGTCATGCCCACCTCTTTCCCTGACCTTGGAAATTAATAACCTAAAATGAAGAGATATCAAACATAAATTGTGCATTCTCAGCTCTGACACAGCTGAAATTTCTCAGTTCTTCCCTGCTAGCTGTAGGGAGCTTGGAGAAAAATATAAAGAAGTTAAAACTAAGAAAAAAAATTAACTCAAGCCCATAAGCAACACTTTTTTTTCCGATAGGAACACTCAGACTTCTAGCCTATTGAGGAGACCAGAACCTCCTTATCACCACACCACACACACAGGCCAACAAGTAAACATATCTGTAAATAAAATGCAATAGAGATAGCATTTGAAACAGAGAGGAAGAACTATCTTTCAAAATGAGGGCTGGATTTTGCACTATTTTCTCAATCAATAGCCCTCTCCTCAAACACATTAGCAAAGATGAAAAAGACTTTCTCTTAAAAGCTTTATTATCAAACCCCTAAAATATATTTTTCCCCTTTAATTCTGCATACACGGAAAAGAGGGTAAAGGAACTCAGTAATCTCAGCCATTTAAAGACACATCTGCTCATCCCTAGAATTTGATTTCAGCTGTCACCAATTCACCTGAAATGATTATGTGGGAAGCCAAGCTTATCAACTCCAGTTTCTTATTTCTAGTGATTACAGCATTTTGCAAGTCTGATGTTTTTTGCCTGCAGAATATGGCAGACTGAAATATAATATTGGTTTATTTTTTAAATAACCAGATTGCTCAGTTCAAAAGAAAACCAACACAAAATATAAACAATATTACTGCTGCTTCAGAATACAGATTCTTACATTTTCTAGAATAAGTTTGCTGCCAAATTGATGATTTTTCCATGGCTAAAACATATTTTTCATTTAAAACTCAAATATGTGAAGTTTACAGAGATATTTTATCTGAAATTAAAAAACTCAGCACAGCCTTCTTCCCTCTAAATAGAAGAGAAAATTTGTAACGCTTTTTATAATTTCTTTTATATATGTACTGAAAAATCATGTTTGACACAACTTGGAAATAGAATCTCTCTTTTATTTCCAATGTATTAAATTGGAAGACAGTAGCAAAACTCGTTGCTATGGTTGAATTAAATTACCCTGACATTAATATTACATATCTTTCACTATTAATAAACAATGTAAAAAAAGTAAGAGCCTTTGGTATCTTCCCCTTAAGACCAAGATGATACAACACTTTCTGGGATACAGCCATCCCTGGCATACTTACAGGGCACATGAGATATGGTTAAGGGTTTCTCCTTCTTTTGCATGGCAATATGTGTGGAAAAAAAAGACTCTAAGAGAAAAAAAGGTAATTAGAAAAAAATTAAACATTATGGAGTTTAGGAGAAAGGGCTAAATAAAAGGGAGTTGTGAATTCCCTTATACAAAAATTGTTTTCTTATTTTTCCCAGGGAACCCTAGCTGAAAATACACACATTGCATAGGAGAAATGTCAGTATAATCTTAGATTTTCCTTTGAACCAAAATCCTCTGTCTAACTGCTGGGGTCAAAAAGGGCAGCCGTGTTATAGAGCTTAGCAGGCAGAACTTGGTTAAATGTTTGTCTTCTGACAAATCAGTGTTTTTGAAAACAGAAATGACTCAGAGACACGTGGGACAGGAAGGCTGTGTACCTCAACTGGCAGCAGCTTAACTCTCCAAACCCCTCCAGGGAAGGTAAACTTATAAGGAACATTTATTTTGATTCTGTGGCATGTCTTGTAAATATGCATACTCTTAGGACAAAGGGCAATAGAAGACGCCACTTACCCAATTTTTCTGGTTTGAGTAAACAGGAATGTGCTGCACGTCCTCTTTCATAAACTTGGCACAACTGGGAACCCTCCCGCTCCTGGTTTTGTCTTTCTGCCATCACCTGCTATGCAGCTGGAGCATGAGGTTCATTCCAGACATTTTAATTGCAGTATTTGTTAAGACTACTAATAAACATGAACCACCGCAGTGGCACTTTGTGTTTCAGAGAGATCTTTCTCTGTCTCGCAGACTGACAGATTTTGTTCTCTTTACTCCTGTGAGAAGTCCCCAGTTCAGCCGTGAGCAGCCACACAGATTGGGCTGGGTGAGCTGTCGGGCACCATCCGCCAGAATCCGCAAGGCTAAGCCAGCCTGGCCCTCCATACCAGGCAGCAGGTTCCCACTGTGACCCGGACTGCTTTTCAGCCAGATACTGTCAATTTCTATTAACTTTTAATTTTTCATTTATTTATTCACAATCGCTATCCAGAATATTCAACCTGGACCAGATTCTGACATTTTGAAGGCCTAATTACCAGTCTAACAGGGAAGCCTACGTTAATTGTCAGTAAGACAGTGAGACTATTATCGAAGTAACTGTTGGCAACACACCTAAATGCCTGTTATCAGCAAGGGAGAAACGCTGCCAACTTTATGCTAAAGACAGTTTTTACGCAGTGTGGGTTTTTGATTTGGGAAATTAAATCAAAATACAGAGAGTATTTCCAAAAGGAATTATTATGAAGGGATACCAAAAAGGAAGATGAAGCAAGGAGAATGAGAATGAAAAAGCTGTTTGGGAAACTTTTCTCTGGATGCATAATTTGGTATGAGGGAAACAGAAGATGGGGAAACAAAAAGAGAAGAAATATATTTTGTTTTTATGCAGTGGAAGCTAGAGACATTTTGTTGGGAGTAGCACAGGAGTACTCCTACTGCTTCTAAAATTTCTCAGAGACTTGATTAGTGTAGCTTGCTCATGTTTAAAGAGACTGATGCCTTTGTGGGAACAAAGGAATATTTCCATGGAGTGGATATTTGAAGCCTGTTTTATTTCTACTTTTTCTTGCCTGAATTCATGGCACATTACCACAGAGAGTCCAGGAATTTAACTGCACAAATTTCTTCCTATTGCAGAGACCCTTGATCTCTTCTGCTCTGCTCTTGTGGCATATTGTAATAATGTGCTTTTACTGTTTAACCGTACACTGAGGGTACTCGGGGTTTATGTAGTCCCATAGACCTTTCTGAAATAATTTTTGTTGTGTTAGCCTATGTCAGTGAGGGAGATAAACCTGTTGGGCGAAAGAACGACCTAATGGCACCTGATAGCATCACGCAGAGCAAAATTTGCCGTGAAATCACATGCCAGCTTCTAGCCTGGTCCCATTGAAGCACTGGACATGCTCTAGGGCAGAACCCCTACTCCTAAATCTCTGTACCATGCAGTCTTGTCAGGTTTTTTGCCCACTTCTAAGGTTTATAAAAGCAAATAGGCTAAACCAGCTGCCATCCAGTACACTTCATTAAGAGTTAATGTTCGGTCATAATTTCTCAGAGTCCAAAGGGAAAAAAAATACAGGATAACTTGAAAGATGATCACGTTTGATACTGACTACCAAATATTGTGGTGGGCTGTGACCTACATGACAGGTGTTTCTCAGAAATTATCTAATAAATCACCACTAAACAACATGGAAAAGTAAAATACATAGATTGCCCTCGAAAGCAATCAGTCAGCTCATTTCTGTTATCTTTGTAATGCTTCTTTCTGGAGTAGATGTCAGAGGGATCTCTTGCTGGCACTGGATATTTCCACTCACTAAGGCCAGCTGTTGTTTGAAGATGCTTATTTTACTGGGAAATTTATTTTGATGTACACTTTGTGATGCTTTAGTCCATTCTGGTAAGAAGATCTTAGGATAGAGTTGACAGGAGTTAGTAAAAATGCCTCCCAGACAAAGTGGTAAAAATTTTTAGAAACTCATACATTTTGCCCCTCTTGAGAAAGTTTTAAAAATATAGACAGTCTTTAGAAAACTCAATTGAAAAAAATTATTTCTCCATCAGATTAATGGAAGCAGCTGCAGTGGGATGTAAGTGCTGAGTTTGGTGTATATGTATTGACCAGGCAAGATGACAATATTGAACTGAAGAGCTTTTTCTTGGAATATTCTGTGTGAGAATTTATATGAGCTTTGAAGCTCTAGTCTTGCCACCAATAATTCCTCAGTAAACCACCCCTTTTTCTCATAGAAACAAGATCATCTGATCCTCTTAACATTTTGCTGTAATGAAGGATCTAATTGTCTCTTTTCTGATTATTCCGGGTCTTGCCTGTTACAAACTCAAGAGCTAGTACAGCTCTGTTCTTTTCCTTGTTACTTCTTGAGTTTTCCAGAGGTAGTTTTAACTTTCTTGATTGCCTTCACTGCTGTACAATATAACACTGAAGTATGACTGCAACTATCACTTGACATATTTCTGTGCTCCTAATCTAAAAAATAATCCTAGTTTAATTTATGGAAGAATGTTTACTAATTTTTCTTGGCATGCGTGATTTGGATTTTGAACTCAGGTTGTTCTGGTGTTGAAATTCACAGTATGTTTTCAGCCATGCTTTGTAATACATTTCTTCCTTTTCTCATAATAACTCAGTTAAATACAGTTTCTTGTGGCAAAGTTTCCAGAACATTTTCTCTTTCCGTGTCTGCTGGGGAATCCTTGTTAATGCTCATTATAGGCCGCTACCAAACCCTAACAAAGTAAAAGGAAACATTCCCCTTGGAGGAATCTGACTTTGGAACACACTCTCAAACTCCGTTTTAGTTTTAAATGGCCTTTCCTTTCCCAACCCTCCCACATCTTTGCAATGCATTGAGGGAGGGGGAAACGCTAACACGGTTGCAATATCCTTTGCTCATTTAAAAGCAATGCTTTTAGAAGGAAGTAAATGTGATGTTGTGTACTCACTTATAATAGTCATGGGTAAAATTATGCTGCATTGGTTATTGTTCTTTACATATATTACCAATTTGAAAAGGAAATGAAGTTAGAATTAATGGACCCATTTGTACAAACATGATTGTTAATATTAATATGCGGGGTAAATCAGCTGGCAAGAGCAGAAATAAATTAGTGAGTGTCTCGAACACAGTGTTTCACTAGAGACTGACTGCACAGATGCTGAAAATACAGTCCTGTTTAAACCGGTGTGTGGGGACACCTCTCTTAGAGTTCAGGAGAAATATCAAAGTGCAGGCTCCCCATAGTACACTCCTATTGTCCAAAAGTCTGCAGGTGCTGCCAGGAGATTATTAGTGTTTACTGAGAAAAAGCACTCTGCAAAGGAAGGAGCTGGTGGAAGTAACAACCTTCCCCATTTTCTTCTACAGCTGCTGGGCTCACACTGAAGCTGCAGGACATTGTAGATTGATTTTTCAGTTGAAAAAATAACCACAGGGAGTGGATTGGCACTTTTTTTGTTGTTTGTTGGGGGTGGGGGTTGTTTTTTTGGNTTTTTGTTTGGGGGGGTGTTTTGGGGGTTTGGTTGTTCAGGGGTTTTTTTTTTGATTGTTTGGGGTTTTCTTTGGTAGGCTCAGGCAGAATTGTTACAGCCCAGTTTTTGAATCCTGCCTGCCTGCCTGGGGAGTGCCCAGGTTGACTTCCATGTGCCTCCACTGCAAGGGCAGACAGCACAGGCAGAAACACTGCGGATAATCACCCTCAGATGAGTAATCGCTTAGGACAAAACCCTGTCCCTAGTTACGATGTAAAGCTTTGGAGAGCTCTGTGGGAATCTTAGTAGTAGAGTAGATGTTTTGGTAGTCAGTTACTTTTGCTTAAAAATTATTCCTCTAAAGACATTAAATTTGTGATCTTCCATTATGATGTTGAAAACAGTGGTTTTGTGCATCAACCCCAAGTATCTCTTAAATATTAGTTACTTTACAGGCAATTAGGTTTTTGGGAAGAGGAAAGACACCCATCATAACTACATATTCTTGTTTTGTAATCTCCTTCATTATATCTGATTCTTTAAAAAAAATAAGTGTGGTAGTTTTGCTGGCCCATTTCAGAGCTGATTTTAAATTACCTTACTGAGACAAAGCTATCAATCTCTTAATCTGAAGAAACTGCAGATCAAGCCAAAGCTTTCTTTTTTTTTTTTTTAATAACAAGAAAGGGCAAGTTTTCCTAAAATCAAAGAATCCCCTCTTGGAAAATGAGTTGTTTTGTTTTTTTTTAATGTGAAATACTCTATTTTTTTTTTCCTTTTATCCATTCATCAAACTTTTCAAATATAATGGTGGAATAACATTAGAAAAAAAACCCAGGACAATCACTAAAATGTTATATTCGACATCTGAATTATAAGAATCCCATTAAAACTCAGCATAAAAACATTATTTGCTGGAAGAAAAATTGTCATGGCTTTGATAAAGAAAAACAAAAACAACCTTGGCTTTTCCACCTTTAATCAAGTAATTTGTGACCCAGTAAGAGCTCTGTACTGCTGAGTTATTTTCAGAGCATTTATCACAGGTGTTTCACTTGTGTTCAGCACATCCTCATTCTAATCTTAATACGCTTAACAATAGTAGGGCAGCTTTGGAGAGCAAGCAGACTGGCTCTCCTGGTTATTTTGTACTGCATTTTTACACAGGCAGTATTTATTTGGGATTTGAATACCTTTTGCAACACTCATTTCACCTAAAAAACTGTCCCATCCACATAGGGGGTCTTCTTGCATCACTAGGTTGTATGAAGAGAGACATTCATGGGCAAGTCTAAAGTTTGGCCCAGTTCTTCATGCTTGAGCACTGATCATTGTGCTGGACAGGAACCATTTGAAGGAACATTCCTATTCTGGGTGCTCACCACTTGGGGCCTTCTCATCCACTTGACTGGCATCTGGGCCCTGTTGAGGGCTTAAATCACGATGCCATACAAACAGAAGCAGAAATAACCCACAGTTCTCTAATTAGCCTCATTAATTCATTACTTGTGAAAGCTCCTGGCTTCACTGGTGCTATGATGGATTGCGGCAAATGCAGTGTGCATCCCAAGCCAAAGGCGAGGGCATGTAAGAGCAATGTCCATGAGATGATCTTCAGATCCAGCAGTGAATATTTCTGTTTAAGTACTTAGTATTTTTTTTAAGTACTCCAGATCGTTTTTCTTCAAATGATTATGCTTTTACTATGTGATAAATAAGACTCTGCCTGAGGATACCAGAGGGCATGCGGCACCAGAATAATATCTTTGCAACATATTTTGAGTGGTGAGCACACCATTTCTAGCTCACCATATGGCTTAGTGCAGCTGTCCTAGCATTAAAATGACCTTCTTCATTACATAAAGGTCACAGATGCAGAATTCAACATTTTGCAACCCTTGGCAGGGGTACAGGCTATGCAGGGAGTACACCTGTTGTCCTGCCTGCAGTTCAGAACACCATCACCCATTAATTGATTGAAATACAGGGATTGATATTTAGCTTGCATTGCTGTTGATACCATCAGTTAATAAACTTAGATGTTATTAAACAGTTTAATGTTCTGATTTTAATAAATAAGAATGCCAACATACTAGCATCAACTACTTTATAGGTTTTTCTTTCTTAGTCCTAGTAAGCATTGCCGCTACATTATTCTTTACTGAATATATTCAGTATAGAAATATATAATATACTGGTAATATTCTCATCTTTAAGGAAGGAGAAAATAGAAAGGAAGTTAAGGCAATGACCAGGTGTTTCTGTACATAAAGCAGTTAAATTTTTCTTCACTCAGAAAAGAAATTTTTCATATTAATGTTGGAGTGGAGAGGATGCCCAGTTTTAACTGCTTCCCCCTGCCTTGTCCTGCAGAAGCTGCTCTGCTATTGAAGAGCTGAGCTGGATTTCCCTGCCCTTTTCCCCAAACTGGCAGAAAAACTTTGGGGTGTTCCTCAGTGTGTTTCTCCTGGTGCTTCATGCTGCTTCAGTCAGGCAGCATGTTGAACAAGATGGAGTACTCAGCCTCTTGACTTAATCAGGATTGTGAAGGGCGATAAAGGGCGTGCATAACCACTAAAACACACTTCTCTCATAGGAGCGTTCAATAGCATTGCCTTTTGACGGGTATCACTAGAAAAAAAACCAAAAAACTATCGTTTGCTTCCACCGCTGAAGAACTGCTAGATAGAATGTTTTAAATAGCATATTCTACGAATAGAATAGAATTACTATTTCAGTTGGAAGGGACCTACCGCTAGTCCAACTGCCTGACCACCTCAGGTTTACCAACAGTTAAAGCATGGTTTTAAGGACATTGTCCAAATGCCTCTTAAACATTGATAGGCTTGAGGCATCAATCACCTCTCTAGGAAGCCTGTTCCAGTGTGTTTCTCAGTAAAGAAATGTGTCCCAAGTTGGGTTTGATATTGTTCTTTCCAGCTGACTATCCAGAAGTACTTTGACACAGGCACTGCAAATTCAGTAGTCCTTTTGGACGGATTTTATCAGTACAATCCTAATATATTCAGGAATATCTCACAATCACTTTCCCTCAGCCAGTCTCAGAGCAGTCCATCACTCATACTATTTCTGCCTGCTCTCTGTGTCTTCCTTAGCAATGAGCTTTCATAAAACCTACTGATTTAGTTTGTTTAGGATATAATCAAAACATGTTCCCTGAAAACCTAATTCAACTTGGAGCATCTAATGTGGGAGCATTTCGTTAAAATGGGACACCAATCACTGATCTGCGATGTGACCCTTTTTTTAATAATTCATTTAAAAATCCTAAGGTGTATGAAAAGCTTACACAAAAAACACCCCAAACCAAACAAACATGCTAAGACTGTATTTTATTCCTAAAGGTAAGGGATAAAAAGAAGTGAAAAGGCACTGAAGGTAAAGTACATGATGCTCAGGGAGATTGGCACAGCATTAGGAAGCATCTAATTTCAGCTACCAAAGGGGCTCATATTGATTTTTTTTTTCTTCATTCTCTGTGTGTTCTTTTATAGAGAATTCAAATAGAGTCTCCATTTTGCTCTTATGAAAACCACGTCTCTTGGATGGCAATGTGGGGGAGGGAAAAGAATAGCTCCTTCTGCCTGAAAAATAGTAACCTACTTAGCACTTACCAGAGGATTATACACCCTAATGTTCTGAGAAGCGCCTTTTCAGGTATGTAGAGGGAAGATGGATGCCTTGGGAGTATTTAGAAGTTATTTAAATCCATGCATACTGCTGAGTGTTTTCTCATTTGTGCATTGTGAGAGACAGATCCAGATTCTAGCCATCGCTTTTGGAGCTATAAAACTTAAATTAAGGACAAAGAACATGGAGCAATTCAGAAATACCTCTATTTGCAGGTCATAATTGAAGTTATTGAAAAGGTTGTTACACAGAAAATATTCTTTCTTCAGGGCTGCCCTAGCAGCTAGAGTCTGACTCCTTGCTGTTCAGACAGGGAATATGGAAAACTCCAGTCATGATCCAAGTCTGAGTGATTGAAAGATCAGCTCTTCATTCAGTCAATTATGTCTGACACTTTAGAAAATTTTAAATCTTTTCAGGATCAAAGGAAGCTATATTAGCAGCACCAATGCCTGATTTTATTCCCTTATTGTTGGAGAGGTTGTTATTCTTAAACAAAAGATGCAAAAGTTCTAAGAGGTACAGAAGACTTATCAACAAATAAATTTTACGTCAGCATGAGGAAGGGAGAGAACTCATCTTTCCTTACTTTTCCCGAATTGGTTTATGTGGAGAGGCTTTAACCAGAGTCCCTCCAAACTTATGTCTCCACCATGCCTTCCTAAGAGCTGGAGAAGTGTCACACTTTGTGCTGTCACACACTTGTTTACAGTTGTTCCCTGAACTCTGGTTCAGAGATTTAAAATGGCCAGAGATCCTAGCAGACATATGCCTTGCACTGGATCCCTGACAAACTACTTTTTATATTGCTTTTTAGGTCAATTAAAAATAAAAAAAAAAAAAAGTGTTAAAATTTCGGCAGAGGAAAAGAAAAATACTGCAAAAAATAGTATTGCTGCTTCTCAGTGTTTAGCATTGTAACAAACCAAAATTTGAGCCATCCAAATGACAGTTTTAGTGAAAGGGGAGAGAAGGAAGGACAGCAAAATATTCTCATGCCTCGAACAACTTCCCTTTTTTCCCCATGTTACATGTTATCTGACAGAATTAAAAATCCAGCAGGAAATTAAACTTATACACCTGACAAAGGGCTGCTTAGATGTGATGTGTGATTATAGATTACTCATTCCCACTCTGGAAGACTGGTCTCCTTTAAAGATTCTAGAAAAGCTCTGTTTTCTTTATTTATTTTTTCCCAAAAGACATTTTACAACTTCATTTTCTAAATATGAAAGTGTTTCATATAAAATAGGAAACATAACAAGCTTCTTTTAATTCTGTTTCCTAGCTAGTCAAGTGATTATGAATTTATATGCCAGGTTTTTAACTTAAAATATTTTAATCCCCTCTTTTCCGAGCCTATGGAAAGAAATGCTTCCTAGGTGACTGTGAACTGTATTTTTCAACTTGTGTGGAGATAGCTGGGCACCCTGGGAAAAAAATCAATGTAATGATAACATTGCAAGCAAAACAATAATGCTTAACCCTTACATGGCAGCTCTTGCATAGAAGTCTGCAGTGCCTTCACAATGACTGAAATGATTATTTTTCATAACATCTCTAAGATGCAGAGAGCAGCTGCACAATGTACTCAGTAAAGGATGAAACCAGTAGAGGTGATTACCTCTGGTGCAGAGGACCACCACTGCTTGAAGTCTTCATCAATAATAAACAGTTTAAACAGTAACTTGGTTTCTGTTACTGAAACTATCAAGGGATTTGAGTTTTCAGCATGTTGTTCCCTGAGCTGGAATTTATCCAAGATATCCAGGTTAAGAAGCAAACTGTGACTTTCAGAAAAATTGCTGTGAGTGTTAAATGATCAAAAAGGGGGCACATCCCAACAGTAGGCCCCATCAAAGGATTAGACCTGCAACATCAGGGTGCTCTTTAATAACCCCCATCAGAGTATTGACTCAGTACAGACTTAAAAGGAAGACTGCAGTCTAGTGAATCACCAGCACTGTTTAGTGCAGACTGAGTGTAATGTCACTTCACTTGAAGGATTTGACATGATGAGAACACAAAGTGGTGAGATGTGCAGCCTACAACCACCAAGGACTTGTGCTTTCAGGAAACGCATTTAAAATATTGTACTAAATTTACAAGGACTATATTCAACTCACTGCTATACCATGGCAGTCATTACCATGGTAAGTGGTGCACCTCTAGGACTAAGACCCAGCACACATTATTGTGAGATGCTCTTATTAACTGCCTATAACATTAAACAACTTGAATGGTTCAGAATAAGGGGTTTTTTTTCTGCTCAGGTGCGTCATTTATTTGTTTTTGAAAGTTTAAGGTATTTCCAGAATTGAGGTTACTAAGAAAAGAATATTTTTTCTACATTAGAAGGTAAGGTGTTTGAGAAACTCTCTGTTGTATTCTATCCATTATTTTTTATTGATTTCTCACTTCTAATAATTATTAGTCCATATTTTTATTCTTTTTAGTAGCTTTTTCCTCTGGTAGGAACTTTGCAACACATAAACAGTTTTGCTCCCCAGAGCTGTTTAAATCTGCTGCAGATGCCCCTGGCACCGCCCCCTCATCGCCTGGTTTTCTGATGAGGCTTTCCAGGTCCCAGGTCCTGACAAGGCTCTGGGGTGATGCTCAGGTGTCCCTGGCTCGGGACCCCCTGCACAGCTGCATCTGACACTCACTGCGGGACTGCCTCAGTCACCACCACTGTGACCAGTAACTTGTAAATCTGGGAGCAAAATTCTCACATGCTCCTGACATGTTCCAGAAAATGGCCTGGACTCAACAGCCTGTCTCCTTGTCCAAAGAACAACTTTCATCTGCTGGCCCCTTTAAATTTTGCTAGAAAAATGTTTTTTTGTCTTCAATGGGAAGAGGCTGGACCAAAACACAGACGAGTGAGGAACTGGAGAGAGGAGACGTGCAGAAGAGAAGAAGACAGAGCAGAGGACAATGGTGAGAGCTAGAACTGGGAGCAATTGATTTGAAACAGAAAATCTGTAAGGGAAAGAAAACAAGCAAGTGGGGAGTTTAAGAGGAGGGATTAAGGAATGAAACGTAAGCTATCTTCTGTGAAATGGCAATAGAGAATGGGAACTATCTTAGGCATGATGACAGAGGTAGGCAGTGGAGAGAAAGGATGAAAAGAGGTAAGCAAGATTCAAGAACTGGGGACATGAGCATTAGTATAAAAAAACTTCCTGAAATTGCACCTCTTGATGTAGCTCAGTAAAAATTCATCCCTTAGATTTTAAGGGTTTTTTCTCCCCCTCAAACTTGCATAAGTAAGGCTTTGCTCAAAGCTTGGTAAGACAGCTAAGATATGAACTCAGACTCTAGGAAATGACAGAATCAACAGTGACTGTTTCTGTCAGATTTTATCGGGTTTGGACATTTATTTCTTTCTTATGTTGCAATGAATGGCTTATATTAAATCTGGGCAGTTATCTAGGGGGAGAAAAGTAAATCTATAGCTATTAAAAAAAAAAAGAAAGGGAGAAGCTGAAATCAAAAGATCAAAGGAGGAGGAGATCAGCTGGAATGGGTGCAAGATTTTGGAGCCTTTTCTGAACTGTATTGTTGGTCACAATTGAGCCCAGGCCAATAAAGATTGAAAGTGATAGTCATCTGCAGGCATATGAAATGCTCCAAGTTTTTATCGAAAACAAAGTATATTTTTATGGTTTTGACAGAAAACAGAGCTCTGAAAACAAACTCTATTGGGTATGGAATATGAGTTTTATTGTTGACAGCTGGGACATTGTGAATGTCATATGGTGAGAGCAAAAGTGTAGACACCACTCGAAGTTTTGGCATGCTGGGCCACATGTTCCAGGAGAAAAATGCTGTTACTTTCCAATGACTCCCTTACTGGCAGGCTACAGGCCACTGCCCAGACTCTTGACACCACTGCTGGACCTGACACTGCTGCAGGATAACTGCAAATCCCTTGCATGCACTACTCAGAAGTCACTGAAGTAAGACACTTGGTTTATTTCTTTGACCAAATAAAAGGCATAAACTAGTCTTCTTTGCTAGAGCCTTTCTTAAATTTGCAGTAGCTTTGCTTGTAGACAACTGAGGAGATTTACAGATATGTACAAAAAACAAAATCTGACAAGAAATTCCTCCCTCTCACATCATCACCATTGCTGGAATACCTTTCAGTATCCTTAGGGAGAACATGTCTTTCCAGTCCTTCGCTTGCTCAGCTATGCCTTCTAATGTGGTTGGTGATTCGTCTCTTTTTGTTCTTCTTGAAGAGCCTGTCTCTTTGATGGCAGTCTTTGATGTTCCTGTTTAAGATTCAAAGATACTGCCTTTTACTACCATAAAAAAGAAAGTTTTAAAGCAAAGCAGAGGTCATAGTAATAAATAGAATTCATAAAATCAAACAAAATTAATTAAAATTGTATAGTCAGATTCCTCATAGTTTCTAGTGCAGTGAAAAATCACTGATAGTTTAGGGATTTTTCTGATTTTTTAAATATATTTTTGAATTTAGGTTTGAGATTTTTTGGGTTTTGGTACTACGATATATTTACACAATTTAGATAAAATGTAAATTATTGCAGTTTCTATGAATCATTTCAGATAGTATTAATGGATTTATTACAGTCATTATGACCATTGTTTCAATTCTTTCAGATGTAGCTTACCTTACTGAAGACATTGTCACTGCTGTTGAAAGAATTTGTTTAGAGAGAGGAGAGGTCTCCTAAAAATGTCATCCATATTTTTTCTCCTTAGGAATTCTTCCAAATAATTTCTTTCTGTTTCCTGAAGCATTTACCCAAACTCTACGGTGGCACAACAGTGACAAAATAATCACAAGTAGATACCCCCAGAATCTGTAATTTCTTTTGTTGAGCAGATACTAACAGTTATGGACAATAAAAAGTCTTTTCCTTCTAAGGCACTGAATTTTCCATTGTGGCAGCGCTTTCAGACATAGGAAGTTGCAGTGCTCAGGGGTGGAAATGGACTCTGTGCAGAGCAGTGTGTCATTCACTGCCTTGGCTGTTGGGCTTATTCCCTCTCCATTATTCCTAACTGGTGTCACAGATTGTCCCTTTTGAATTTTAAAGCAATGAAATATGCCATTAATATAATAGACTCCCTGACTTGCATGAGTTGGAATGATCAGAAAATTCATTCCCCGGTAGGGATTTTTAAACTGTAATGAAGAATTAAAAAAACCTCACTGCGTGTCAAGGTACCTGCCAGATTTTTCTAAGCTCTTTCACTTCTAAGGTAGGAAAGGGCAGGGAGTCCAGCTGTTAGTGGAAATTACAGAGGAGATCTAGAACTTTGCCCAGCAGAACTGTTTGGGCTCTACACAGGCCAGTGAGCTGTAAACAAGTTTAAAAAAGGCATGCTTAGAAAGGACTATACCTGCATTATGTCACTGTATGTATTTTCCTCTGAAAGCACCAAATTAAGATTTCAACCATTCTGACTGCTATTATGACAATTTGGACGGTGAGCTAGGAGAGGATACTCAAGAATTTTCTAAGACAGTATGGCTGTATATAGAAATTTCATGTTTAGAGTGACTAATAGTGAAATTAGGCTTGTAATTTTTACAGCAAAAAAGCAAATGCTTTTTTCTTCTTCCAAAAAGCATCAGAAAGTAGAAATTGCATCTCTGAGGAGTCTGACACAATTGTGTGGGGTGTTGAGAACATATTAGCTCTAAGCCATAGTTCTATTCAGAACCTCACTCTATAAATGACTTTGCAGCTGCTTTTTTCAGGAGAAAAGAAAGTGAAGATTTGTAATTCGTGCTGTAGGATTCACTGAAGAGAGTGGGATGTAACAATCAAGCCTCAGCTTGCCTATTACTTGGGGAAATGAAATATCTATTTAAGGCAAATGCTTTGAGGCAGGTAAACTTTAAAGTTCAGACTAGTTCTCAAACAGTATAGATTAAATATGTATGAATAAGTGGCAACAGTTACACCATGCTATCAACCCTCATAAAGCTGTTATCCCAGGGATGCTTGTGCTTGTCATCTTCCAGGGTGTATCTTTGAGGATTTGAGTTAGGAATTACAACCATGGAGAATGTGACTAGTCCTGTACTTTCCCCAGCTCAGCAAGGTTCTGAGGGTGGTCTGTGGCCTTCAAGATCAGCAGGGTAGATAAAGGGAACCACTGAGATTCAGCTGAGTTCAGGGAATTCACCTCTTTACCTGTTCCTCAGATAAATCAGGGAGTAGGAGAAGTGGGAAATGGGGCAAACAGAGATCTGAGGAAGTGCCAAGGGCATATGGTAGAACAGACCGAGGAGGAGATGGTCAGGTGTCGGTTCTGTGCCTGTGTCTTGGCTGATGATGAGGAGTGCAGCTCCCACCATCCACAGCCCTGCGCCCACAGGGTTAGCCCAAACCTGTGACACTAGAGAAGTGCCTTTAGATGAGCCATAACCCAAAGCTCCCAGCTGGTAACCACCAGCTGCATAGAACTTCTACAAGTATCAATAATTTAGACAAATGTTCTCTGCAGCACGACACAGGCAAAGAGATTAACAAAGAAGGTGGTGTGGGGGAGAGAACAGGGGACGTGAACAGCAGTCTGGAGATAGACATGAGGAGATGGGGCCTGGGAGAAGAAAGAGTGAAAAAGATGCACACTGGGCTAATACCTGTGGCCTTTCAAACCCCTCACCTCTCCCTGTTGCCTTTACTGCTTGCACACATAGCTTGACACATTCTCCAGTTAAATTATCAGTGCTATTTTCCTCTAACTTTATTTGTGCTTAGTTTGCAGCTTGAATAGGCACTTTTAAGGTGGTCTCTGCAGCACTGAGAAGCACTGTGTAAGACAAGTTGCATAGACCCTGCATGAGCACCCACCAACATGGAGGCTGTTAATTTCCTGCTTCTTAGATGTGGGTCTAAGGAGAAGAATAATAGAGCACAATGGCTGAAAGCAAATGAAGGAAAGCAAACAAATCTGTAATACAGCTTCTTGGGGTGGCTTAGAAATACAGTTTTTAAGGTAGAACAATAATTAAAGTGTATTTTCACTCTGACTGTATTTCTGTTAGCTTTGTGCCAAATTCTGCAATTTTTCTGGCGTTAACATGAAATGGGAGCACCTGCATCTACTTCAAAAATCTGAAAATATTCATCTTAAAAATAAAGCCTTCTGACAGTAAGGCATTTTTCTATCACATGTGCTGTTTTCCTTTATCAATTTACAACCTGGATCAAGACAGGAATATTTGGGTTTCTTTGTTTGAGGATGTTTTTCTTCCATGGGGCTTTTGGAACTCAAAGATAGAAAATCCTTAGGTAGGGATATATTTTATTTTTGAATAGTGAAATTGCATCCAGTTTTGACTGATGTGAGAATTATTTATAATAATTAATTGCCTTCAGTAGTGTGTGTTGATTGGGAAGAGTCTGCAGTGTGTTAAAATGAGTGTCTAAAAATGTTCTGCAGAGGCTTGCTCACTAGCTTGATCAGCATCTCTAGCACCAATTGCATCACCTACTGTGTCCTAAAATATCTCTGGACTCAAAATATATCACCAGTGCCACTGTCTCACTTTGTGTGGGTCACCCCTCCCACTCCCTCATATCTACTGGGTGGAGAAAAATACACGGAGCTCTCTGGGATTACAGCTGGGACCAGCCCCACTCAGAATGTGATGAGATGATGAGGAAAGTCATCATGGGGAGTTTCCAGATTCCTCCCTTCTTCTCTAGATAGGGGTGTTAAGTGCAGGAGAAGCCCCAAATGACTATTTTTTGGGCTTGACTCTTCTCCACCATCCCTTGGAGCAACAGACTTCTCCTTTCTCAGCTGCTTATGAGCAGCTATGCTGTCAGATGTCTGTTCTGGAGGTATGCAGTCCAAACTCTCCTCACTCTAAATGCTGGGTTTGCTATGAAAAGGTACAACATACTTCAACTGAAAGGCCAAACTTCTGACATATAGGATGTTCCAGTAATTAGCTCGTCTGTGTAATCTTAATTTGCGTACAAATTTGTACGGACAGCTGCGGTTCATGAAGCTTTCAGCACAGAAGCCAGGTCTTGGTAAAAATACATTCTGTATGCAGAGGAGACAGAGCTAAGGATTTCCAGATAACCATGGGAAAGGTATTTTCCAAACTATTAATCTTCAAATCCTGTGGAGAAGCCAGGATTCCTGGTATAGATGCAGAAATCCCTAGGCAGTATAGAATAACGGAGGGTAAACATAAAGCTGCTCATCACAGAAGGATTTCAAAAAGGCTTTTGAGGCTGCTCTCCCAAAAAGGCAGGACTGTTGCCAATACTAGGTCAGATCAGCCATGACTGTGTGTAACTGCATCTTGAAAACCTCAAAAAATAGATGGAAATTTCAGAGTTTACCTGCACAGCTTGACAGGGCTACACTGCAAATGTTTTTCTCCTAGTGAAAAGTTTTTCCTTAAGCCCTTTTTCTTTACTGCCCTTCAAGTAGTTGTTGCCTGCTATTAGACCAAGCCTAAGACTCTTCAGCAGTCTAAGAGTCTCTCAGTATTTCCTTGTGGCCCAGTAGGTGGTCCAAAACTTGATTCACTTTTTCACATGAAGCCTCCCAAGATCCATGCAGATGGGAAAAGCAACTTCTTCATATCTTTTAGGCAACTCCTTTCAACACAGGCTGATCTTCAGTTTACTTTATTGACAGGGAGAGATAATACTCAAGCTGGAGTCCAAAAATAATCTTCTGTTCAGCAGGACTAGTACTAATTCTTTAATCCCATGTGAGCTTCTACTATCCCAAGAGCAGACATTTGCGTATCTCCTTGTTGGACACCATGAAATTTTTGTTGTCCCAGTTCTCAAGTTTATCAAAATCCCTCTGGATTCAAGTTATGACATTCATTGTGCCAGTAACTCCCTCTAATTTAGCATCATTGATAAATTTGCAGGTAGTACATCTTAGGTCATCACCTAGGCCATTGATTAAGACATCAAACAGTGAGAAAGAACAGCCCTTAGACTGCTCTGCTCACTGCTGGCCACCATGCAGATGCTGAACTTTAAAATGGATAAATTTTAAGCCCAGAGATACTGCTAATATTTAGTCCATAAAAACATCCTTTCTTTCAGACCACAGTTCCTCAGCTGCCAGGTAAGTATGGAATCAAAAGCTTTCCTAAAACTGACACTTGACATCCACAAACCTCACTTTGTTGTAGGAGGCACTCGGGTTTGCTGAACATCATTTGTCCCTGGAAAATCCAGGGATTACTGATTACAACTGTAAAGTTTTTGTTCTACACTTGCTTGCAAATGCATCCCAAAAAGACAGGCTGTGTGATTTTTCCAAGGTCTGAGGTGAGCCTGGCTGACCTGTAAGTCCCAGACCCTTCCTCTTGTCTTTTTTAGAAATGGCAGCCAGGGCCACTGTGCAAACCATCCAGGGAAATGTGTGTTTTCTCTGTGAAGGGCAGGTTAGCCTGGAATTGTTTTTCTATGACAGAAGGGTCTGAGCCTGGTAAAGCACCATGATCATGGCAGCGCACAGTGAGCTCTTGCTGATCCTTGAAAATTTGGAAGAGATCGTGTAAATCTCATGCCCAGCCATGCCCATATGTGTAGAGGTATTTATCCCAGCTGACTGTGTAATTTGTGTGCAGTCATACCAGTTTTTGGCTTCTCGCTTAGACACCTGAATTAGGAGGACAAGTCGCCACATACACAATAATTCCTCTACTAAATAATCCAAAACTCTCCGTTTAATCAACATTTTAGTTCAACTTCATTATGTGTTTTTTCCTCTTGGGGCTATAATGGTAATAAAGGAATCTGACTCAATCCCCTGAGTTAAAAAATTGCTCCCTTAGGCAGTGTGACTCCTCCTACTGAGTTCAACTGGAAATTTATTTTGTTGCATGAAACAGAAAAATATGATTCATATACTGTTAATACTCAGCTTCATGTTTGCAATTTGAGCATTTAATGAATTTCAGTTCAACAAATTAATTGCCAGTTTAGCCTGAAAATGTTTCAGAGGTCCTTGGGAATAAGAAAGAACACAATTGCATTCCCTCATCTGTATGGATCAGCACATGACCACTGCAACTAAGACTGTCTTAAGAAAAATGTTTTGTCTATTTAGAATAGCAATCCCCAAGCCAGAAAAACCATTCCATAAGTGAGGTGACATGCTAAAGGTGCTTTTGCTAATTATTTCTGAGCATTAATGAAAAGAAGAGCGCTCAAATTTCATCCAAAGTAGTGGACTCTCTACTTGAAAACAGTCACAGAGCCATAAAGTTTTGAAACTTAGAGAGTTTTAAAATACCTTTTTTGAAAAACATTTGAAGATTAATTATTTTGCAGGTAGTTGCACTTGGAAGTACCTTAGTAGTTGTGGTCTTCAATTTTACATCTAGTGCATTGTGAAAAACTTTTGGCCCACTAGGGGCTTTCTGTAATGCAAGCAGGGACGGAACTGCTCATCCTTGATCCTTTAGCTTAAGTGGCAGGATGGGGAATATCTACTCAGGGAGCACAAGCAGCAGCAGCAGGATGTGTTGTGGAAAAGCTACGTTACAAGACTGAATGTTGACAGAACAAACTCTGGAATCCTCTCCCCCTGGATTTAGTTGCTTCTAAACCACAACCTTAAAAACTTCCTCCTGCCTTGTAAATGATACTGCTACAAGTGATAGCAAACATGAAATGCTAATAGAGATTTCTGGAGAGTGTTACTGAAAGGCCAGATGAAAGCTTTGGGAGAAGCGTCGTGTGGCTTTGTACATCTCAGGTTTGTGACTCTGGATCCCATTAAGAGAAACACAGGAAAAAAATCCATCCCAGCATGGATGCCACTGGAATGGTGTTAATTGAGGGCATGGATCATGAAAATATTGCCAGCTCTTGTCACTTGTTACAAGTTGTTGATTTATATGGGAAATGAGAGCTACAAAGGTGTGTTTGCGGATAAGTATTCATGTTTCTCTCTTTGTATAAAGGGCTGAGAACAGAGGTGAAAAAGCCAAGGAATGAGAAGAATACAAAAGATACCCACACATCTGGTGAATATTATCTTGTTCAGTAAGTGACATGCTAATTTCCTCTTTGAGCATACTTACTGTGGCCCTGCTAAAGTTTATTATCAAGTAAATTAAACTGGAACCTTTGGTATCTCAGTCAGTCCAGAGAATAAATGCATTTCATTACTATTTTTTAAAAAAATAGAAAATTGATTTTATTTTCAAAAAAATAGTCAAGTGGAGTAATGTATGCTGTCTATGCTGTATTTTAGGTGCTTTATCATGCAATTTCTCATCTCTACATGAACTTGCTTAGAAGCTAAAGCAAAATGGCAAAAAAAAAATTACAATTTCTTGAAAGCTTATCACTTTCACTGTACATTAACTGGCTCTTTAAATAAAGTGAAGTGATGGATGCAGGAGGAAATATGCTAACTTTGCCCTATGTCTCTGAACTACTCCTGAAGACAAAGTTCTGCTTTACTCACTGTGCTTCAAAATCATACAGCAATGTGTTCACAAAACTGTGATCTAAACCTTTAGCTTCTGTGTATGAAACTTCAGAAAAGAGTAATGAAAAAATGTGCCTCCAATTCCAAAAAGACAATAGTTTGATCCTTGAGAGTTCATAGTCTTTATGCAGTAGAGTTTCATTTTTATATGTGTCCTAGAGTTAGAAAACCAGAAGACTTAGACATGAGTATTCTAACCAGCAACTGTAGTTGTACTCTTTTTGGAAGCCTGGCTGCAAGGTATGTGCTGTTGTCTTGGTAATTTATATCTGTATTTCTCAGAGTTCCTCAAGAAATTAATTTTTTATGAATTTATTTGGATTGAATTTGAAGTAGTTAGAGTAATAGATGCTAGGGAGGACAGTAAAAGGTTTGGCATAGAGGAGATGTCAGTTATTTAGCTGTTGCAACATTCAATCTTTATTCTTTCTAAACCTACCATTAACAGGTTACAATGAACTTGACTCTGTAAAATCTATAAAATCTCAGTAAGTCCTTAACATCAAATAGTTTTGCAAACTCCTCAATAAGCTATGCAAGAGAATTCCTCTGAAAAATGAATTTATATAGTCCTTGGAAAAAGAACACGGAATGATTAAGCCTTTGTCAGGTAGGGGTTTGGGGTTTTCTGTTCTTTTGGTTTCCTTTTATTTCCAAAAAGGTAATATTTCCTAAGAAATAACAAAATTTTTTCTGCTGCCGTTGCTGGATTGACTGATGGCTCTGTGTGGGTGTTACTTATTGTGGTTATGCAAAAGAAACCATGAGTCACAAGCAAGTGGAAGAAAGCAGCTGCTGTAGGCACTGCCACCAACCCGGGGAGTGGCAGAGTGCTGCCGGCGTGGGGAGAGCAGCACTTCTCTCCCATTTCAGCTCCTCACTTTCCCTGCAGTGTTGCATTTGATATGTCATTTAAATAGTGAAGAGAATGGCTACAAAACAGGAGGAGCTGGGACTGAACTAGGAGAAAATACAAAAATAAGATGGATTAGGCAAAATGAAGAAACAGAAACTGAGAAGCGTAGTAGTAATGATAAAAGAATTATAGTGATATTTGATTAGGGACCAGTTTATAACAACCCCCAAACCTAGAGTATGATTTGCCCACCTGTAGCAACTGTGATAAAGGATAATGTTTTTCCACCTCCTTTTCATTCAAGTGAGACAAACAGGATCAGCAGCAAAGCTGCCTTTGGAACAAGTTTCTCATTCCACTAATCCATCAGCATTATCTCATGAGCTGCTTCCTTCTCCTGTGATCCTGCAGCAGATGTAGTTACACTGAAAAAAACCCACAGAAATCACTTTCCAAGTCATTTCAGTCTGTACCCTAAGATTACCTAAGAAATGCAACACTGACCATTTGCAACTGAGTCTGAGACCCTCCATCTGAGACCCTCCTCTGAGCCGCTTCCCACCACCCTAACTCATGATTACTGAGGTATCAGCAACAAGAGATTGACACAAAACAGAAAAGAATTTCCAAAACCTAAAGAAAAACTAAGAAATGAGCAGCCAGAGTTATGCTATCTAAATAAAAGGCAATAAGGTTAGAAGAGGAAATAGCAACACATGAATGTTGTGGTCATAAAGATATGTAAGTAAAAAATCAGTGACCAAGAAAGAAATTATTACTCTTACAGTTGTTGAAAGAAGATATAGAATGAATAAATAAATAAATAAATAGGAGGTTGGATAGTGCAATGACTTTGATGAGGAGCTTAACTGCTACAAATGTGGCTGTCCTGGGATGTGTGAAGATCAGCTGTCCTCTGTTTCTCAGTTAATACAATAGTTACTGTTAATACAATAGTAAATGTTTCTCAGTTAGTACAATAGTTTCTCAGTTAATAAGAAACTGTCCTTCAACCCAAGTTTACTTCAACACTCCTGATCTTGCTGTGCAACAAAAGGTAATGATTACAGTGTGGCTGTTTCTCAGTTCTAGGCCTGGGTACCAGGGATCCGGGAACTTAACAGAAACAATGACATTGATTCATTACAGTACCTTAAAGAAATCAATCACCTTCTGGATGCTAGTTTCTATCTCTGTGAGGATTCATCAACAGTTATGTTTATCTCTCTGCATATCATCTCGTCGCATTGATTAGGAATTGTGATGCTACCTGGTATTACTAACAAATATTTAGGTGCAATTTTTTTTTGTCATTGCAAGAAATACAAGTTTCCTTGGATAGAATTATCTCAGATTTTGTATTCAGATTCATCAAGGGTTCTTTATTTATTAAAAAAGTAGCATTGGCAGACCTATATAGCAAAAGTTTAGTTAACAAATGGAGGGGGGAAGAAAACCCTTTTGGCGCAGAAATCAATTGAATACCATGTTGTTGCAAATAATCCCTAGACCAAGGTTTTCGTTCTGCACTGCTTGTGGCCAGCTCCTACTCCAGACAGTAACTAATGGCTTGCAGTTTGGCCTTGGTTTTCTGGGATAGCAGAATAGTGCTTAAAGCAAATTTGAACTGGGAGGAAGAGGCATTAAGACGCTGAAGCATATCCCTGAACCTCAGGTAACAAATGCCAGCCTGTGTCTGTGAAATACATTAAAGTAGCTTCAGGGCTGCTGTCACTCACGCTGTCTGCCTGCTCCAGAAGGACCATTAGGGCTGCTGGAGAGAAGATGAATGGAGTGACTCTTTAGCAATTTCTGGTGGCTTAGCTTTGGAGTGGTAGCATGGCACAGAAGTAACAGTGGCTCTTTTATGACATGGTGACAAGTCGGTTGCTTATTAAGCCAGAAAAACTGGAAACTGAGGTTTGTCATCTTTGTCTGAGAGTTTGAATGCACTCACTGGATTTTGGTTTAACGAAAGTGCCAGTGTCCACAAATTTTCAAATTTGAATATTCTTGAAAAACAAAGCACATGCTTTTTCTTTACCCTTCAAAGAAATAGCAGACTGGCTGCCAAATTTAACTCTCTTTGTGATGAAATATGTGCCACCAACATTCTCTCTGTCACTATAATATTTAGCTTTATTAATTAATGCCCTTCAGAGCTGTTAGGTGAGGAGCTAATTGTCAGCGTATGAATTCTTTCCACAACACTTTGTTCAGAGGGGTAGTCAAGAAGATCGATCTGTGTCCTGTGTAAAATTCTCCAAGAGCAACACCTTTTTCAAAAACATTAGTCTTACTGTTTTCTGACAGCACCTTTCTTTATGAAATTATCCTCCTAATTGCTGCCAAAAGCAGAGGTCTGCTATTAACAGAAGGCTGGTGCAGAGCCCAGAAGGCAGGGTGCTCTGCATGATTTGGGCAGGCTCACTTTCTATTCTTAAATGTTTCCTTTAATCCTCCAAACCTTTGCAAAGCCAGTTTTTCTCTCTGACTGCAAATGGAGCGTTTTGAGATAAATATGTGCTAGAAAAATTGAAGTACTTTAATGCCCACGTCCACCAGACTAATTTTTATGGCATGCCAATGTTTGACAGATAGAAAAGTTGTTGGGTTTTTCTTAGAACTTAAGAAATGAAAGGAAATAAGCTTATAACAAACCTTGTCTGTGAAACTGCAGGCTGCTTGTGAGACTGACAACATGGAAAGTGCTCTATGTTGAAAGACTGTAAATTCTGGGAAAACAGGTATGTGAAACTTAGTAAGGAATAAAGACAAAACTAATGCAGCATTTCAGTCTTTTTTTTCAATCCATAAATATTTCCATTTATATACTTATTTATGTAGGTGTTGATCTCCTATAGTTTTCACAAATCAACACACAGAATATTGCTATGCAGATGGGAAAATTAACCATGATAAGTAGCAACAGAAGTGACTAAAAGCCCTTAACATCACAGGGCAAGGAGTATTTTCTCCACCCTTGCATATATCTGGGCACTAC